>CM054136.1:3992394-3994894 GCA_028751875.1 Rapana venosa | reverse complement strand
TCATTCTTTCATTCATTCATTCATCCATTCATTCTTTCATTTTCCAGAATAATGGAATAAACACTCATGTGGGTTGAGGTATTTTTTGTTTATATTCAGTTCCCGTGTGCATGCAGTATTATCATTTTTTTCATCCATTCCAACCGGCACACGTGGCCTACTTTTACCAAAGGCGGAACACGTTTCAACTGTATGCAAGATGCTCTGCGTGCGTTCACACACGGGACTTTTGTTTATAGTCTCATCTGAAGGATTGTGAAGAAGATATAGGTTTATTGTTTTAAACATGACTTTGTACATGCGAGCGTGCGTGCGCGCAAAACAGGAAAAGCTATAAGGCAAGAAGGAAACATACCCAACATTAACATAGGGCCGTAAATGACATAACATAGTTTTGTTGTATGTATTGTTTGCTTGTTTGTTTTTGTTGGTTTGATATATTTTGGACTTGGTTTTATTGGTATTTTTGTGTGTTTGTTTACTTTCTTATGCTAGCTTTATTCCACATAAATGACACGTCAAATCGTGTCATCATCGTTATCATCGGTACTTGCAACAGCAGTGTCGCCGTTGAGGTTCTTTTGTTTGTTTGTTTGGTGGTGGTGATTTTTTGGTGTGTTTTTTTGTTTTGGGGTTTGTTTGTTTGTTTGTTTGTTTGTTGTTGTTTTTTTGGGGGGTGTATTGTTATTACAATTCTGTATCATCGCCTGAAACCAACATCACTACCACCACCATCACCACAATCACCACCAACACTGCCACCACCACCATCACCACCATTATCATTACCACCACCATCGCCACCACCACCACCACAATCACCACCAACACTGCCACCACCATCATTACCACCACCACCACCACCACCACCACCACCTACACCACCACCACCACCACCGCCACCGCCACCACCACCACCACCACCACCACTGCTACTACCACCTCCACTATCATCATTACCACCACCACCACTACTGTTACACTCATCCACATCACGACGACAGCCCCCAGCATCATCACCATCACTGCCAACATCAACTATCAATCTGTTTCTGCTGTTTACAGCCAGTTACTATGGCAACCAGACCTGGAGCAGCAGCGGCAGCAGCAGCGGCAGCAACATCACGGCAGAAACAGTGTTTCCAGTGCCCAAAGACTTCATCCATCACAAAGTGCAAAAAGTCAGTGCCCACACACACACGCACGCACGCACGTAAATATGCACACACAAATACACACAATTTCATATACCCACGCACGCACGCACGCACGTACACACGCACGCTCACTCGCACACACACACACGTACGCACGCACCCACGTACGCACGCACCCACGCACGCACACACGCACGCACACACACACACACACGCACACACACACACACACTCACTCACTCACGCACTCACACGCACGCACACGCCACCAACTAGTTCTCTATATTCATTTTAAATCTTTAATCAATAATTCAGTGATAAAAACCATGTCAAAATATAGTTTTCACCTGAAAGTACATATTTTACATCAACAATGAAGAGAAATTAAGATAAAAGAGGGGGCTGCACTTTTTTTTAACCCTTCTTCCCTGAGAAGTAAAATGGACTGATTTCAGCTCTCTGGAAGTCTGATGGTGGCCGGGGGACTCCACTTTCTGATAGGGGTGACAGGCATTGCAGGATTTTTGCTACGATTCATCGGGCCAGTGTCCATTGTGCCGGCCATCACCCTCGTGGGCCTCTTTGTCTACAAGGTCACCGTCAAGTTCTCCGAAACCAACTGGCCAGTGGCCGCTCTGTGAGTGGACACTGGGTGTTTTTTTTATTGTTAAAAGGTAAAGGTAAAGGAGTCCCATAACCTATAAGGTCGTAGGGGAGCGAGGCGTCAGAGACCTCACTTCTCTAGGGCCAGCATATTGAGGGCGGCGCCCATCTCCTCTCCCTCGCTGCTTTACCTTCCCTGACCCTAAAGAGGGCAGGTACCCATTTACAGCTGGGTGAACTGGGGGAACTGTACTGAAGCCAAGGCGCGCAAACGGTCACCCATCCAACTGGTAACCACACTCGACGCTGCTTAACTTGGCTGGGGGAAAGCGAATTCTCCGACCACTGAGCTATCCCGTCCCCCTTTTTATTGGACTTTAAAGAAAAAAGTTCTTTAGAGATCTGGGAAGATTTAGTAAGACAAGGAAAGAAAAGGTAGGTGTGTGTGTGTGTGTGTGTGTGTGTGTGTGTGTGTGAGTGAAAAAATCTGAATATTGCAGTGGAGGCAAAGCGCGATTTGTTCTTGTAAAGCATATCTGTTTGTCTGTATTTCTGTCTGCCTGTCTGTCTGTCTGTCTGTCTTTATGTATGTGTCTATTTGTGTCTGTCAGTCTGTTTGTCTGTGTGGGGTTTCTCTCTCTCTCTCTCTCTCTCTCTCTCTCTCTCTCTCTCTCTCTCTCTCTCGTCCTTAAGAAGACACTGAAATAATATCCTTTTTGCAGTGGTATCATTGAGGAAAC
>CM054136.1:3982394-3987394 GCA_028751875.1 Rapana venosa | reverse complement strand
AGACAGACAGACAGACAGACAGACAGAGACAGACAGACAGACAGACAGACAGACAGACAGACAGAGAAAGACAGACAGAGACAGAGACAGACAGACAGACAGACAGAGACAGACAGAGACAGACAGAGACAGACAGAGACAGACAGACAGACAGAGACAGACAGACAGACAGACAAACAGACAGACAGAGACAGACAGACAGACACAGTCAGAGACACAGACACAGACACAGACAGACAGACAGAGACAGACAGACAGACAGACAGACCACAACCACAACCCCACCCCTTCACTACCACCACCACCACCACCCTCACCACCACCACCCCCTCACCCCCACCCTCACCACCACAACCACCACCCTCACCATCACCACCCTCACCACAACAACCACCACCTTCACCCTCACCACTACCACCACCACCAACCCCTCACCAACCTCCCCACACCACAACTATCACCACCATAACCACAACCACAACCATCGCCACCATAACCACAACCACAACCATCGCCACCACTCTCCCCCCCACCCACCCCACACACACACACCATGATCACCTAGCCCACCCACCCCCCCACCACCACCACAATACTCACACCCCCTCCTCACCTCCCTACCACCACCACCAACACCCTACCCCCACTCACTCACCCACCCACCACCACAGCCACCCAACATCCAAAAAATGTCCCTTTCTCTGTGTGAGTGTGTGTGTGTCAAGTCAAGTCAAGTCAAGTCAAAATTTTATTTCCAGATGGTACATTGAATAAGCAATGCATTTGCTTTTTTTCATCAAGCCATCTATCTAAGAACAAATTTCTTAGTGATTATACTAAGATACTACATTATTGCATCATTTACCATTAAATTAATCCAGTAAAAAGAGGAAAATTGATAAGATAATACATTGGAAAATACAAATTACACACATATACATACACACGCACACATATACTCAAACACACATGCGCGCGTGCGCGCGCGCGTACACACACACACACACACACACACTTAAATAAAGAATGTTTTAAGAATTTTTTTTAAAAATCATACAACGTCAGGACAGTGTGTGTGTGTGTGTGTCAAAGTCAAGTCAAAGTCAAACTTTTATTTCCAGATGGTACATTGAATAAGCAGTGCATTTGCTTTTTTTTTCATCAAGCCATCTATCTAAAGAAAAAAAAAGTGAGAGAAAAAAAGATAATATATATGCAGACAACGTGTGTGTGTATGCGTGCGTGCGTCGCGCGCGTGCGAACGTGCGAGCGTGCGTGCGTGTGCGCGTGCGTGCGCATGTGCGCGCGTGCGTGCGTGCGTGCATGCGTGCGCATGCGTGCGTGCGTGCGCGTGCGTGTTTGGGTGTGTGTGTGTGTGTGTGTGTGTGTGTGTGTGTGTGTGTGTGTGTGTGTGTGTGTTGTGTTCTGGCAGCTAGGCGCGGTGTTCCTGACAGTGCCGTACTCGGTACTGGGCGGCACCCAGATCCTGACTGCCGGCATCTTCATCGGGGTGGTGCTGTCCAACCTTCAGTACGTGGACCTGGCCTCCACCCGTAACGTGGCCATCATCGGCATCTCGCTGCTGCTGGGGCTCATGGTTCCATTCTGGCTGACCAAGCGTCCGGACGGCATCGACACAGGTTGGTGGTGCAGGAGGGGAGGCAGGTTTGGGTCCAGAGTGTGGAAGAAGGTTTCGTTAGGATCCACGTGGCTGAAATGTGCTTGTTACTGTTGTTGTTGTTGTTGTTCTTGTTCTTGTTGTTGATGATGTCGTTGTTGTTCTTGTTGTTGTTCTTGTTCTTCGCAATTCTTCTTCTTCGCAATCCTTCGCAATTCTTCTTCTTCTTCTTCTTCTTCTTGTTTTTGTGTTGTTGTGGTTGTTGTGGTTGTTGTTGTTCTTGTTGTTGTTGTTGTTGTTCTTCTTCTTCTTCTTCTTCTTCTTCTTCTTCTTCTTTTTCTTCTTCTTCGCAATTCTTCTTCTTCTTCGCAATTCTTCTTTGCAATTCTTCTTCTTCTTCTTCTTCTTCTTCTTCTTCTTCTTCTTCTTCTTCTTCTTCTTCTTCTTCTTCTTCTTCTTCTTCTTCTTCTTTTCTTCTGCATCTTCTTCTTCGCAGTTTTTCTTCTTCGCAATTCTTCTTCGCAATTCTTCTTCTTCACAATTCTTCTTCGCAATTCTTCTTCTTCTTCGCAATTCTTCTTCTTCTTCGCAATTCTTCTTCGCAATTCTTCTTCTTCTTCTACTTCTTCTTCTTCTTTTTCTTCTTCTTCTTCTTCTTCTTCTTCTTCTTCTTCTTCTTCTTCTTCTTCTTCTTCTTCTTCTTCTTCTTCTTCTTCTTCTTCTTCTTCTTCTCGCAAGTCTTCTTCCGCATTCTTCTTCTTCTGTCCATTGTACTTCGCATTTTTGCCAGTCTCCTCCTCCTCATCCTCCTTCTCTCCTTACAACCAGGTCAGTCATTAAGCAGGGCATTAAAAATCTCTTCAACATGCTGTGTTGTTTTGTTGTGTTGTTTTGTTGTGTTGCATCGCTGTGTTGTGCTGTTGTGTTGTTTTGTTGTGTTGCATCGCTGTGTTGTGCTGTTGTGTTGAGTTGCTGTGTTGTGTTGCTGTGTTGTGTTGCTGTGTTGTGTTGCTGTGTTGTATTGCTGTGTTGTGTTGCTGTGTTGTGTTGCTATGTTGTATTGCTGTGTTGTGTTGCTGTGTTGTGTTGCTGTGTTATGTTGCTGTGTTGTGTTGCTGTGTTGTGTTGCTGTGTTGTATCGCTGTGTTGTATCGCTGTGTTGTGTTGCTGTGTTGTGTTGCTGTGTTGTATCGCTGTGTTGTGTTGCTGTGTTGTGTTGCTGTGTTGTATCGCTGTGTTGAGTTGCTGTGTTGTGTTGCTGTGTTGTGTTGCTGTGTTGTATCGCTGTGTTGTATCGCTGTGTTGTGTTGCTGTGTTGTATCGCTGTGTTGTATCGCTGTGCTGAGTTGCTGTGTTGTGTTGCTGTGTTGTATCGCTGTGTTGTATCGCTGTGTTGTGTTGCTGTGTTGTGTTGCTGTGTTGTGTTGATGTGTTGTGTTGCTGTGTTGTATCGCTGTGTTGTGTTGCTGTGTTGTGTTGCTGTGTTGTGTTGCTGTGTTTTATTGTTGTTTATGCTTCCCCCTGTTCACAGGTAACGATCGAGTGGACAGCATACTGAAAATCTTATTGTCCAACCCTGTCTTCATTGGAGGCTGTCTGGCCTGTTTCCTGGACAACACGGTGCCAGGTACACACACACACACACACATAAACACACACACACACACACACACACACACACACACACACACACACACACACACACATAAACACACACACATACACACACACGCACACACACATAAACACACGCAAACACTCAATACACACTCTCAAGCACACACGCACGCACGCACGCACGCACACGTGCACATCCATATGCATGTACGCGTATATGTATGTAACGACACACGCACACGTAAGCATACATGCACGTATTCGTTTAACCACTTGCATGCACGTACATTTTGTGCACGCAGACATGTACACGTGTACATCATTGAGACAGACAGACAAGACAAGACAAGACAAGACAGGGAAAGGCAAGGCAAGGCAAGGCAAGACAAGACAAGACAAGGCAAGGCAAGACAAGACAAGACAAGACAAGGCAAGACAAGACAAGACAAGACAAGACAAGACAGACAGAAACGGGAGACAAGACCAACAGATTTCTTACTAAAACAGACACAGACAGCACACAGACATAGAGAGATAATCACAGACGAAGACATAGAGAGATAATCACAGACAAAGACATAGAGAGATAATCACAGACAAAGACATAGAGAGATAATCACAGACAAAGACATAGAGAGATAATCACAGACAAAGACACAGAGAGACAATCACAGACAAAGACACAGAGAGACAATCACAGACAAAGACACAGAGAGACAATCACAGACAAAGACAAAACCAGAGAGAGAAACAACTAAACACCCAACAACAATTCTCACTGGCCCTCTTTTTACCCCAGGTACTCAGAAAGAAAGAGGCATCCTAGCAGAGGACGGCTACCAAGAGTTTGTCAGAGGGAATGCCACCAGCCCAGACGACGATAACGACGACGACGACGATGATGATGATACAAAGAAAGATAACAACGACGGCAACGACAAAGGCGATGATAAGGAAGATTTGGAGGAAGGGATGGAGGTGTACGAGTTACCCTGGATACCCAGACGATTCCAGACCTCTTCAGTAGCCAGAGTGATCAGAATTTTCCCAGGATATTCGAGGGTGCCTCGTAAGCTGGACCTAGAGGATGGAGGGAACAAGGTCTGTGCAGACGGGAAGCAGGAGAAGAAGCACGATGTGGAATGAAGTGGAGAGGAGAGGGTAGGGGAGAATGGCGTAGTGCTGCTTTGGCGTGTGAACAAGTGCTTGTCTGTGTGTGTGCATGCGTGAAAGATAGATGGATACGTTCATATTCATATGATGTTTGTGGGTGTATGCACCTGTGCATGCACTGTGTGAGCACGCGCGCGCGCACATACACACACACTTTTATCTTTCAGTTTTAATTGTTCCATTTTGCTTCTTTTTTTTCCTTAATAGAAGACTACTCCTGCTTCTGCTGTTGCTGCTGCTGCTGCTGCTGCTCCCACTACTACTACTACTACTACTACTACTACTACTACTACTACTACTACTACTACTACTACTACTACTACTACTGCTGCTGCTGCTGCTGCTGCTGCTACTACTACTACTACTACTACCACTACCACTACTACTACTACTACTACTACTACTACTACTACTACCGCTGCTGCTGCTGCTGCTGCTGCTACTATTACCACCACCACCACCTCCGCCACCTCCACTACTACTACTACTACTACTACTAACCACCCCACCAGCACCACCCCCACCACCACACCACCACCACCACCACCACCACTACTACTACTACTACTACTACTACTACTACTACTCTTGC
>CM054136.1:3957394-3977394 GCA_028751875.1 Rapana venosa | reverse complement strand
ATGTTTACACAAAAAAAGATAAATAGATAATCACCAACAGCACAATTACAGCATTTTGTGCAGTATTGTTTTCTCTTTGAATTTCTTCGAAGCGGAGAAGATTAATATGCAGATTGCCAGTGGTTGTGCAGAATTGAGCAGACTGAACAGAACCATCTAAAAGCTATGAGAGCAAAGGTGTTTTTTTTCTATAACATTCCATAATATACGTATTCTGTGTTCACTGCTGTGTACCACTTATGAACAAATGCGTGACGTAAGTATCGTTTGAATTCGGCTTTAAACCAATTGTAAATGCAGCAATAGTGTGTTGGTTCAACGAAAACACACTCAAACCTATCGTGTCTAATGTATTCTTAATGGGTTGGTTTTTTTAGATGATCTGAATGCAATCTGTAAGTGATCTACACAAACTGCATGCAGGGATTCCTGTGCTAAACAGGACAGCGTGCTGGTATTTGGACTTGTACGTAATCTGCACCAAGGGCATAACTTCCTGGTCTTTGTAACCCGGAAGTAGTCTGTTTCAAGATCACCGCCTTTCCCCTGTGGAGATGCCGGGGTCTGTCAGTGTCAACAACCCCCCTCCACCCCCCCCCCCCCCACACACACACACCTTCTGGACATGCTGTGCTAGAATCCCTCTTCTCTCTGTCTGTCTGTCTGTTTGTCTGTCTGTCTGTCTGTCTGTCTGTCTGTCTGTCTGTCTTCTCTCTCTCTCTCTCTCTCTCTCTCTCTCTCTCTCTCCTCTCTCTCTCTCTCTCTCTCTCTCTCTCTCTCTCTCTCTCTCTCTCTCTCTCTCTTTGTTTCTGCCTTGTTCCTTTTCTTCCTGTCACCTCCTTCTTGTTTTTTTTTCTTCACCCTTGGTCCCTTCTCATGACTTTTTTTTTAAAAGAAAGACTTTACAAAAAGAGCAATTCTCTCCCACGCTGAAGTCGGATGCGCTGGGCCTGACTTGTCAGGCGCTTAACGGCAGCGCAATGCATTTTCGTTCATAATATGACAGACAACAATAGTTACTGTCTGAACGTTAGAGAAAGAAGCAGAAGAAGAAGAAGAAGAAGACGACGAAGAAATCACCACTTTTAGGTTTGCACCTATCACAGGTTTGTAAGAATATCATTCAAATCATTCTGGCAGTGATTTTTAATCTGAAAGATGAGCCTTTTCTTTCCCAGAAACTGTCAGTATAAATCAACACAAGCAATGGGTGGATCTGGGGTCTAGAGGTAACGAACCTGTTCCATACATAAACGACATGCTGCAGGTTCGATTCCCACCTGAACCCCAAACTTTTTTTCCTATCCACTAGACCTTGACTGATGGTCTCGGTGCTAGTCTTTCGGGGTAGATGATACACGGAGCTCCCGTGTACACCATGCATTGAGCGGACGTCATTTTACTATGTTCAAGTTTTCCCCTAGCAAAACTCTTCAGAAAATGCCCACTCCTGTAGGGAAACAACTGCACACGCAGAAGGAACACTTGTCCTAAGTGGAGCTGCGCTACTAGAGATGCACTCTTGTTAGGGAGAACGACCCCGACATTAGGTAGAGACATCTGCCCTGCTTTTCCTGTGTGTCGATTCAATACACTTACCGCTCAGAATAGCGAAGTTTCGGGGCCTGCACTGGCAACATGTGAGATGGCCAATGGAAATCTGTAGTTCATAAAGAGACAAACTGAAACTTAAAACAGGCAATCCTCGAAGTTTAAAATTAAAACAGGAAATCCTCAAAGTTTAAAAAAATTAAAACAGGCAATCCTTCAAGTTTAAAATTGAAACAGGCAATCCTCAAAGTTTAAACTTAAAACAGGCAATCCTCAAAGTTCAAAATTAAAACAGGCAATCCGCCACCAAAGTTTACAATACAATACAAACAATACAATCTATACACTATAGTTATTACAATTGAGTACAGCACAATACAGTACAATACAATGCAGTACAGTAAAATCCATACAACATCTTACAATTCAATACAATACAGTACAATACAATACAGATCGTCTGAACATAAAAGAGTTATTATTAATAAACAATTTACAGACAAGCTGATAACATAGTCCATCCCCAAGTTGTGTAATATCAAATCCACAACGAGAACTGCGCTTTGATCTGTGTGCTTTACAAGATGCAGCGCTAAATAAATTCCATTTATTATTATTATTATTATTATTATTATTATTACTACTACTATTATTATTATTATTATTATTATTATTATTGTTGTTATTATTATTATTATTAAGTTCATCATCACCTCCACCATCATCATTATCATCATCATCATCATCATCATCATCATCATCATCATCATCATCATCATCATCATCATCATCATCATCATCATCATCATCATCAGAACTGCGCTGAGCCAACACACAAATCCAGTCCAGTCCAATGGGTCGAAGTGTTCTGATCATTCCCCGAACGCAAACGACACAAAGACAATAACAATAGAAGCTGTTAGACACATATTAGAGGGCTTGACACTACTTGACACTACACTTGTCAATCTCTGAAGTCGTAAACATGCAGCGAATGAACGTTTATGTTGTCGCAATGTGGAACACCACAGCAGTAAATAATAATAATAATAATAATAATAATAATAATACATGGAACTTATAGCGCTAAATCTTGAAAAGACAAATCAAAGCGCATGCATTCAACCTAATCTTACACAGTCATGCAATCAATGACAAATGATCAATAGTTTAAATAAACAGATATTTACAAACATAGTGTGCTGCAGACAAAATCTATGAAATAAAATTTCAATAGTCAAATGTTTTACAAAAGTACACACACACACTCACTTAGGTCCTATACTTTAGCAGGGTGATAGGACATGGGTTAGTGAGGGTGGGATAGCTCTGATATGAAACAGGAGGGGGGAAATCTTAGGTTTGAAATAAATATGTCTTGAGGCTGGATTTAAAAGTGTCATAACTAGGTTTCTGGCGAAGAGAGAGAGGGAGCTCATTCCAGGTCGATGGACTCGAAATAGAGAAAGAGCGGCGGCCAACAGTGGATTGGTTGAATCTACGTATTCGTAGGCACAAGGTATCTGCAGTAGAGCGGAGGGAACGTGAAGGAGTTAAGACATTCACAGAGGTAGGAGGGTGCAGTTTTGTGGAGACATTTGTAACAGAGGGTACTGATCTTATAATCTACTCTCTGTGGCACAGGCAGCCAGTGGAGAGATCGCAAGAGAGGGGTCATGTGCTCAGATTTTTTCTTTCTGAGAACTAGTCGAGCTGCGGAGTTTTGTATACGTTGAAGGGAGTGGATAGATGATGCTGGCAGACCAGACAAAAGAGAATTACAATAGTCCAGACGTGAAAGAATGAGAAAAGTGACAAGTTTGGCTGTTGCATCAGTGGACAGGTACTTTCGAATTGCACTAATACGCCGTAATTGATAGTAGCACGACTGACAAGTCTGAGTGATGAATTTTTTCATAGAGAGTGTGTTGTCGATAACAACACCTAGATACTTCACAGCAGTGGATAGAGGGACTGATGTATTGCCAAGTTCTATTGAAGCTGTTGTAATGTAAAAAGATTAGGATGTTAGCAGATGGGAACTTGAAGTAAGCTCATTGATACTTTCCTAGTCTTCCTCCCCCATTTTTTATTTGTTTGGTGTGTGTGTGTGTGTGTGTGTGTGTGTGTGTGTGTGTGTGTGTGTGTCTGTGTGTGTTGTGTGTGTGTGTGTGTGTTGTTGTTGTTGTTGCTGTTTCTGTTGTTGTTGTTGTTGCTGCTGCTGCTGCTTCAATTTTACGTCTGTTCACTCAAAGTGATATTAGACGATGTGTGTGTGTGTGTGTGTGTGTGTGTGTGTGTGTGTGTGTGTGTGTGTGTGTGTGTGTGTGTGTGTGTGTGTGTGTGTGTGTGTGTGTGTGTGTGCGTGCGTGCGTGTGTGTTGCTTTAATTTTGTCTGTTCAATCAAAAGTGATATTAGACGAATGTTGACATGGGTTTTTGTTTGCTCTTTGCTTACGCTTTTGTATTGATACTAATGAGAGATCGATTTATCTGGGGTTTTTTTTTATTGTTCATGTTCTCTGGCTTTCGGCTGGATGTCATAATAGCCATGATGTGTGCTTATTCCACTCTCTCAAGTCAAGTCAAGTAATGTCAAGTCAAGTCAAAAACACTTTAATCATCCCATGAATGGCAATTACAATTACAATGATTAAACAAAAGATTCATCATCTATTCAGCTGTGTACCCAACCCAAGGCTGTTTGCCCGTAAATGGACGAAAAAAAAGCAGCTGCACTGATTATTCAAAGTACCATCCGAAAATGTTCTTAAAAATTAAAAGTTTGACTTTTTGACAAGGCTGTTTTCTAAAGTATAACCAAATGAGCATATAGACTACTAAAATATGATTCTATTCAGAATACAGTTTTACTCGGTGAATGACACACACCCAAACACACACACACAAACACACACACACACACACACACACACACACACACACACACACAGTACTATTTTTTTGTAAACAGATAACTTGTCTATGTGGTTCTGACTTATCACCTAAGCATGTCATTCTTCATTGTGAACTACTTCGACCATATTTTTCTGGTACAGTTGTAGACAAGATTTCAAATATGTCATTTGAACAATTATTGGCCGATAATGGGGTTATGTTGGAGATAGTTGTTTAGTTAGAAGCCCTGTTGGCAAACTTTTGTAACTGTTCTTGCTGCAGTTTAAGCTGTTCAATGCCTCCCCCCCCCCCCCCTCATCCCCGTCCCTCCCATATTTTCTTTGTATTTTTTTCTTTTTATCTCGTGCACAGACACTAATAGGTAAACACACACACATACATACACACACACGCACGCATGCATGCACACACACACACACTCACATACACACACGCGCGCGCGCGCGCATTCTCTATATATTGTAACACTATCTTTTGTCTAATATCACCTTGAGTGAACAGACGTTAAATTAAAAAGACACACACACTACACACACACACACACACACACACAACACACACACACACACACACACACACACACACACCACACACGCACACACACACACACGCACGCACACGCTCACTCGCACGCACGCACGCACACACAAACACATACTTACTCACTCACTGACAGACTAAAAGAAAATCAATTGCACCTCTTTCACACACACACACACACACACACACACACACACACACACACACCACCACCACCACCACCATCACACACACACACACACACACACACACACCACACCACACCACACCACAACATACTGAGCCACCAAAACCATGACCATACGATATCCCCCATTATATATATAATTAATTACACTTCTTCACTATCCAATCTGACAGTGGCAAAGTCGCTCTCCCAGGCTTTCCAAATAAATTCGAACAGCTTTCGGGTGGCTGTGGCAATGCCTGTGGCTGTATTATGCTGGTTGCCTTTGACATACTATTGTCACCTATCGGGCTGGAGGTGCTTGTGGACAGGTAGGCTAGGCCCGAAGTGTTGGCGGAGCTAAGAATAAAACATCCGAGGTTATGCTATGAGGAACAGCCGTTTGGTGTACAGGAACTATGTATGTATGGGCTATGAGAAACTGCTGGGGGAGATTTCCCTCTGTGTGTGTGTGTGTGTGTGTGTGTGGTGTCGGAGGGTGGGAGGGGGGTCTGTGTATGGGGGAGGGGGGGAGAGGGGAGAGGGAGGGATGTGTTGGGGAGGGAGGGGTGATGTGTGTATGTGTGTGTGTGTGAACATAATAATGAAAGGTGTGTTGTGTGGGTGGTGGTGGTGGTGGTGGTAGTGTGTGTGCATGTGTGTGTGTGTGTGTGCGTACGTGCGTTTGTGTGTGTGTGTGTGGTGTGCATGTATGTGTGCGTACGTGCGTTTGTGTGTGCGCATGTGTGTTTGTCTGTTTGCGTGCGTGTATATAAAATTATTGTAGAGTTAAGTTTTAAACAATAAAATAACCTCTCTCTCTCACACACACACACCTTTTCATATGTGTACACACAGACATACACAAGCAACACCTTTTCATGTGTTCATACACACATACCTTTTTTAAATGTTTACATACACACATACACATATAGGCAACACTTCTTCATATGTTTACACACGCACACACACACGCACACACACACACACACACACACACACACTCTCTCTCTCTCTCTCTCACTCACACACACACACACACACACACACACACACACACACACAACGACAAGACAAGACGAGAAACACACGCACACTTTTTCACTTCCTGCTTGGTCCTTTACACACAGAGACAAACGTAGAGACGCTTGTTGTAGCGGCAAAGCAGTGTGTCGCTCTGTGTCACTCCAGTTGTCTGCCTAGGCGACATGGAGTCCTCTCCACTGTACCATCTACCTCACTGTGCTATTCTGTGACAGATTCACCCACAATCTATCTTCATACACATATCTCCGGTGTGAGCCATCGTATGAACAAGTTTCGTCGATCGTTGGATACCACTGTGCTGGTTTGGGGGGAAAAAAGAACACAGGTAGAGTGTTGTTTTATAAAGGGGGCCATTTCTTCGTTGTGGTATATTTACATTTATGTATGTAGAATTCCTGTCGTTTTAACCGGGGTTGCGAAATCGTGCTTGTGAACAAGACTAGGATTACTAGAGGTGTTAATTACTGTTTAAGATTTTTATCATAGGGAAGTCGACAATTTGTGTTGATTTGTTCCTTGGTATTATTATAGTTTTCTTCAAGGTTGCAACACTACCAGGGGACATAGATAAATTCTAGAGGCATTGCATTCGTCACCTGATAAATTACGTCCCTTGTTAACTTTATGTCAAATCTTGACAAGACATAATTTTCGTTCTAGAGAATGCTTTGTTTTGCTTTTGTGTTTTGTCTTTGTACAGCATTTCAAAACATATAAGTTAACCAATGCTTATGCAGTATGCTTAAAAGCTACGTTGAGACAACACTTCGTCTTCTTCGTCGTCAAACGCTCAGACAGCAACTATTGTCGTCTGCCATATGAGCTTATACACAATGCGTGGACATGTGCAGACTTTTCTCGGGTATCCTGTGTTAAAACAAGCAGTACTGCTGGATAAGCTGCATATGTAGAGTAGGACTTAAATGTGTACTGAGGTAGAAAGGCACGTCCGACAACTCTGTCCGCAAACTGAAATGGTCAAACTGGACTGTCTAGGCGACAGTGCTTTTAGTTTCAGTTTGTCTTTCGCAAGGAAGTTGTGGTTTCTTAATATTGTTGTTGTTCTTCTTAATCTGGTTGGGTTTTTTCACTTAAAACCTGCCGTTGCGCTACACCCCTTTGAGGATGGAGGGGAAGGGGAGGTGAACATTTTACATGAAATCTACTTAGAACTTGTTTTCACCTAATCCGTGTGTGTGTGTGTGTGTGTGTGTGTGCGTGTGCGTGTGTGTGTATGTGTTTGTGTGTATGTGTGCGTACATGTGTGTGTGTGTGTGTGTGTGTGTGTGTGTAAGGAGCATTCTTTCCAACATGCTTCAACACCAGTCTACATTGTTTGTTTCATATATTTACATTCCTTAATTGCCCATGAGATTGCTGTTCCACATGTTCTAATATCTCACACACACACACACGCACACACACACACACACACACACACACACACACACACACATACACACACAACACACACACACACACACACACACACACACACACACACACACACACACACACACACACCGACAGACAGGCAGACATACATACAGACAGAGATAGAGAGATAGCCAGAGAAGGTAATCACCACATATTTTATGTCCACTTGTGTGTCTTTAGTTATCTCATTTTGAGATAAAGATGGGGAAACAATTGTGAACTTGACCTGTTTCCAGCTTTTCCGTGATAATATAGCGCGCGCGCGCGCGTGTGTGTGTGTGTGTGTGTGTGTGTGTGTGTTGTGTGTGTGTGTGTGTGTGTGTAAGTTTGTGTGTGAATATGTGTGTTGACATTGTTGTTGAATACTCTATCACTACCGTGTCTGTTTGTCATAACACTCATTGAATTTGTTTGTGCAATATGTCGTTTGTTCATTCATTCATTCATTCATTCATTCATTCATTCGTTCATTCATTCACTCTCACAATCGTTAGTTTGTTCATTTGTTCGCTTGTTCAATTTGCCATTCATTCATTAATTTTGCCATTCATTAGATTCCCTCTTGGACTTGCTTGACGCTTTGTCTCGTCTTGGTTTTTGCTAACGAAATATACTATAGTAATTAACGATAACAAATAAAAAGAATACACGTATTCTGGTGGCACTGTCTTCTAGGTGTTTCTGTTACCAAGAACAGGGAATTTTGTTGTTAAAATCTTTGTGGGAGTACAAAAAATAATGGGAGTCAAATGTATACGCATATACTGATTAGGAATAACAAAAACATATGCAGTCTACATGAGAACAAAGGGATTTATTGTAAAATTACAATTGTTCAATTTGTAAATTGTGAAGACTCGGCCATCAGAGGCTCATGTTGTCACAACGTGAAACACCACAGCTATACAAAGCTTACACTATTTTGTAGTCGACAACTTAACGTGAGCTCTTTGTTATATACGCATATACTGATTTGCAATAAGCAAAAAGTGTGTGTCGTCTGCATGTGCAGGAAGGGACTTATTGTACACTACACTTGTCAATCTCTAAAGTCGTAAACATGCAGCGAATGAACGTTTGTGTTGTCGCAATGTGGAACACCACAGCAGTAAAAAAGATTAGGATGTTAGCAGATGGGAACTTGAAGTAAGCTCATTGTTGCTTTCGTAGTCTGTGTGTGTGTATGTGTGTGTGTGTGTGTGTGTGTGTGTGTGTGTGTGTGTGTGTGTGTGTGTGTGTGTGTGTGTGTGTGTATGTGTGTGTGTGTGTGTGTGTGTGTGTTGTGTGTGTGTTAGTTAGTTCTTCAGTTTAACGTCCTTCCACCAAAAAGTGATATCAGACGATTTTGTGCGTGTGTGTATGTGTGTGTGTGTGTGTGTGTGTGGTGTGTGTGTTTGTGTGTGTGTGTGTGTGTGTGGTGTGCGTGTGCGTGCATGTGTGAGTGTGTGTATGAGAGTGTGTATACGTCCGTGTATGTATGTGTGTGTATGTACGAGTGTGTGCGTGTGTGTGTGTGTGTGTGTGTGTGTGTGTGTGTGTGTGTGTGTGTGTGTGTGTGTGTGTGTGTGTGTGTTTGTGTGGTTGTTGTTGTTGTTGTTGTTGCTTCAATTTTACGTCTGCTCACTCAAAGGGATATTAGACGATGTGTGTGTGTTGTGTGTGTGTGTGTGTGTGTGTGTGTGTGTGTGTGTGTGTGTGTGTGCGTGCGTGCGTGCGTGCGTGCGAGCGTGCGTGTGTGTTGCTTTAATTTTATGTCTGTTCAATCAAAGTGATATTAGACGAATGTTGATATGGGTTTTTGTTTGCTCTTTGCTTAGGCTTTTGTATTGATACTACTGAGAGATCGATTTATCTGTTTGTTTTGTTTTTATTGTTCATGTTCTCTGGCTTTCGGCTGGATGTCATAATAGCCATGATGTGTGCTTATTCCACTCTCTCTCAATTCAAGTCAAGTCAAGTCATGTCAAGTCAAGTCAAGTCAAAAACACTTTAATCATCCCATGAATGGCAATTACAATTAAAATGATTAAACAAAAGAATCGTCATCTATTCAGCTGTGTACCCAAGGCTGTTTGCCCGTAAATGGTTTCTTGTCCATTTTTCGACGTTGTCAGTGCGCTCTTTTCTTTCTGTCTAAGCTCTCACCTTGTTCCCCCCACCCTCCCCCCAACGCCTCGTGCACTTCAGACTCTCTCTCTCTCTCTCTCTCTCTCTCTCTCTCTCTCTCTCTCTCTCTCTCTCTCTCTCTCTCTCTCTCTCTCTCTCTCTCTCTCTCTCTCTCTCTCTCTCTGATCTCTCCTGCAACAGTTGCCTGCTGATGGTTAACTAAGCCACAATGTCCTTGGAAGCACAGGCTACTGTATCTGCCCGTAATACCAACGTAGTCATCAGTATTTCCTTTTCTAATGCAACAGGCCTTAGTGTGACTTTATATAGCGTTTTAAGGCTGCACTTTGTTTTTATTTAACTATATCTTCAATTGTTCTTGATAGTGTATCTTGTGTTAACATCTATTTCCATGATTTCATTTCGCTTGTCTTAATCGACTGTCAGTGTCTAGATCCTTGTCTATATAATATCATGTCTATTCCCACATGGGAATACTGGGCCTTGTCAGTGTAAATAGCATCCCCACCTTCCGGAAATTCTGTGCTAAGAAATCCCTCTGTTTTGTCTCTCTCTGTGTTTCAGCCTTTTTCCTTGTTCTTCCTGTCACCTCCTTCTTGCCTATTGTCTGCCTTCTTGGACCATTCTTCTACCTGTTTTCCCCCCAGAAAAACAGGATAACAAATCTCTCCCACGCCGAAGTCGGATGCGTTGCGTCTGCTGTATGAATCGCTTACCGGCAGTGTAACGCAATTTCGCTGGTGTGACAGACAAGAGCAGTTGCTGTCTGAGCGTTCCACGACACCGAAGAAGAAGAAGGAAGCACAATGCAGGCATGTGAAATGGACCAATCTAAGCAAAGGCCTTATCTCATGCTGGGTCTGGGTGATCTTTCTGCCAATAAGGAATTCAGATGTGGTGTGTGGCCCGCTCTGTCAGTTGACAGACGATGAGTCAGTCTTCCTTCTCCACAGACCAGTTGTCCTTGACAGTTTATTTCTACTCGGTGGATGGGTGGTCTAGAGGGAAGGCGCCCGTCTGAAAATAAGGAGAAGTTGTGCATTACCATTTTCTCGTAACCTAACTGAATTTCTCTGTTTTGAGATAATGAAGTATTTCAAATGGGTATTAGTTTGATTCCCGTCCAAATGTGAACAGTTCAACATCCACTAGGTCATCAGTGTTGGTCTGGGTACTAGTCTTTTGGACAAGGCGAGAAACTGGGGTCCTGCGTGCAAACACACATTAAGTGCCCGTTAAAAAACAGCAAAAAAAAGGGGGAAAATACACCGGCTACAGGAGATTTGTTTGTGGAGAATTTCTGAAGGAAGAAAGCCATCTTCATAAGCCAAAACAAAATGTGCATGTAAATGATACTATTGTTGTGGTGAAGGTGGTGGTGGTTGAATCACCACTGCAATTATGACAGCGTGCTTGTCCCGAGAAGAGCAGTCCACATTCCAGGCAGAGAAATCTGCCCTTGCTGACAGTGGTGTACCATGCAGTACCATAGATTACAATACAACGTAATACAGTACAACACAATGCAATATAGTACAGTGCAGTACAATACAGTGCAATAGAAATCAATGCAACACTTTGCAACACATCATAACACATCAAAACACTCATATGTACACCACACCACACCACACCGCACCGCATCGCACTGCATTACACTACACCGTATCACACCACACTACACCACACCACACCACACCACACTCCATTCTACTACACTGCACAAACACTACACTACACTACCCTACCCTACCCTACACTACACTACACAAACACTACACCACACTGCACTGCACTACACTACACAACACAACACTACACTGCACTACACTACACTACACTTCACCACACTACACAACACTACACTACACTACACTGCACTACACTACACTACACTACACTACACTACACTACACTACACTACACCACACCACACTACACTACACTGCACTACACTACACCACACTTCACTACACTACACCACACTACACAACACTACACTGCACTACACTGCTCTACACTACAGTACACTACACTACACTACACTACACCACACTACAGTACACTGCACTACATTACACTACAGTACACTGCACTACACTACACAACACTACACTGTACTACACAACACTACACTGTACTACACTACACTACACTACACTGTACTACACTACACTGCACAACACTACACTGTACTACACTACACTGCACTACAATTCACTGCGCTACACTACACTGCACCACAACGCACCCCACTCCACCACAACGCACCCCACTAATAAGAGGAATTAGAAACCTCCCTTTCACCTTAAACTCAAAGGGTGGGCCATATGTATACGATTGTATGTGTACTTTGGGTGTGTGCCAAGACTCTGTTGTTAAGGAATGTGCTGTGACACTGTGCTTAACTTATCCACGAGCCATGAATAATTTCTGTATACAAACTTTGTACAGATTACATACCACGATTCCACACTTGAGGCCAGTTTTAAGAATTCACACATTTCTCTAAAAAAAGGGTTAGATAGCCGAACTAGTATAATATCGTACTTGCTGAATAGCACAGGTACTAAATGTTCTACATTTATTGTTTTACCACTTCAAGTCACGGCAGATTTCTCTGCGTGAAATTCGGGCTGCTCTCCCCGGGGATAGCTCTTCGCCACAAGAGCAGCGCCACCCATTATGTTCACATGTTCTGAATGTGTTCTTTAAAAATCCAAAATGAGTCAAAACTATGAATAAAGAATACTCAACACTAAATTATAGCATGGTTAAAAGAACTATATACTTCTTTTTAGCCAGATTGTGTGCTTCCTTAATTAAGACGTAGGGCTTCCATCTGTACTTGGAAAGAGAAGAGAAGGAAGAGAATTGACACGAAAGAAAGAACAAGAGAAGGAAGGCAAGATGGAGGGAAAGAGAAAGCAGAGAACAAAGATAGAAGGAGAGGAGAGAAAAGGAACGCATAGTATCATATAACAGTATATAATATCATAGCGTATTGTATTGTACTGTTTTGTACTGATTTTTGTTGTAATGTGCTGTGCTGTGCTGTGCTGTGCTGTGCTGTGCTGTGCTGTGCTGTGCTGTGCTGTGCGTATTTATAACATACCACGTTCAGTCACAGAAGATTTCACTACGTGAATTTATGGTTTTGTATTGCATTGTATTGTGCTGAATTATTATTTTTTGCGTTATACTGCGTTGTTTGTGTTGTGTTTTGTGGGTTTTTATATTCTACTTTCGGTCACATAAGATTTCACTGCGTGAATTTATAGTGTATTGTTTAGGTTTGTCGTGCCGTGTTATATTGTGTTATTTTGTATTGAATTGCATTGTGGTTGTGTTGTACTGCATTGCATCGCGTTATATTGTGTGTATTTTATACCACTTTCTGTAACAGAAGATTTCTCGGCGTAAAATTCGGGCTGTTCTCCCTGGGAAGAGTGCTTCGCCACAAGAGCAGCGCCACCCATTTTGTTCCTTTCTACAGTTGTTACTTTCTCCTTAGGTGGCTGGATGTTTCCTACAAAAACTTACCAAGAACAGCTACCTTGTTGCCGTGGGTTCTTTTATCGTGGACTGAATGCCTGTAATCACGGGTATCTCGGTTTATTGTCTCATCCGAAAGACTAACACCCAGCCCGTCGCTCAAGATCTAACGGATAGGGACAAACTCGAGATCAAACGGGAATCGAACCCCCACTTCACGCTTTCTAGGCGGGAACGTTACGTAAAGACCACAGATCCACTCGTTCATGCGCGCGCGCGTGTGTGTGTGTGTGTGTGTGTGTGTGTGTGTGTGTGTGTGTGTGTGTGTGTGTGTGTGTGTGTGTGTGTGTGTGTGTGTGTACGACCAGAGAAAAGTGTCTCTGACATAATACGCTGAGAGGACCCGGAAAAGAACGGAAGTATTATATATGTTCAGTCGGTAGCGATGTTGTGGTTAAGATTACAATAGTCTTTTTTTTTTTTTGGCAGACAGGCCGAAGGAAAAAGAAACCCACACCAACAGAGACGAACTAACAAGAGAGGCAGACGAACGAACAAACAAACAAACAAACATACAGGTGTCTTGAGAGGTTGGCGCAAGGGAAGAGGTAGGGAGGGAAGAGAGAGAGAGAGAGAGAGAGAGAGAGAGAGAGAGAGAGAGAGAGAGAGAGAGAGAGAGAGAGAGAGAGAGAAGAGAGAGAGAGAGAGAGAGAAAGATAGAGAGAGAACACACACAAACACACATACATTAACACACTCATATGCACACACACGCGCGTGCACGCACGCACACACACACACACACACACACACACACACACACACACACACACACACACCGAAAGAGATAGAGAGAGAGAGAGAGAGAGAGAGAGAGAGAGAGAGACAGACAGACAGACAGACAGACAGACAGGCAGACAGATGGACAGAGAAAAATAGACAGAGACAGACAAACCAACAGACAGACAGACAAACAAACAGAGAAAGACACAAAAAGAGACACATACAGACAGAGACAAGCAGACAGACAAACTAACAGACAATTTTGACCTCATCTTTGAAGACAAGCAAAGGAACAAACACACACACACATACACACACATACATACACACACATACACACATACACACACACTCACACACATACACACACACTCACTCACATACACACATACACACACATACACACACACACCCATACACACATACACACACATACAAACACACACTCACACACACACATACACACATACACACACACACCCATACACACATACATACACACATACATACACACACATATACACACATACAAACACACACACACATACAAGCAAGCAAGTAAGCAAACAAGCAAGCAAACAAACAAACCGACTGTTACGACATAAGGATTCGTCATTGTGGGAGGGAGCAGTGAACTAACTGTGTATCCGGTACTTTTGAGAGCTGGTGAATGAGTCTGCTGTCCTCTCCCAGTGCTGTGTCCACGCCTAAAGATCGTGCGCGCGCGCGCGCGTGTGTGTGTGTGTGTGTGTGTGTGTATGCGTGTGTGTGCGTGTGTGCGTGTGTGTGTGCGTGTGTGTGTGTGTGAGAGTGTGTTCTTTATTCTTTTTGAGTGAGTGTGTGTTCGTGTGTGTTCGTGGGTGTGTTCTTTATTCTTTTTGTATTCTTTTATTACGAGGATAATGGAATAAGCATCGTGTGCTTTTTTCATTCAGTTCCCGAGTGTATGCAGTATTGTAAGTTTTGTCATCCGTTCCCACCGGCGCACAATTACCTGTGTGTGTGTGCGTTGTTAGGTTTATTCTCCTGTTCAATTTGGTTGTAATGCTCCATACCCCAAAGGGGGGGGGGGGGGAGGGGGAGGTGTGCAGGCCCATTCAGGAAGTGTAGGACATGAAATGGATCTCGTGAGGAATACACACACACGTTCGCGCATGCACGCACGCACGCATGCACAACACACACACACACACACGCACGCACGCACGCACGCACGCGCGCGCCCGCACACACACACACACACACACACACACATGCTTTTTATGTTCTTTTGTATTACACATAAATATGCTGATCTATTTAGTTTTGTCACTGTTGTTTTCTGGTTCATTGTACTAGATGAGCTAAATTGTTATTGCTGACGTTAGTACTGCTGGGTGGATTTACATTGCCTGAATTTATTCTTTGATCGAAGGATTAACGTTGCTCTGCCTCAAACCAAAAAGCACATGTACATGTGTGTATATGACCCGGGGAAAGGGAGGGAATGGATGTCTTTGTTATACTTCTTTGCTCTGAATCCAATAGCTGTTGGTTATTCTTGTTTTTCTTATATATGAGTATATTATGTGGTGAAGGGGATATGGGTGAGGATGTGTATGTGTATGTGTATGTAAGTGTTTAAATGATACATCAGTTTCCTCTGTTTATATCCATTTGGTTGTTGTTGTTGTTATTGTTGGTAGTGGTGGGGGTGGGGTTCTGGTTTATTTTGCCTTTTGTTTGTTTTGGGTTTAGGGTGGTTTTCTTGGGGAGGGGGAGGAGATATTTTGGACTCTTTTTCTCGTCTTTTGTTAGTTCTATATTGTTCTTCATTTGTCTTGGCTGTTATTCTTGTCCTATGTTAGTTATTGTCGCTGTTGTTGTTGTGTATGCATATTTGTGTTTGTTTGATTGTTTATTTCCTTGTTGTGGTTGTTCTTGTTGATTCATATTTTTGTTGTTGTTTTATTCAGTTGTTTGTATGGTTGAAGGTTTGTGTGTATATGTGTGTGTGAGGAGGGAGGGGGGGGGGGGGGGGGAGGGAGCAGTTGGTGTGGGGTTTTTATTATTTTTATTCTGTTTTGTCTTCTTTGTTTGTGTTGGTTTGGTTTTTCTTTGTTGCTTGTTTGTTTGTGTTATGACGGATATTTTTTCAAGATTTTTGAATTATTTGAATTGTATGGTCTCATATTTTTCTGGGATTTTTGTTTTGTTTTAATTCCACATATGCATATGTTATTGGTTTTTTTGTTTGATTTGTATAGTTTACCATAGATTAGGTTTTTTATTCTATGTCTGCATATACATTATATGAAAAAAAGCAAATGCACTGCTTATTCAATGTACCATCTGAAAATAAAAGTTTGACTTTGACTTTGACTTTGACACACGTTGTTTCAGCTTTAACCACGCTCGTAATCCACCATGACATAACTCTTTATCTTATTAAAGGAAGAAAACGTTTGTGTCTGCTTTTTTTGTCCGTTATTTATTTGTTTAGCTAGTTTTGGTTTTTATTCCTTGCTTTGTTCGTTTTTGCGCAATTCATTTTCATTGGGTATAGTTAGGCGGATAGTGGGATAATGAGTGAGTGAGTGAACGAATGAAACAAACACGAAACAAGACGAATCACAAAGACTGCTTTTATCCAGCCCTCCAAAACAAGAAACGAGCAAATAGTGCAAACATCTAAACGTGCATATGAACAGATATTCAAACAGAATAAATCATAACTGTGTTAAGAATGAATGTTGACAAGATATGAAAAAAACCTGATCTGAAAAGAAAGAAAGGAAAAAAGTAGGAGAGACAGAAAGAAGGTACGAAAGAAAGAAAAAAGAATGAGAAAAGATCAGAAGGAAAGGGTTAGGGAAGGAGAGAAGGAAGAGAGTAAAGTGTGTGTGTGTGTCTGTGTGTGTGTGCGCGCGCGCGCGTGTTGTGTGTATGCGTGTGTGTATATGTGTGTGTGAGAATGTGTGTGGGTGTGGGTGTGTGGTATTATCGTTCTTTCTTTTTAAATTTCGAAGATAATGGAATAAGCATTCATTTGCTTCTTTACATCCAGTCCCCGTGTGGATGCCGTTTTGTAAATTTTTTCATTCGTTCGCACCGGCATACAATAACCTACTGTTCCGAAGAGCGAAACGGGTTTGAACGTGTGCACAAGACGTGTGTGTGGGGCGTGCGTGCGTGCGTGCGTGCGTGTATGTGTGTGTGTGTGTGTGTGTGTGTGTGTGTGTGTGTGTGTGTGTGTGTGTGTGTGTGTGTGCGCGCGCGCGCGCGCGCGCGTGTGTGGTGTGTGTGTGTGTGAGTGTGTGTGTGTGGGCCAAAGTCAAACTTTTATTTTCAGATGGTGCATTGAATAAGCAGTGCATTTGCTGTGTGTGTGTGTGTGTGTGTGTGTGTGTGTGTGTGTGTGTGTGTGTGTGTGGTGTGTGTGTGTGTGTGTGTGAGTGTATGTGAGTGTGATCCAGTGGACTAGTCAGACAGCCAGCTCGTCAAGTCGCTATTGAAGGTTAGCCATGTCAGGCCACTTCTTTTCCCATACAGTTTGCTTGCTTTGTCATACATTATATCTGTAGGTCGATCTAGTGAAACCTTTTTTTTTTCAAGTGATGAACATTCAGTGCTAGTTGCAGTCCTGTTTCTTCATCATTATCATCATCATATTCGTCGACGTAGTCGTCATCATCATCATCATCATCATCATCATCATCATCATCATCATCATCATCATCATCATCATTGTGATCATCTTCTTGTTCTTGATTTTCCTCTTCTCCCTCCTCCTTTTTCTTCTTCCACCTTCTTCTTCTTCTTCTTCTTCTTCTTGTTCTTGTTCTTGTTCTTGTTCTTCTTCTTCTTCTTCTTCTTCTTCTTCTTCCTCCTCCTCCTCCTCCTCCTCCTCCTCCTCCTCCTCTTCCTCCTCCTCCCCCTTTCCTCCTCCTCTTCTTCTTCTTCTTCTTCTTCTTCTTCTTCTTCTTCTTCTTCTTCTTCTTCTTCTTCTTCTTCTTCTTCTTCTTCTTCTTCTTCTTCCCTCCTCCTCCTCCTCCTCCTCCTCGTCCTCCTATTCTTCTTCCTCCTTTTCAGCATCTATTTAGAACAGAAAAATATTCACTCTTTTTATCATGTTATCCGCACACACCAGCCACCTAATAAAGCAAAACACAGCAGTGACGTTGCAATCTCTCTACGTCACAGGTGACGTGCCTTCCAAGCGGCTGATGAGTGTCGTCAGCAGAGCAAAAAACGGCTGAAGACAGAGACAGAGAGAGACAGAGCCAGAGCCACCACAAGGGAATGCCAGAGCCTTCATTGAGGATACATTACACTTCGCTACACTGCACTTCGCTGCACTGCACTGCACTGCACTGCACTGCAGCACAGCTAGCCTTCAACTCTGTCGTCTGCAGCCCTGGTTGAGCCTTGTGTGTTCAGTGTCACCCCCACACCCATTCACCCTCACACCCACACACACCCACACATCCTTACACCCATGTCCAACGGAAGCGCTCACAGCTGTTCAACTTCTATGCAGCCCCATGCCACTATCAGTGAGTATAGTGATGATGATGATGGTGGTGGTGATGATGGTGATGGTGGTGATGATGGTGGTGGTGATGATGATGATGGTGATGGCGGTGATGATGGAGGTGATGATGATGGTGATGATAGTGATGATGATGATGATGATGATGGTAGTGATGATGGTAGCGATGATAGTGATGGTGGTGATGATGGTGATGGCGGTGATGATGGGTGATGGTGGTGATGATGATGGTGATGATAGTGATGATGATGATGGTGGTGGTGATGATGATGGTGGTGGTGATGATGATGGTAGTGATGGTGCTGGTGATGATGATAGTGATGATGGTGGTGGTGACGATGATAGTGATGATGATGATAGTGATGATGATGAACGTAATGATGATTATGAACGTGATGATGATGATAGTGATGATGATAGTGACGACGATGATGATAGTGATGATGATGTTGATAGTGATTATGATGAACGTGATGACGATGATGTTGATAATGATGATGAACGTGATGATGATGGTGATCGTGATGATGGTGGTGATGATGATGGTGATGCTGATGGTGCTGATGGGAATGATTGTGATGATGATGACGACGACGACCGAGGTGATGACAAGTATGATGACTGATGACACAAGATGTGGGTGCAGCAACGGACGTGAAATGCAATACAGCAACAACAACAACAACACAAATATACACTACACACACAACACACACATTCACAGCACACACAAAAAAACACACACACACCACACTCACACACAACATACACAACACACACACACCACACACACACACACAACACATTTATCTCTTTCATATCTTGCTTTGTGTTGACTCCAAGTCAGTATTGTATGCTATAAAATCCCCGAATTTCAAGAAGGTCTCCAGAATTATTTTTGAAATCAAATATGTAATACACCTCCTAAGTTTAAGAGGTATTCCTGTGGGTTTTTTTGGGTGCCTTCTCACGTTGGAATTTTTTCAAATGAGTGGGCTGACAGAGCTGCAAAAAGGGGGCAAGACATGATATGGAATCGATCGAACTGCATGTTCCATTATCTCTACAGGAGGGATACCGTATATTAGAACAAACTTCATGGGGTAAGTTTAAAGAATCTGATCAATTCAAGGAACGATATTTAAAAAGTTGCCTGACCACTGCCCATATTTTTTGTTATATGGCTCCTTCTCAAATAGATTCGCGTTTTATAACCGTGAGAAGGGTTAATTCACTATATTTTAGAATGAAGTTAAATGCATTCCTTACAAAATTTTGTAAACATGTTAGATGTCTATGTGGGGATCATATTTCCAATACTCATATCATATTTGATTGCCCTATTGTAAAACCTTTTTTACCTACATTTTCTGAACAATCTCTGGAAAATGTATTTGAAAA
>CM054136.1:3949894-3952394 GCA_028751875.1 Rapana venosa | reverse complement strand
GGAGGCCAGACGTTGTTAGGTCAGACGTTGCTAAACATGGAGGCCAGACGTTGTTAGGTCAGACGTTGCTAAACATGGAGGCCAGACGTTGTTAGGTCAGACGTTGCTAAACATGGAGGCCAGACGTTGATAGGTCAGACGTTACTAAACATGGAGGCCAGACGTTGTTAGGTCAGACGTTGCTAAACATGGAGGCCAGACGTTGTTAGGTCAGACGTTGCTAAACATGGAGGCCAGACGTTGCTAAGCTGGAGGTCAGACGATGCTCAAGAAAATGTAGACCAGACTTTGTTAGGTCAGCCGTCGCTAAAACTGTAGGTCATTGTTAAAGACGAGGGTCAGCCGCTGCTAAAACTGTAGGTCATTGTTAAAGACGAGGGTCATACGTTGCTAAAACTGTAGGTCAGCCGTTGCTGAGGTGGGTGTGCTGTGGTGACTGACAGGTGCCCAGCAGCTGGTGCAGGATCAGCCGGAGCGCTATGGCTTCCTGAGGAAACGAGGGCAGAAGGAACGCTTGCTGGAAAACCTCCTCCTCTCCAGACACATCAACTGTGAGCAGCATCGTCGTCGTCGTCATGGTGGTGGTGATGGTTTGGTGATGACGATGATGATGATGAGGAGGAGGAGGATGAAGGTTGTGGGATGACGATGATGATGGTGGTGACAATAACGACGGCAGTGATGATGGTAGTGAAGATGGGGGTGATGGTTGAGGTTGTGGTATGACGATGATTATGGCTGTGATGGTGGTCTCAGTGGTGACGATGATGACAATGGTGATTTGGGTGATGGTAATGACAAGGATACCCTTAATAATGGTGGTGGTGGTAGTGGTAGTGATAATGATGGTGGTGATGGTGGTAGTCATTGTAGTAGTGGTGGTGATGATAGTGACATTGATGAAGATAATGACGATGGTGGTGGTGGTAACACAAAGATGACAAAGATGTTGATGATACAAGGACGCGTCAATGATGAAGACGACTATATTCAGGATATCAACATTGTGATTATGACGATGGTGATGACGATGACGACAACAACAATGGCTTTGGCATTCAGAATGATTTGAGTAAAAATAAAAAAATATGCTGAAGGAACAACTCATGGGTATGAAGACTTCTATTGCTGGTGTATCAAAATATGATGACAAATCAGCGATATGTCAATGATTATAACTATGTGTATATATATATACATATATCATATGGTGTGTGTGTGTGTGTGTGTGTGTGTGTGTGTGTTAGTGTGTGTGAAAGAGAGAGAGAGAGAGAGAGAGAGAGAGAGGGGGGGAGAGAGAGACAGAGAGAGAGAGCATCAAAGTTAAAGTCCAATTCAATATCAAATTTTTATTTCCGGATGGTACATAGATGTGTGTGTGTGTTTATGTGTGTGTATGTGTGCGTGTGTGTACTTGCGCATGTGCTTGCCTGCCTGCTTGTGTGCATATATCTGCGCGTGCGTGCGGGCGTGTGTGTGTATGTGTTGTTGTTGCTGCTGATGTTAACAGGGCGACAGCGTTTCGTAGCCATCAAAGATGGCTGCTGTTACTGCTACAGCGATGAGGTCTCCAGAACTCCGCTACAAACCTTCTCTCTTCAAGGATATAACAGGTGTGTGTGTAAGTGTGTGTGTGTGTATTGTGTTGTTGTTGTTGCTGCTGCTTTCTTCTTCTTCTTCTTCTTTTTCTTCTTCTTCTTCTTCTTCTTCTTCTTCTTCTTCTTCTTCTTCTTCTTCTTCTTCTTCTTCTTCTTCTTCTTCAATTTAACGTCTATTCACATTAAGTGGTATTAGACACTAGATACAAATGTGTGTGCGTGCGTGCGTGTATGTGTGTGAGAGAGAGAGAAAGAGAGAGAGAGAGAGAGAGAGAGAGAGAGAGAGAGAGAGAGAGAGAGAGAGAGAGAGAGACAGTCAGACAGACAGACAGACAGACAGAAAGATTCAGAACATGCTATTGCGTAAATATCATGCAAACTTATTTAACACAAGATAACAAATATAAGTTATTAACACAGGATAACAAATATAAAATATTGGCTCAAAATGACTGTGTGTGCGTGCGTGCGTGTGTGCGTGCGTGTGCGTGCGTGCGTGTGTATGTGTGTGTGCATGGATGTGCACGCACACTTACATGCAAACGTATAGTGTCATGTATGTATTCTTTGCACAGAGGGAGTATTACATTGAATTCGATTGATGCTGTGAGCTGTGTAATGGTATTATGCAAGTTATTCTTTAATATCCTTCGTGTTTAATTCCTTGCCCTTAGCCTGCATGAAGTTCTGTGGTGTGAGATGATGGAGTATTCGTATTCGTGAACAGCAACCGTAAAAGTCATGCTGTAGGAATGATGTTAACTTTGTGTCCTCTCTGTTATCGCTATAAATGAACATCAGCACTCTTATTTCCATTTGTCGTTTAATTGTGTATATTGTAGTGATGATGATGATGATGATGATGATGATGATGATGATGATGATGGTGATGATGATGATGA
>CM054136.1:3934894-3944894 GCA_028751875.1 Rapana venosa | reverse complement strand
AGATTTATTGTATTTAACCCTCTACAACGATCGACAAAAACTACAAAAGCCTACAAGGAAACTGAACATATAAACGTTGAATGTATAGATCTATAAGTAGATAGCTTCGATGTGTTTGCTTTACAAGATTCAGCGCTATATAGATACCATATATTATTACTATTATTATCACTATATATCGACTTCAGTTAGAACGATTTGCTTTGCTTTCAAAGACGGATCTATCGGCGATGGCTCGAACCCGGGCCATCAGAAGATCACGAACTCAGCACTCTAGCCACTGCGCTGTCTCGCCCCCTCGACTGATCTATATCTTTCTTTTTCCAATTAGAACAATCAAGTAATCCCCCATCCTCTAATTGTGTTTTACCGACTTATGTTTACACGAGTTGGTTGTTGTATTTGTTGTTAAAAGCTAATGCGCTTTTTCATTCATGATGAATGTGTTTAAGATATTCATGTATGTTCGAGGTAAAAGGTGAAGGTGTCTCATAACCTATGCAGTCGTAGGGGAGCGAGGCATCAGAGACCTCAGCTTCTCTAGAGGCCAGCATATTGAGGGCGGCGCCCATCTCCTTTCCCTCGATGCTTTACCTTCCCTGACCCTAAAGAGGCAGGCACCCATTTACAGATGGGTGAACTGGGGGACTGTACTGAAGCCAAGGCGCGCAAACGGTGACCCATCCAAGTGGTAACTACGCACGATGCTGCTTAACCTTAGCTGGGGAAAGCGAGTGCTCCGACCACTGAGCTATCCCGTCCCCATGTTAGAGGGGTGGGGGAGGAATATTTTGATTTTTTGTTGTTGCTATTGTTGTTGTTGTTGTTGTTGTTGTTTTTCTTCCTCGGCTAGAGCTCCGAGGTTCACCAGTGGTGAGATTTTGCGTATGCGGTCGTTTACCCACCATTAAGGTGGCTGCAGTCCATCTTCGGGGATCTAGTGTGCATAATGATGGTGTTCTGCATAACTGTGTGTGTGCCTCATTTCTGTTTGTTGTTGTTGTTGTTGTGGTGAATTTGCTGCGTATACATGATCTATAGCTTGTGGAGGAATTAGATTCGATGTATAAACATTCCATACATTTCTTGCTGTTACTACTACTACTACTACTACTACTACTACTGCTGCTGCTGCTGCTGCTGCTGCTGCTGCTACTTCTACTTCTGCTACTGCTGCTGCTGCTGCCCTTACTACTACTACTACTACTACTACTACTGCTGCTGCTGCTGCTGCTGCTGCTGCTGCTGCTGCTGCTGCTGCTGCTACTACTACTAGTACTACTACTACTACTACTACTGCTACTGCTGCTGCTGCTACTACTACTACTTCTACTTCTACTTCTACTTTTACTACTACTACTACTACTACTACTACTACTACTACTACTACTACTACTACTACTACTACTACTACTGCTGCTGTTGCTGCTGCTGCTGCTGCTATTACTACTACTGCTACTACTACTTCTACTACTACTACTACTACTACTACTACTACTACTACTACTACTACTACTACTACTACTACTGCTACTGCTACTGCTGTTGCTACTGCTACTGCTGCTGCTGCTGCTGCTACACTAGTACAGCGCAGTCTGGCTCACTGTCTCATCTGTCTGTGTGGGCAGGTTCAGTTCAGCAGAGCCTGACGACATTTACGTGGAACTGGAGAAAGCCGTGTTCGAGCCCAAAATACTCATACGTTCCCAAAGACTAGGTACTGACAAACAAGAAACAGATAGACAAACAAGAAAGAAACTGACAGACACATGCCTCAAATAGATTCACATACTGACACATAAGCAAGCTGTGGTGGTGGTGGCAGTGGTGGTGGTGGTGGTGGTGGTGGTGGTTCTGCTTTTGTGAATTGGTTATGCAGACCTGCTAGTGCCATATTCCTTCAGCTGCATATATCACATGCAGAGGATGAGGCGTGTGCGATAAAGAACCGGTTTGCTATGTCAGCGTGTAGTGAGAAACAGGCACACTGAAGTATGTAGATGAACCCGAGGCTTTGCCAGCGCATCGTGTCATCATGTCTTCGGTAGGTGTCGGCTACTTGGATCCCTTGGTAGATGCCATGCAGCCTGTTGGGGAATGTTACTGCACGCAGAGTCGCAAACATTTCAAGAAAATCACTTATGTCTGTGACTGAACCCGTTTTCTTATGTATCAAGTGGTCTTCAAGAACACGTTTTCTCCTTCAAGAAAAAATGTAAGAGTGATGGCGGGATTCAAGACTTCAAGGGCAGATAACGATCTTGCCACTTCATCATGGTCATTATTGGCAATAGCTTTTATCAAAGATTCAGAAAATATGTCATTGGACAATAATATCTTTCAATAACAACTTTTGAGCCATCGTCGAATATCTCTCTCTCTCTCTCTCTCTCTCTCTCTCTCTCTCTCTCTCTCTCTCTCTCTCTCTCTCTCTCTCTCTCTCTCTCTCTCTCTCTCTCTCTCTCTGTCCCGCTGTCTCTATCTCTCTGTCTCTATCTCTCTGTCTCTCTGCCTCTTTCTGTCTGTCTCTCTCTCTCTCTGTTCCTCAATTCCCATCTTTCTCTGTTTCGCTTGCTGGGCTGGTTTCGTGTTGTTTTGTATTGTGTTGGAGGTGGTTGTATTCCTTCTCTTGGCTAGGAGTTGGGATACTGTCTTAGCACTTATGGCGCGCTGTTGCGGGGTGTGCAGACGACAGCTATGAGGAGGACTATGAGGAGGAGGAGGAGGAGGGGAGCAGTGACGACAGTGACTATGACCGTCCTGATGATCTGCGGCCAACCACCAAGCCACCCTCCAGAAGAAATGTGCCCCTCCCGCGTGAGTACTTGAGCATATTACACACGCAACAACACAATACAACACAACACAACACAACACAACACAACACAAAACAACACAACACAGCACAAAACAACACAACACAAAACAACACAACACAATACAACACAACACAAAACAATACAACACAACACAATACAACACAACACAAAAAATACAACACAACACAATACAACACAAAACAACACCACACAATACAGCACAACACAACACAATACAATACAACACAATACAAATACAACACAATACAACACAACACCACACAACACAATACAACACAAAACAACACAAAACAACACAACACAGCACAAAACAACACAACACAACACAACACAAACAACACAACACAAAACAAACCAAAACAACTCAAACAACAAAACACAACACAACACAAAACAACACCACACAATACAACACAACACAATACAACACAAACAACACAATACAACACAACACAACACAAAACAACACCACACAATACAACACCACACAACAAAACACAATACAATACAACACAACACAACACAAAACAACACAACACAATACAACACAACACAAAGCAATACAACACAGCACAACACAACACAAAACAAAACGCCACAACACAACACAACACAACACAACACCCACCACCCACAACCCACAACCCAACCCAACCCCCAAACCCAATCCAACCCAAACCAACCAAACCCAACACCACCCAGTGATCATTCCTGGGCCCCGTTCTCTTTACTCTCTACACTGCTCCACTTTCACATATAATAAACAACCACCATATTGATCATCATTTCTATGCTGATGACACTCAGCTTCAGTGCAGTGATACTGTTGAAAACTTGCCTTCCCTCCTGACAAATATGTCCTACTGCCTTCAAGACATTCAAAACTGGATGACTCAGAACAAGTTACAACTTAATGCCGATAAAACCGAAGCCATGCTCATAGGGACCCAACATAAACTTTCCTCCATCACAACAACATCAGTAGAATTTGGCAGTGCGTCAGTTCCTTTGTCCAACTCTGTGAAGTATTTAGGAGTAGTTCTTGACAACACACTCTCTATGAAAAAATTCATCACCCAGACCTGCCAGTCTTGCTACTATCAATTACGGCGCATAAGCGCGATTCGCAAGTATCTGTCCACTGATGCAACTTCCAAGCTCGTCACATCTCATTTTTTCACGTTTAGACTACTGTAATTCTCTTTTGGCTGGCCTACCAGCATCATCCATCCACTCTCTTCAACGCATACAAAACTCTGCAGCTCGACTGGTCCTAAGAAAGAAAAAATCCGAACACATCACTCCTCTTCTGCGATCTCTTCACTGGCTGCCAGTCTCACAAAGACTGAAGTATAAGACCAATACCCTCTGTTTCAAATGTATCCACAAATCTGCACCATCTTATCTTTGTAACTGTCTTCACCTGTACACTCCATCCCGTTCCTTCGTTCAGCCGCAGATACTTTGTGCTTTCGAACACCCAGATTCAAACATACCACTGTTGGCTGTCGATCTTTTACTGTTTCTGGTCCGTCCACGTGGAATGACCTCCCTCTTTCACTTCGCCAAAAACCTTCACTTGATACCTTCGAAACCAGCCTCAAAACACACTTATTTCCTACCTGACACTTTTCCCTCATATCCGTCTCTACTTTTTCAACAGCATCCTTCATCTCCTAAGTGTGTTCGCGGTATGTGTGTGTGTGTGTGTGTGTGTGTGTGTGTGTGTGTGTGTGTGTGTGTGTGTGTGTGTGTGTACATACACGTGCATAAATTTGAAATATGTTCTTTATTATATTTGAGGAAAGTTGCATACGTGTAAATGATTTGAGTGCAAGCGCTTCGATTTGTTTGTTTTACAAGATTCGGCGCTATATAAATTCCATATATTATTATTATTATTATTATATTATCATTAACTTTACCATTCACCTTTTTGTTGTTGTTGTTGTCGTGGTGTTGTCAGCGTTGCCTCAGGAGAGCGGTGAGGGGCAGGCCAGCAGGGGCGCAGCCAAACGCCCAGCCGCCCCCCTCCCCAAGCCGCCGTCCTCGCCTCGATCCCCAGAGAGCAGTGGGGACGGGTCCTTCACCCCCAGGATCAAAGCTTCCTCCGACCCCCGCTACCGGCCCGTCCTACCCGTCCCATCCACCCCGAAGGACTCTACCCCGTCGTCCGACACCTGGGCCAGACCCAAGCCGCCCCTACCCAGTCCCGCGCCCAAGCCCTCGTCACCTCAGCACGCGCCCACAACGCGCCCCAAGCCTGCTGTACCTGGTGCTGCTACTGGTCATAAACCTGTGCTTCCTAATGTGAGTTGTGTGTGTAGGGGTGGGAGGGGTGGGGGAGGGAGTAGGGGGGAGGGGTTGGGGGGGAGGGAGGGTGGGGGGGGTGTGGTGAGGGGGGTGGGGTGGGGGGCGTTGGTGAGGGGGGTGGGGTGTGGGGGTGGAGGTGTTGGTGGGGTGGGTGGGTGGGTGGCTGCTGGTGAGTGTGTAAATGTGTCTGTGAGAGAGAGAGAGAGGTGTTTGTGTGTGTGTCAAGTCAAGTCAAAATTTTATTTCCAGATGGTACATTGAATAAGCAATGCATTTGCTTTTTTTTAATCAAGCCATCTATCTATCTAAGAACAAATTTCGTGATGATTATACTAAGATACTACATTATTGCATCATTTACCATTAAATTAAACCAGTGTGTGTGTGTGTTTGCTCTTTATCTTTCTTTCCTACTTTTTTGTTTGTTTGTTTATTTGTTGATTTTTTTCTCTCTAACATTTGGATTGGTCGGCCTTGCTGGAAATTGAATTCAATCGGATTGAATTGCACTGAGTTCAACTAAAAATGGTTTGAAGTGAATCGGATTGAATTGAGTTGAAAACCACTTTCAGTCATTGCAGATTAAATTTCTCGGCGTGAATTTCCGACTGCTCTCACTGGGAAGAGCTGCGCCAGCCTTTTTAGTTTATTTTCCTGCTTTGTGTTGGCTGGCTGGTTGGGTGGTTGGGTGGCTGGCTGGTTGGTTTTGACTGGCTGGCCTTATGCCATGGCCTGGTTGGCATAGTCGTGTTGATTGTGTCATCGGCTGTGTTGCATAATATGCAGTAGTCTCTCTGGTTTCATGCATCGTTCTCACCCTTGTAGCACGTCACTACCTTCACCCTCACCTAACCCGTAGTCTTGGAGACCGTTGGGGACCACTGAAGATTTTGCAACCAGCTTCCTCAGGCAGATGCCATTGCTTTTTAAATGTCTCGTCACCTCTTTGATGTTTCATTGTCTGTTTTTAGTTCACATACTTCCCTGAAGTCGGAATACAGCTACCTAAATGGTGGGCAAAAACGGTCGCATACGCAAAACTTCACCATGGGTGAACCTCGGAGCTCTAACCGAGTAACAATCTCCTCCCCCCCCCCAAAAAAAAAAAATCCAAATACCAACTCTTTTCTTGCATGGCTCACTGTCTTGTAGAATGTAAAGGTAGAGGTATCCCATAACCTATGTGATCGTAGGGGAGTGAGGCGTCAGAGACCTCAGCTTCTCCAGGGGCCAGCATATTGAGGGCGGCGCCCATCTCCTCTCCCTCGCTGCTTTACCTTCACTGACTCTAAAGAGGCAGGTACCCATTTTCAGCTGGGTGGGGAACTGTACTGAAGCCAAATCGCGCAAACGATCACCCATCCACTTGGTAACCACGCTCGATGCTGCTTAACCTTAGCTGGGGGAAAGCGAGTGCTCTGACCACTGAGCTATGCCGTTCCCTCCTTTCCTTGTAGAATTTAGCCTGCCATTATCTTATGGCATGTGCCATGATCTTCGTGGACATGTCATTGTTAACAGAAGTAGTTGTCTTTCATAAAGTGTCATTGTCTTTCTTGTATTACGTGTCATTGTTGGCGTGAGATGTGCCATTGTGTTGTTTTGTTGTGTATTCATGAGCCATTTGTCGTTTTTGCATTGCAGAAAACCAGAAGATTATCGGAAAAAGACTCCTTTATTGATGACAGTGACAGAGAAGCTGCTATTGGGTCAGTCTGTCTAGATGGCTGTCTGGTTGTCTGTCTGTCTGTCTGTTTGTCAGCATGTCTGTCTGCCTTCCTGTTTTGTCTGTCTGCGTGGCTGTCGGTGGGTTTGTTTGCCTGACAGTATGTTTACTAGACTGTCGATCTGTCTCACTCTGTCTAGTGTTGCTTTTCTTTGTCTGTTTCTGCCTGTCTCTCTTGGTCTGTGTGTGTGTGTGTGTGTGTGTGTGTGTGTGTGTGGTGTGTTGGGTGTGGGCGTGTGTGCGTGTATGTGCGCGCGCGTATGTGTGTGTTTGTGTGTATGTTTGTGTGTTTGTCTCTCTTTTTGTATGTACTGTGTGTTCCCGTGTGTCTGTATGTCTGTATGTGTTTGGCTGTATGTGTGTGTTTGAGTGTATTTTTATTTATTTTATTTTATTTTATTCTTTTATATCAGGGATAATGGAATAAACACTTATGTGCTTTCTTACATCCAGTCCTCGTGTGTATGCGGTTTTGTAAATTCTGGCATCTGTTCCCACCGCACACAATGGCCTAATCTTACGAAAAGCGGAACAGGATTTAACGTGCGCGCAAGATGTCCTGCGTGCGTCCGCACACGGGGCCTCGGTGTATAGTCTCATCAGAAGGAGTGAGTGTGTGTGTGTGTGTATGTGTATGTATGTGTTTCTGAAATAACGCTTTTCGTTGTTTGTTGCCAACTTTCAGGATTCTGAAAGACTGCAATGCTCCAGGGACCTTCTTGATTCGAAAATCTCGACAAGGAGACACCAAAGTGAGCTTCTCCTCCTTCTGTCTGTCTGTCTCTGTCTTTCTGCTGTCTCTGGCTCTGTGTCTGTCTGTCTCTCTCACGTAGTTTTTTTTTCGTAAAGACAATATTTCACGTAATGACAGCACACAAAGACGTAACTATTACAAACAATGTATAAAGAGAAACCGGCGAGGGGAGTGGATACAGCTAAGGTGGCGCTAAACACTGAGTCAACGGTTTTTTCCTTGTGTTTCTTGGTGAACAATAAGCTGCTGTGTTAATATTCCTCGTTTAAACGAAACTGAGGATATGTCACGTGGTTTTCCTGTTTTACCTCGTGTTAGCGAACTCCCACAGGGAAGGGGGGGCAATTACTTCCCTTGGATCAGGTTCCCCGATTGCTTTTATTATTATTGATGATGATGACTATTATTATTATTATTATTATTATTATTACACTGTTTTCCACAGCATAGTGCTGAAAATGCATTTTGATTATTAGTAGAAGTGCTGATTTATCCTTTTTGTACTTTCATGTGTTTGTGTGTGTGTACATGTGTGTGGCAGGTCCTCAGAATGTTTGGCATTGAAGAAGGACTAGTGCAATCCATCCAAGCACTATACAACACTGCAAGCAGTGCAGTCCTTCTGAACAATCAGGTCGGAGACTACTTCAAAACCACAGTTGGGGTCCGACAAGGATGCCTGTTATCTCCAGTCCTGTTCAATCTGTTCTTGGAAAACATCATGAGAGAGACCCTCCATGACTTCCACTCTACCATCTCCATTGGCGGCAGACCCCTCAACAACTTGCGGTTTGCCGATGACATTGACCTCATGGGCGGAAGTAACACAGAGCTGCAAGATCTTACGACCAGACTTGAGAACAGAGCTGGAGCATATGGGATGGAGGTGAGCTCGGAGAAAAGTAAAGTACTTGTGAACAGCACGAGCAATGCCACCGCTAAAATTTACATGAACGGCCAACAACTGGAGGAGGTAGATGCTTTTAAATACCTCGGCGCTACACTCACAAAGGACGGGCGATCGACGACAGAAATCAAAGTCAGAATAGCCATGGCAACATCTTCCATGACAAAACTCACCACCATATGGAAAAGTAAAGAGATCAGTTTCCCAATCAAACTAAAGCTCTACAAAGCCCTAATTCAGTCAATCCTGCTGTACGGAAGTGAAACCTGGACATTGACTGCTGAAACAGCAAAGCGAATCCAGTCATTCGAAACAAAATGCCATAGAAAACTACTGGGCATATCTTGGAGAGAACGAAAGACCAATGAATTTGTCAAGAGTCAAATAACACAGCTGGCAGGTCCACAGGAACCCCTTCTCACCATCGTCAAGAAGAAAAAGCTGACATGGTTCGGCCACGTCACCCGCCACAACACTCTGCCCAAAACAGTACTGCAGGGAACACTCGAAGGTGGCAGAAGGAGGGGAAGACAGAACAAGTCATGGATGGACAACATCAGAGAATGGACCAGGATGAATGACTCGGCACTACTGCGCAGAGCCGAGGACCGAGATGGATGGAGGAGGCTTACCACGGCATCGTCTTTCATGTCTCCCCCACGACCGCCAAGGTCACGGGTCTGATGATGATGATGATGATGACATGTGTGTGTGTGTGTGTGTTTGATTGTGTGTGTGTGTGTGTGTGTTTGATTGTGTGTGTGTGGTGTGTGTGCTAGGTGCTGGTTGTGATGACTAGTGATGACGTCAAGGAATACAAGATCTTCACCGACCCAGAGGTAAGCGCAGCATGATTATGATGGAGTCACACCACACACACTAAACGAACACAGCATGATTATGATGGAGCCACACAGCACACACTAAACAAACACAAACTCTTCCATACGTCAAAAGCTTGACAAATGCATATGGGTTACAAGCAGGCATGGCTAAAAACAATCAACAAGCACACGTAAAATAGACCAAATCATTATAGGCACATTAACTTTTTTTCATCCGCACATAGACACTCATGAATTAAAAAATTACGCGAACATGGGTCCATACGCGCGCACCCAAGCATGCACGCACACATTCTCTCTCTCACACACTCACGCACGCACACACACACACACACACACACACACACACACACACACACACACACACACACACACTCTCTCTCTCTCTCTCTCTCTCTCTCTCTCTCTCTCTCTCTCTCTCTCTCTCTCTCTCACACACACAAACACACACTCACGCGCGCGCACACACACACACTCACGCACGCGCGCGCACACACACACACACACACACACACACACACACGCGCGCGCGCGCACACACTGCTTATTCAAAATACCATCTGAAAATAAAAGTTTGAATTTGGCACACGCACACACACACATACGCGCGCGCGC
>CM054136.1:3862394-3932394 GCA_028751875.1 Rapana venosa | reverse complement strand
GTGCGCCATCTTGGGTCAGAAGTCTTAAAAATATTAATGTTGACAAAAGACAGCATTGATTGGCTTCATGACATTATAGCAATAATTATGTTTCTATTCGAATTCCACAAGGGGCAATGACTGCAAACGTTTGTTGGATGAAGCAGTTACTGGAGCGGGGAAGCACTGTCAGCGGTAGGATCATCAGATGACGGCCTCGTGTTGTTTTCTTCATTATCTGGAACAGTTCAGGTGTGTTGCAACAAGTGTTGTATTTTTCTGAAGCCGGCTTTGTTTTCAACGGTCTTGTTTTGTTTCACAGCTATGTGCTTTATAACCACTTTGTGATAAGAGTATTTCATATACTACGCATACATTTTGTAACAAAAAAGTATTAGTCTGATTTGAAATAAAAATATGTCATTTATATTTTTTTTAGAAACATCCCAAATAAAGGGTTGTTTTCTGTGCAACATGGTTTAGACTGCTAAATGAAAAAGAAGAGAAACGTGTGTACAATTACCTAGCTGATTTTCGGAAAAGAGAGTGAGAGAGAGAGAGTGTGTGTGTGTTTGTGTGTGTGATGGAAACAATCTTTCTGTTTGGTAATATTCCTAAACCTCCATACGCAGTTGCTATTGTGAACAGTTCGTCACTGCTGTGTGTCTGTGAGTGCTCTGCTTCCTGAGCAATCATGGATGTTGTTGATGTTTTCTTCAATTATTTGTTTTAGCTTCTTTGTTTTGGAGGTCGGTTAGCTGCTTTCAATAATCAGTTAATTTGTTATGAATAAGCCACTGACATAGAACCATTTCATGCCGTCATTGTGCTTTTGTACAACATCCGATTACGGAAGGTAGTGTGTTGAAACCCAGTGTGCCCCTATCATTATGGCGCTTTGGCTTGTTTGCTTGACAAGATTCAGCGATATAAAAAAACTTCATATTATTATGATGACAAATATTGTTTTGAATGCTTTTCTCCAAAAAGAAACTGCAGACTGTGAATTTAACTGCCTGCAATTTGGTGTGTACTTGTACCAAAGAGAGCACCCACGCACAAAACATCTCCTTATTCATGTTTTTATTTTATTTATACCACTCTAAATCACGGCAGATTTTTCAATGTGAAATTTGGGCTGCTCTCCACGGGGAGAGCGCGTCGCCACAAGAGCAGCGCCACCCATTTCTTTGTTTTGCTTTTCTGTCTGCAACTGTATTTGTGTCCCTATCAGAGTGGCTTTTTTCTACATAATTTTGCCAGAGACAATTTTTTTGTTGCCGTGGGTCCTTTTACGTGCGCTAACTACTTTTGTGCAACGCGCGAGACCTCGGTTTATCGTCTCATTCGAAAGACTAGCGCCCAGACTACCACTCAATCTAATGGAGGGGGGGGGAGAGTTTTGGGCCCAAACGGGATTCAAACCACCACACACTTCCGACCCGGACTTTTCGCTTTCTAGACTGGCGTGTTACCTTTAGACCACCGATCATCCATCCATCTATCTATCTATCTATCTATCTATCTATCTATCTATCTATCTATCTATCTATCTATCTATCTATCTATCTATCTATCTATCTATCTATCTGTCTGTCTGTCTATCTCTGTCTGTCTGTCTGTCTGTCTGTCTGTCTATCTATCTATCTATCTATCTATTTATATATATATATATTAGAATATATTAAAATAATATATTAAAGTGGCAGTAAAAACACAGCTATGTTCAGCTTCATTTCTCCATTTATTTCTGTCAGCAAATTTTCGCTTCTATCTGAAGCCTCCTCAGGCTGAATCAATATATATATATATCCAAATTCTCTCAGCGTTGTCATTTCTGTTATCAAAACAAAGATAATGCAGACTTGCTAGTGCCTGAGGATTCCTCATGATGGGTACAATTGGATTTGATCAGCTATGCGTGTTAAGATACCTTAACTCACGTCCAGTGAGTTGAAGAGACGTGACGTGAACATACCCAGCATGCACTCACCAACTCCACCAGTGCCTGTGTTATGCATTAGGCAACGATTCTGCCAATAAGACTTCTTCTGGACTGGCCAGGACTGTCCTACAGGGAACAGTACAAGGAGAGAGACGAAGAGGCAGACAGAGAAAACGATGGGAAGACAACATCAGAAAGTGGACTGGCCTTGAGTGAAACGACTTGCTACGAAAACTGGAAAAACGCGAGAAGGGAGGAAGCTGGTTGCAAAATCTGTAGTGGTGCCCCAACGGTCTACTAGAATACTGGATAGGTGAAGCAGAAAGTGAAGACTAGAGAAATCAATAGTGGCAGGTAGCTGAAAACCTCGGTCCTGGTATAGGAGGAATGAGTGAAGCTGGCAGAAGTTGTTCATGCAGAATCAAGACAACAGAGTGCGTAGTGTGCCATGTTCATATTATGTATAGGTCATCATAAAAACAGAACAAATGGGATGCATTATCAATTTTGCAAATCTCTTATATAGTATTGGCTTTAGTCTATCTCTCTCTCTCTCTCTCTCTCTCTCTCTCTCTCTCTCTCTCTCTCTCTCTCTCTCTCTCTCTCTCTCTCTCTCTCTCTCTCTCTCTCTCTCTCTCTCTCTCTGTCTCTCTGTCAAGTTTTCTAGAATGTCTATATCACCAATATCTCTAGTGTGCATATATTCCACACAGCTCATGCTATTTCTTGATGATGAAAGCAGCCCATATTCTCGTCTGATAAGTCAGAACAAAAGCCTTTTGTTGTTAATCTAAATGTGTTTCATCCCTTTTCCTGTGCGTCAGTGTGACCCATTGTTCTTGTATATTTATTCGTATCCAAAGCCTTTTTCTGTGATATCTATATGAGTGGCATTATCTGCCTATCTATGACAGCATTATCTTTATTCAGTTTGCCCTGTATATCAATATAAACCACTTCATCCATGTATTGCCTTAATAAAAAGCCTTTTCAGATAATTCAACTTATCTACTTTATAGTTACTTTTAAAATATATACTATATTATCATATCATAGATCTTTTTTGTTCTCTGTATATCAACAGTCACTTTTTTATGTATTTCTACTGTGAAACCTTTTTTTTTTCGCGGAGGTGAGGGGTGGTTATATTATTAATATGATCAATCTTTTCGCGTCTTCTTCTTGAATCTTTCCATCATTTTTTCCTTGGGTATATCAACCTTACCTACCTTATTGGTGAAATGGCTCAAAGCAGATTAAGTTTTTACCTGATCATGTCTTTAACATGATTTACTTCCCCGATATACTTACCATAGCCATTTCCTTTACAATATTGACATGATGCACCTTGCCAGAGGGACGGGATAGCTCAGTGGTCAGAGTTCTCGCTTTCCCCCAGCCAAGGTTAAGCAGCATCGAGCGTGGTTACCACTTGGATGGGTGACCGTTTGTACGCCTTGGCTTCAGTACAGTCCCCAGTTCACCCAGCTGTAAATGGGTACCTGCCCTCTTTAGAGTCAGGGAAGGTAAAGCAGCGAGGGAGAGGAGATGGGCGCCGCCCTCAATATGCTGGCTCCTAGAGAAGTGAGGTCTCTGATGCCTCGCTCCCTTACGACCACATAGGTTATAGGACACCTTTACCTTACCTTTTACACCTTGCGAGTACACTTACCACAGCAACTTTGTTTTCTGTTAATATTTCAACCCGAACCATTTTCCAGGTACTTTTATTCACAACGTAAACCTTTCCCTGACTTTTCCAGTCTACATTATATTGCCAACATTTTGTTTAGATAGGAGGAGAAGGCTAACATGAACTTGGACCTCTGTCTTAGCGTTAGTACCACAACGAGAGAAGAGAGAGAGAGAGAGAGAGAGAGAGAGAGAGAGAGAGAGAGAGAGAGAGAGAGAGAGAGAGTAATTGTAATGACATCTAATCTATTATTCTGCTATTCTTTTCATTTTCAATGTGGTAACTTTCATTCATGGAGAGATCTTAAACATTGACTTTTCTTTGGATAGATCTGAGGGTGCATCAAAAAGCGCGCGCGTGCGTGCATGTGTGTGTGTGTGTGTGTCTGTCTGTGTCTGCGTGTGGGGCGGGGTGTTTGTACACGGGCATGAGCGTGTGTGTCCATGCGTGCGTGAGTGTATGTGTGTGCGTATGCGTGCGTGAGTGTGTGTGCGCGCGCACGCACATGCACGCGTGTGAGTATGTTTACTGGAAATACAGCTATTTTGAAATGCCCAAATGACTGATGTTTTCCTGAAGGAAAACACACTGCTGCAAAAAATCAATGTTGTCCACCCCTGGCACTTTCCATAGTGTTGAATTTGCCCAGTCACCTGTTTCTGAGGCTGGTGAGACAGTGACAAAGTCTAAGATTTTATTTAGAACTAGTTTTCGAAAATGTATTGATTTTGTGCCCACCTCAAAAGGGGACGGAATGGCTCAGTGGTCGGAGCACTCGCTTTCCCCCAGCCAATGTTAAGCAGCATTGAGCGTGGTTACCAATTGGATGGGTGACCTTTTGGCGCCTTGGCTGCAGTACAGTTCCCCAGTTCACCCAGCTGTAAATGGGTACCTGCCCTCTTTAGGGTCAGGGAAGGTAAAACAGCGAGGGAGAGGAGATGGGCGCCGCCCTCAATATTCTGGCCCCTAGACAAGCTGAGGTCTCTGTTATGGAACACCTTTACCTTTTTCTAAAAGACTACTGCAATGATGTCAGTGACGTTAGTGATATAGCCTTGTGTTATCAGTGTATGTTTGTTGCATGATCTTTGAAATGTTGTGTTGATAATGCGAAATGGGTTGATGATTAAAGATTGATGATATCTGCTTCATGTAAAAAAAAAATCGTTTCCGATTTGTTTCTGCCTGTATCTCGTTTTGACTTTTGCGTGTGTTCGTTTGTTGCTGTAGTTTATTTTTTAAAATGTTTGTAAATATAGTGGTAAGCAACGAAAAAAGCGTGATGTTTGGCATTGGTTTGTTTTTCTATTTTCGGAAATCGATCTCGGATGTACAGCATGTTTTCTGAAACTGTGAAATGTCTGTCTGTCTGTCTGTCTGTCTCTCCTCTCTCTCTCTCTCTCTCTCTCTCCTCTCTCTCCCCTCTCTCTCTCTCTCTCTCTCTCTCTCCTCTCTCTCTCTCTCTCTCTCTCTCTCTTGTGGTGTTTGTGAACTGTGGACAATTTGTCAGAGGTTTTGTTGTTGTTTTTTTCTCAAAAAGACTAGCTGACTGGTTTTGTCCTTAAAGAATTAAACCACGATTTGACACTTTGCCCTGCTTTGTTTCTGATGTACATTGCGTGTGATGGAGAAAGTGTTCCTCTCAAATTATGTTCCTCACAAAGTATGTTCCTCTCAAAACATTTTCCCTCTCAAAACTCACCAAGACACACTCACTCGCGCGTGCACGCACGCACGCACGCGCGCACACACACCAACACACACACACACACAAACACACGCACGACGCCACGCAAAAACACACCACACACATTAAACACACACACACACACACACACACACCACACACACACACATTAGTGCAGTGCTCGTGGGAATCAAAACAGAGACTGATCATAACAAAACATGACAATAGAACATAAAAAGTACGATAAATATGTATACTCCAGTACACTCTCTGCACTAATCACCAACACTCATCTACAGGAACAAAGTGGAAGAACAAAAGAACAAGAAGTCAATGACGAGCTATCACTGGATTTCATGCTTAGAAGCTTTCTGTAATCTTCAGCTTTCCTTCAATAAATTGAACAATCAACCTGGACATTAGTGATGTGTGGAAAAAGATATGTGTTAAAAGTTACATAATGTAATTATTATCACAAAAAATCATTACTTGTTCATTTTCATGGGGATGTATTGTAAAACCAGCTTAATTATTAATAAGATAACCTAGACTGCCGTTGGGGAGCAAGAGGTCAGAGACCTCAAGGGGCCAGCATGTTGACATACTGAGGGCGGCGCCCATCTCCTCTCCCTCGCTGCTTTTCCTTCCCTGACCCTAAAGAGGGCAGGTACCAATTTATAGCTGGGTGAACTGGGATACTACACTGAAGCCAAGACGCACGAAAGATCATCCATCCAGTTGGTAACCACGCTCGATGCTGCTTAACCTTAGCAAAGGATGTGAACAAGCACACGAGTGCTTATTCCATTATCCTCGAGATAAAAGAATAAACAATAAATGAAATAAAACAGCTTGGAGAAAACGAGTGCTCTGACCACTGAACTATCCCGACCCCAACATAAGTATTCGTCACAAGTAATGTGTCTACAGCATGAGAAACAGTAATGTTTACAATGCCAAAACAGCGGTGTGTTTCAGCATGACAGTAGTGTTTGTGTCATACCTACTGTTTGACATAGAGCAGATGTACCGTTTTCATGAATTTTGATGCACTTAATTTGAGATGATACATTATAAGATCATATATTGCAGTGCTGGCTTAAACTAGCTTGGTTACTTTGTCCCTCAGCTAGAGCTCCAATGTTTACCAGTGGTGAGATTTTGTGATTGCGGCCGTTTTCGCCCACCGTGAAGGTAGCTGTACTCTGACTTCAATAATAAATGATAATAAATGGAACTTTTATAGCGCTATATCTTGCAAAGACAAATCAAAGCGCATGCATTCAACCTAATCTTTTTTTTTTTTTTCTATACCACTTTAAGTCACGAGATTTCTCTGCGTGAAATTCGGGCTGCTCTCCCCGGGGAGAGCGCGTCGCCACAAGAGCAGCGCCACCCTTTTTTTTCTTTTGTTTTCTTTTGGTCTGCAACTGTATTTGTTTCCCTATCAGAGTGGCTTTTTTCTAAGAATTTTGCCAGGGACAACTCCCTTGTTGCCGTGGGTTCTTTTACGTGCGCTGAAAATTTTGTGTAACACACGGGACCTCGGTTTATCGTCTCATCCGAAAGACTAGCGCCCAGACCACCACTCATGGTCTAATGGATGGGGAAAAATTTCAGACCCAAACGGGGTACGAACCGCGCACACACCCGACCCGGACTTTTCGCATTCTAGACAGGCGCGTTACCTCTAGACCACCGATCCACCGATACACAGTCATGCAATCAATGATAAATAATCAATAGTTTAAACAAACAGATATTTACAAACATGGTGCGCTGCAGACAAAATCTATGAAATAAAATGTAAATAGTCAAATGTTTTTCAAAAGCACACACACACACACTCTCACACAGATCGTATACTTTAGCAGGGTGATAGTACCTGTGTTAGTGAAGGTGGGATAGCTCTGATATGAAACAGGAGGGGGGAAATCTTAGGTTTGAAATAAATATGTCTTGAGGCTGGATTTAAAAGTGTCATAACTAGGTTTCTGGTGAAGAGAGAGAGGGAGCTCACTCCAGGTCGATGGACCCGAAATAGAGAAAGAGCGGCGCCAACAGTGGATTGGTTGAATCTAGGTATTCGTAGGCACAAGGAATCTGCAGCAGAGCGGAGGGAACGTGAAGGAGTGTACAGGTTAAGACATTCACAGAGGTAGGAGGGTGCAGTTTTGTGGAGACATTTGTAACAGAGGATACTGATCTTATAATTTACTCTCTGTGTTGCACAGGCAGCCAGTGGAGAGATCGCAAGAGGGGGGTAATGTGCTCAGATTTTTTCTTTCTGAGAACTAGTCGAGCTGCGGAATTTTGTATACGTTGAAGGGAGTGGATAGATGATGCTGGCAGACCAGTCAAAAGAGAATTGCAATAGTCCAGACGTGAAAGAATTTTATCACTTCAGTGATAAAATGGTATATTGATGTGATACAGGAACCATTCAGGAGAGCATTAAAAATGAGGTCATCTGAATCTGGATGTTGTATATACATACACGTGTTGAATGATTAAAATGACAACATTATTTTCACTGCGAGTGCTTGTTTCTTCTAGTCGCGTTTTGTAAGGTTAGCCATAAAATTATGTTCAAAGCATGAAACAGAAATTCCCCGAAGTCGGAATGCGGCTACCTTCAAGGTGAACAAAAACGGTCGCATACGCAAAATCTCACCATTGATGAAACTCGGAGCTCTCGCCGAGGAGAGAAAAAAAAACAGAAAAATTTATACAAGACGAATAATGAAAAATCACCACCAACAAGAACAAGACACCGACACTTTGTACACAAAACATTTTAAAATGTAATTCATCTTTACCTTTGGTGTTACTAATTTTTGACACCAGCCGTTTCCCATACACTGAGTGTGATCAATACAAATGGACATTCTTGGACTTATCAATACCATCAATCACGTCCTGTCCAAGAGCTGGGTCAGCCACTGGCCAGATAGCAGTGAGTGAGTGAGTGAGAGTGGACATCAGTCAGATCAGCGTGTTTGAAATCCATGATGGAAGTCGTTAGTCAAATCCCTCGGGCTTAAGGGCTCTGCTGAAAAAATAAGGTTCACAAGACCTGAAGGCTGCCATTTTTCTTTCTCTTTTATCTCTGCTTTCTACGTATGTTCTTTTACAGAGACCAGCAGGGGGTGTGGTGTTTTCATGTACTTATCCGTTTTTGTTTTCCTCAAGGCAAACTCACATCAATCATTCCCATGGAACTTGAGTAGCTCTCTCCCCAAATTTCCTGTTATTTTCGTCCCCTTTTCCATTGGTTTTTCTAAAGCATTGTTTTTCTGTTTTATTTTGTTTTGTGTTTGGTTTTGTTTGGTTTGGTTTGGTTTTGCCAACGAATATTGTTACTGAAGGTGTTATTCTGGTTTTTTTCTTGTTACAGAAGAGTAGCAAAACCATAACAGGAACATAGTTCAAACAGCAGCAGCAACAACAGCAGCAGCAGCAGCAGCAGCAGCAAAACCAAAACTCAGTTGCTCTGCCCCGGCCTCCCCATCCCTATTCATCTGTTTCTTTCTCCAGCTCTGTCTCCCTTTGTTATCACTCAGTGTCTGTTGTTACTCTTAGTCTTAGTTATTGTCTGTCTCTGCCTCTGTCTCTGTCTCTGTCTTTAAGTCTGTAAGCACACACGTGACAGATCTACTTTGTTTCAGCTCTTTAAAACATCACATACGCTGGAACCACACGTGTGGGGAAAAAATCTATATATAGTGTGTTTTGACCAAGTTCATGTTTGACCTTTCTTTTTATTTATTTATTTTCACTCCTTTATTTCGACGATAATGGAATAAGCACTCATGTGCTTTTTACATCTAGTCCCTGTGTGTATGCAGTTTTGTAAATTTTGTAATTCGTTCCGACTGACACACAAAGGCCTACTCTTTCGAAAAGCGGAACGGGTTTTAACGTGTGCATAAGATGTTCTGCGTGCGTTTGCACACGGGACCTCGATTTTTGTCATTGCCTGCCATCACTTTAGATAATAAAAAGGTAAAGGTGTCCCATAACCTGTAAGGTAGTAGGGGAACGAGGCGTCAGAGACCTCACTTCTCTAGGGGCCAGCATATTGAGGGCGGCGCCCATCTCCTCTCCCTCGCTGCTTTACCTTCCCTGACCCTAAAGAGGCAGGTACCTATAGGGTGAACTGGGGTACTGTGCTGAAACCAAGGCGCAAACGGTCTCCCATTCAACTGGTAACGACGCTCAATGCTGCTTAACCTTGGCTTGGGGAAAGCGAGTGCTCTGACTACTGAGCTATGCCGACCCCACTTTAGATAAAACAGTTAGAAATGAAGTGGCATGCCTTTAACGCAAGTTAGGTACGGAGGATTGGCTGCATTTCTCGCTTTGTTGCGCTGCTTTGCATGACCTCAGAGATGAATTAATCCATCCAAACTATTAGAAAAATCCTCGTAATTTTAGGCTGGTTATGTTCCTGTCTTCAATACATGAGACTGTTTTGCTTAACTTAGCAACGTGTATTTATCCAGCAATGAAAAGGCTTGGTACTGTGTTCATGGCCTTTCTTTGTTTTTTGTTGTGGTTTCATCGTTTGTAGTTGATATCATTGCATTATGATTTTGATTTCTCCAAACAGTTTTCAGATTAAGTGTGAACCCCGTCAGGAAAGGGAGTTGGGCTTTTATCTGAATGCAAATCGTAAATTGTGACAGCGCACGCTTGCATGAGCGCATATTTTGAGCAGTATCCTTACAAACTTCGAAACGCACTTTCCAAACACACTACCACAAAAAAGAGAAATGCAGAAGTCAGAGAAACCAAACCAAACAAAACCAAAAAACCAAAACTCAATCCCCGTGTAATCAAGGGGTCAGCCAACACTCCGGAGACTACCATAAAACAACCATTAGCGAATCGCTGTCACGTGGTGAAAGATTGGACAGGTGCCGATAACTCTGTGGTCCAAAGGGTCGCAATCCTGCAACAAAAATAGTCTAACGTTGATATAATACAGCCTTCGTGGTCGGCTTAGCTATAAAGTGCCGTGAGCGGAGATATAGGAGATATGGCTGTCTTTCTTTCCTCCTTTATCAGTCTAGTGAGTGACTGTGTTGAGCAGAGCAGATGCATGCAGTATGTGTGTGAGGGGGGAGGGGGGGGGGGGGTTGGGAGTGGTGGTGGTGGTGTTGTAGTGTGTGGTGTGTTGCAAGTCAAGTCACAATGTTATTTCCAGATGGTACATTGAATAAGCAATGTGTGTGTGTGTGTGTGAGGTGGGTGTAGGGTTTGTGAGTTTGTGTGTATATGTGTGAATGCGTGCACGCGTGTGTACATATTTGTGTACGTTCGAGTTGTATAGTGCGTGCACCTGTCCTGTATGTATATAAGTGTGTGTGTGTGTGTGAGAGAGAGAGAGAGAGAGAGAGAGAGAAGAGACAGAGTGAGAGTGTATATCTGTGTCTGTGTGTGTATGCGAATGCGTACGTGTGTGTGTGTGTGTGTGTGTGTGTGGTGTGTGTGTGTGTGTGTGTGTGTGTGTCTGTGTCTGAGTTGTACTAGCCTGTGTATATGCGTGCGCACGTGTGCGTCTGCACCTGGGTATGCGCGTGCGTGCGTGCATGCGTGCGCGCGTGCCTCTGTGTATACGCGTGCATGAGTGTAAAGGAAGATCTAGAGGAAAATCTCTGTAAGATCTACTGTTTTCCGCCTAAGGCTGATCGTGTCACACTGTAACCTCGCACCTCTCTCAGATGTACATCTAAAAAGAGATACAACATCAACAAACAGTTCTCCAGTGATATATAATGTGGACATGAACGAACCGTTTTGCAAGTAAACATACCCTTCACACTTGATCGATGAACTGAATGTTTCAAAACAAAGAAAATAAAAAGAAAGGGAAAAATCCAAAAGAAAGAAACTAACATGCCCCAAAATGTTACTAGCATTCTTGGCTGACGTCACGTTATAACCACATGATAAGTGGCAATGTCTAAGTTATCGGCATAAAGGGATTACAAAATTATTACAGCAGTAAGCAGGGCTGTGATAAAGCAGATTTCTTCTGTTCAACAAGTAGACAGGTTTCCATCGTTTATTTTTACTTGACAACCATCCCCACTAGACACGCAACATACAGATTGAGAACAATACTCTAAAACCATCTAAACAAATTGCACAACAACAACAAAACAAAAAGCAAAAATATTCAAATTCAAAGTAACAAAGGTAAAGGTGTCCCATAACCTATATGGTCGTAGGGGAGTGAGGCATCAGAGACCTCAACTTCTCTAGGGGCCAGCATATTGAGGGCGGCGCCCATCTCCTCCCCCTCGCTGCTTTACCTTCCCTGACCCTAAAGAGGCAAGTATGCATTTACAGCTGGGTGAACTGGGAGACTGTACTGAAGCCAAGGCGTGCAAAAGGTCACCGATCCAAGTGGTAACCACGCTCGATGATGCTTAATCTTAGCTGGGGGAAAGCGAGTGCTCTGACCACTGAGCTATCCCGTCCCTTGCAAATTAACAACGGCAAAAACACAGACAGTTCCTGTCCTATCCACATATTTGTATTTAAATCAAAATTAAAAATAAATGAAAGATCCGGAGCATGTCGATGTGGGATGTGCTGGTCCTGACTTGTCAGGCGCTTAACGGCAGTGCAACGCATTTTCGCTCACATGACAGATGACAATTGTTGCTGTCTGAGCGCTCAACGAAGAACAATCATCTGGAGGAAGAGGTGTTCTCTATGATAATTCAAAGACCGAAAGGAATCAAGTGTGTACCGCTTTTGCTAATGCTCTCATTACGTGAACTGCATTTTTTTAAAATCTGAAAGTCATTCGTTAAATCACACACACACACACACACACACACACACACACACACGTGCTTATTCCATTATCCTCGATATAAAAGAAGAAAAAAAATAATAAAACACCAACTTCACCACAGCCATCACACACACACACACACACACACACACTCACACACTACCCTTACAGCTACCCACCGGATCTTCCACTTAATCTACTCCCTGTGCCAAATTTCCGCACACAAACCCACCGACAGGGTAATAACACAAGGCCGGGCAGGGAGAACAAACAGTCAGTAACGGGAGAAGTTCGGGGACAGAGTCTGACAGGTCAGGGACCTGCAATCATGTATGTAGCAATGGCCACCCGCGATTTTTTTTTTAATTTCGAGGATAATGGAACAAACACTCTTGTTCTTATTTTATAAAAAAAAAAAAAAAAATCTAGTCTCCGCGTGTGTACACAGTTGTGTAAATTTGTCATCTCTTCCCACCAGCACAAGCTGCCTGCTCGCTGCAGATCTTCCGGGGCCCACTTCTCTTCTGCAAAATAACAACCCCTTGCCCAGGCAAAATGCTGTGTCAGTTTGTTCTTTTTTTATTTTATTATTGTATTTCGAGAAAATGGAACAAGCACTCATGTGCTTTTGTTACTTCTAGTCCCCGTGTGTGTACACAGTTTTGTAAAATTAATGCTGTCATCCATTCCCACAGGCACACAGTGGCCTACTCTTGCAAAAGGCGGAACAGGTTTTAACGTGTGCGCAAAAAATGTTCTGCTTGCATTCGCACACGGGACCTCGGTTTCTAGCCTAATCCAAAGGACTTTGGGGGTGAAGTGGAGCCAGCACTGATCTTAACTCAAGGGGTGTGGGGTATCCCATTGAACGGGATTTAAACCCGGGTCAGAAGACAGTGGTCGGAACACCGCTTACCTCCCCCAAGTTAAGCAGCGACAGCGGTTACCACTTGTGTTGACCGATTGTCGTCCTTGGCTTAGTACAGTTCCCCCAGTTCACCCACGTAAATGGTAACCTCCTCTTTAAGGTCTGAGAAGGTAAAGCTGCGAGGAGAGATGGCGCCGCCTCAATAAGCGGCCCTCCAGACTGAGTCTCTGACGCCTCGTCCCCTACGTCCTAATATAGGTATGGGACTCCTTACCTTTACCTTTACCATGAAACGAAAGCGCAATGAACAATCCTGTAACCACTAACTGTACCCGGTCCCCCAGCACTATCGGAAAAAACAATCCTCATTCCTATTTTAGCATCCAGTTCCGGGTGTTGCAAACAGTTAGAATTCCTCTACGGAACTCATTGTAACTTCTCGTACAAGGCCTTGAAGAATCATTCGCTGTCGGCATTCCACGGCCCAGTTCTCTTCAGCAAAACACAGTTCCCAGCCCTGACCATAGCTGTGTCAGACGTTGACGTCGTCAGAAGAGTGCTAGGGCCTACATTAACATGCAGTTATATATAACACTTTGAAACGGTATGTTTACACTGTCTTTACACATGACAACGAATTACAACGAGTACGCTGCATGAAAGAAGGGAAATCCTCCGAAGTCGGAGTATGGTGGCCTATATAGCGAGGTAGTTTGAAAACAGCCATACAGGCCAACTTCTCTTCATGTGTGTACTTGGATTTTTTTTTAAAAAGATCTCTCAGTGATTTCCAAGTGGGATTAGTTAGACAAAGTGCATAGTGTGGGCAACTATCGGGGTGTGACTGTGTGGAGCTACCATAAACAGCTACAACAGTGAGGTTATAGGTATACGACAGTTGCTTTTTCCCCAAACATTACAGTAGCCGCATTCCGACTTCGGGATATAAGGTTGATTAAAGATCAGTTTTCCATTAACTTTTCCTTCCATTCCGTCATTCATCCATAATTCATTCATTCATTCATTCACTCATTCATTTATTCCATTTATTCGTTTATTCCTTGATTCTTTCATTTTTTCATTCCATCGTTCGTTCATGGATTGATTCAATCATTCGTTCATTGATTGATTGATTGATTCATTTATTTATTCATTCAGTCATTCATTCATTCATAAGCACTTTTCGTCATTCACTCATTTATTTATTCATACATTCATTCATTCATTTATTCAACTCACTAAATCCCTCCCTGTAGTTTCTTTCATCACGAAGAGCACATGTCTAGGAGAGAGCGCCGGGGCAGGGTCTGTGTCCAGCAGAATCAATTCCAGACAGGCCAGTGACCTGAGCCAAGAGCTGAGCGACACTAGAGCCCTGTGACATCTGATCCTCCTGCCAGTGTCAGCAGTCCTCCACCCCCACCCCCACCCCTCCACCGCGGCTGGCTCCACTCAGGGCTGGACACGACAGAGAGCCCTGTGACATCTGATCCTCCTGCCAGTGTCAGCAGTCCACCACCCCCACCCTACCCCCACCCCTCCCCACTGCTGCTGGCTTCACTCAGCGCTGGGGCAAGAACAGACACAGACACAGACGATACAGACGTGGACAACACACACACACACGGACACACAAATGCAAATGTATTGCTTATTCAATGTACCGTCTGGAAATAAAATTGTAATTTGACTTGCCACGCATGAAAATAAACACACACACACACACACGCGCGCACGCGAGCGAGTGCGCGCGGGAATGGGCACATGCCACATAGATACATATATTACATACATGCATACGCACAAGCCGCATGCACACACAGACACAGATACACACAGCACATTCACACACACACACACACACACACACACACACACACACACAACACACACACACACAGGGCTTTTATTCTATGTCTGCATATACATTATCTTTTTTTCTCGCTTTTTTTCTTTAGATAGATGGCTTGATGAAAAAAAGCAAATACACTGCTTATTCAATGTACCATCTGAAAATAAAAGTTTGACTTGACTTGACTTGACTTTAAGTCCCTTTTGCTCACGTCTTTGAATCGCAGCTGTGGTCTGCCTGTGGGACGTTTTCCCTGCACAAGTTCTCCACAGAGGAGGTCTTTAGGGATCCGTCCGTCGTCCATGCGCACGACATGGCTGAGCCAGCGCATACGTCTCTGTTTCAGCAGCGTGTACATGCTGGTGCATCCAGCTCTTTCCAGGACAGTGTTGTTTGGGACCTTGTCCTGCCAGGTGATGTTCAAGATGTGTCGGAGGCAACGCATCTAAAAATCATTGAGCTGTCGCTCTTGTTGGGCACGCAAAGTCCAGGACTCGCTGTCATACAGGAAGGTGCTCACAAAGCAGGCTCTGTAGATCTGGATCTGTGTGTGCTCAGTCAGCTTGCTGCTGTTCCACGCTTTCTTTGTCAGTCTGGCCATGGTGGTAGCTGCTTTGCCGATGTGCTTGTTGAGATCTTTGTCAAGTGAGAGGGTTCTGAGTTAGTTGATCCCAGGTACACGAAGTCATGGACGATATCCAGTTCATGGTCATTGATACTTATGGTTTGGGGAGAGTCAACATCCTGTTCCATGACTTGCGTTTTCTTCAAGCTAATGGTAACACACACACGCACACACACACACACACACACACACACACTTACACACTACCTCCACCTCCTTCCACTCTAATATTGTTAAAGAACAAACACACAACGGAGCGAGCGAACAAATGAACTAACATTGAAAGAAGAACCGAACTGATTGACTAACCAACCAAAACCAACCACCTACTAAACAACTGACAAACCCACTCACTAACTAAACGACCTGAAAAAACAAATCCAAAGGACTCACACTTGAAAAAGAAATCACGAAAAAGAGAAAGAAAGAAGAAGTAGATTGAAAGAGAAAAGACGAGAGAGTTAGACCATCGAGAAAATGATCCAAAGTCAAAACGATTAGCTGCATGACTAGCTGTGAGAGCTATACCACACTGCACAGCAAGACCCCCCCCCCCCCCCTCCTGTCCTGTCCTGTTTGTCCTGACTGTGTGACATGCAGGGGGTCGGGTCCTCAACACCTGAACAGGGGGAAGAACTCAGCGTCAGCCAGTTCATAGTTGATCCACGCTGTTGATAAGTCTGTCAGCGTCTATAGACAATGGGGAAAGGGCACGACGCACACACACACACACACACACACACACACACATTTACATATATGCACATGCACGTACGCACGCACGCACAAATACAGGGGGAGATTGATTGATTGATTAATTAATTGATTAATTGATTGATTGATTGTCTTTATTTCCAAGTGTTACAGATAAGTATAGACTTGTTTTTCGTCCGACGTTTGCTCTAAGTAGAGACTTATCATTAATAGTCAGAGAGCGAAGAGAGAGAGAGAGAGAGAGAGAGAGAGAGAGAGAGGGAGACAGAGAGAGAATTTGAGCAATGTGGCCCTTGGTGTACATTTAGGCTCAGCGGCCACCGTTTGTAAACATTTTCTTCTACAAACCATAACTTTATACTCATATAAGACGGGAGGTTCTATGGAAAAGGAAGCAATCAAGACAACACGACACAATCCAACACAACACGATCCAAAAACAGCACAACACATCACAATGCTGTGCAATGCCCTGCAGTGCAATACATGCTCGTGCAGTGCCCTGCCTCTGCTGTGGCCTACCCTGCAGTTGCCCTTCCTGGAACACTACAGTATTTTAACTGACATGGCTCCATTTGCCTCGAAGCCAGAGCATGTGATGGAAAAGGCAGTGTAACAGAAGCCAGAGGCTGTGATCACAGATGTAACGCCGACAGAAGCCAGAGCCTGTGATCACAGATGTAACGATGACAGAAGCCAGAGCCTGTGATCACAGATGTAACGATGACAGAAGCCAGAGCCTGTGATCACAGATGTAACAGAAGCCAGAGCCTGTGATCAAAGATGTAACGCCGACAGAAGCCAGAGGCTGTGATCACAGCTGCAACAGAAGCCAGAGCCTGTGATCAAAGCAAGGCAAGGTAAGGCAACGTAAGGCCAGGCAAGGTAAGGCAAGGCAAGGTAAGGCAAGGCAAGGTAAGGTAAGGCAAGGCACGGTAAGGCAAGGTACGGTAAGGCAAGGTAAGGCAAGGCAAGGCAAGGTAAGTCCAGGGAAGGTAAGGCACGTTAAGGCAAGGCAAGGCCAGGCAAGGTAAGGCAAGGCACGGTAAGGTAAGGTAAGGCAAGGTAAGGTAAGGCAAGGCAATGTAAGGCAAGGCAAGGCAAGGCAAGGTAAGGCAAGGTAAGGTCAGGCAAGGCAAGGCAAGGTAAGGCCAGGCAAGGTAAGGCAAGGCAAGGCAAGACAAGGCAAGGCAAGGTGAGGCAAGGCAATGCAAAGCAAAGCAAGGCAAAACAAGGCACGGTAAGGCAAGGTAAGGCAAGGCACGGTAAGGCAAGGGAAGGCAAGGCAAGGTAAGGTAAGGCAAGGCACGGTAAGGCAAGGTAAGGCAAGGCACGGTAAGGCAAGGTAAGGTAAGGCAAGGTAAGGCAAGGGAAGGCAAGGCAAGGTAAGGTAAGGCAAGGCACGGTAAGGCAAGGTAAGGCAAGGCACGGTAAGGCAAGGTAAGGTAAGGCAAGGTAAGGCAAGGGAAGGCAAGGCAAGGTAAGGTAAGGCAAGGCACGGTAAGGCAAGGTAAGGCAAGGCACGGTAAGGCAAGGTAAGGTAAGGCAAGGTAAGGCAAGGGAAGGCAAGGCAAGGTAAGGTAAGGCAAGGCACGGTAAGGCAAGGTATGGTCAGGCAAGGTAAGGCCAGCCAAGACAAGGCAAGGCAAGGTGAGGCAAGGCAATGCAAAGCAAAGCAAAGCAAAGCAAGGCAAAGCAAGGCACGGTAAGGCACGGTAAGGCAAGGTAAGGCAAGGCACGGTAAGGCAAGGTAAGGTAAGGTAAGGCAAGGCAAGACAAGGCAATGTAAGGCAAGGCACGGTAAGGTAAGGTAAGGTAAGGCAAGACAAGGCAATGTAAGGCAAGGTAAGGTAAGGTAAGGTAAGGCAAGGCAAGGTAAGGTAAGGCAAGGCCAGGCAATGTAAGGCAAGGTAAGGTAGGGTAGGGTAAGGTAAGGTAAGGCAAGGCAAGGTAAGGTAGGGTAAGGTAAGGCAAGGCAAGGTAAGATAGGGTAAGGTAAGGCAAGGCAAGGTAAGGTAAGGCAAGGCTAGGCCAGGTAAGGTAAGGTAAGGCAAGGTAAGGTAAGGTAAGGCAAGGTAAGGCAGGGTAAGGTAAGGCAAGGTAAGGTAAGGTAAGGCTAGGCCAGGTAAGGTAAGGTAAGGCTAGGCAAGGTAAGGTAAGGCAAGGTAAGGTAAGGTAAGGCTAGGCAAGGTAAGGTAAGGCAAGGTAAGGTAAGGTAAGGCTAGGCCAGGCAAGGTAAGGCAAGGCAAGGCAAGGTAAGTTAAGGTAAGGTAAGGCAAGGTATGGTCAGGCAAGGTAAGGCCAGCCAAGACAAGGCAAGGCAAGGTGAGGCAAGGCAATGCAAAGCAAAGCAAAGCAAGGCAAAGCAAGGCACGGTAAGGCACGGTAAGGCAAGGTAAGGCAAGGCACGGTAAGGCAAGGTAAGGTAAGGCAAGGCTAGGCCAGGTAAGTTAAGGTAAGGCAAGGTAAGGTGAGGTAAGGTAAGGCAAGGCAAGGCAAGGTAAAGTAAGGTAAGGCTAGGCAAGGTAAGGTAAGGCAAGGCAAGGCAAGGTAAGGCAAGGCAAGGCCAGGCAATGTAAGGCAAGGTAGGGTAAGGTAAGGCAAGGCAAGGTAAGGTAGGGTAAGGTAAGGCAAGGCAAGGTAAGGTAGGGTAAGGTAAGGCAAGGCAAGGTAAGGTAAGGCTAGGCCAGGCAAGGTAAGGCAAGGCAAGGCAAGGTGAGGCAAGGTGAGGCAAGGTAAGGTTAGGCAAGGTGAGGCCAGGCAAGGTAAGGCAAGGCACGGTAAGGCAAGGCAAGGTAAGGTAAGGTAAGGTAAGGCAAGGTGAGGCAAGGTGAGGCAAGGTGAGGCAAGGTAAGGTTAGGCAAGGTGAGGCAAGGTAAGGTTAGGCAAGGTGAGGCCAGGCAAGGTAAGGTGAGGCCAGGCAAGGTAAGGTGAGGCCAGGCAAGGTAAGGCAAGGCACGGTAAGGCAAGGCAAGGTAAGGTAAGGTAAGGTAAGGCAAGGTGAGGCAAGGTAAGGCAAGGCAAGGTAAGGTAAGGTAAGGTAAGGCAAGGTGAGGCAAGGTTAGGCAAGGTGAGGCAAGGCAAGGCAAGGCAAGGCAAGGTAAGGCAAGGCAAGGCAAGGCAAGGTTAGGCAAGGAAAGGTAAGGCAAGGCCAGGCTAGGCCAGGCCAGACAACCCGACGCTATACAACGAAACGCAATCAAAGCAAACCAAACCAAAGCAACACATGGCAACGCACCGTACCGCAAACGCCATGCGCCACAACATAGATCGATATGTAGGCTAAGGTGGTCAGGACTGAATGATCATAATTGGGTATTCATTCACCCCTATCAGAAATATAAACGGGCTTCCATTGAGTTGAGAGAGTGCAGACGTGAAGTGTCATGTCTTGTGTGGACGCCATGCTGTGAGCTTCTGTGGACCCTTTTCTTTCGCTGTGGCTGACGTCAGTTCATCTTGGGTTGAATACATCCATAGGTTAATGCATAGAGGGTGATGAGTGATTGAGTCTTTAATGCATAGAGGGGGATGAGTGATTGAGTCTTTCAGGGCTGTGTTCACATTTACTGAATTGGGAGAGAAGAAAGAAGAAGGAGATGAAGTAGAGGACATGGGGGCAGTGGGAAGGGGTGGTGAAGTATGTCAAAAAGAGAAAACTTTGATTATTTGGGGGTTATGTAACTGACTGAGATCACACACATTTTCTCTTTAAGAAAAGAAAAAATGAGAAATAGAATGCAATATGCTTTAAGTGTACATAATTTGGAGCCAAATAGATAATTATAACATATTTGTTTTGCTGTTGTGTCAAATAAGTCTACTTGACTTAAATGGCAATAAAATATTCTGAATCTGACATCTGAATATCACACACACACACACACACACACACACACACACACACACACACACACACACAACACACACACACACACACACACAGCACGCACACACACACACACACACACACACACAAGTGCGCGCGCGGTCTTAGTTGCTTTTGTTCCTAGATAGATGGCTTTATAATAATAAAAGCAAATGCATTGCTTATTCAATGTACCATCTGGAAATAAAAATCTGACTTGACTTGACTTCACACACACACATACACACACAAATTTCTCTCTCTCTCTCTCTCTCCTCCTCCTCTCTCTCTCCTCTCTCTCTCTCTCTCTCTCTCTCCTCTCTCTCTCCTCAACGGTGCCTAAAAAAGAGAGACAGAGCGGCTGTTTAACCGACATACACACATTTCTCACCTTACCAGGGAAAAAAGGAAGGTGTGTAAATTGGCTTTATCACTACACCATGATCATGGTTGGTTGATCTCTTCGCTGATCTATGATAATGATCTGTTCCCCCCCCTCCCCCCACAGGTAATTATCTATGATAAGGATCTGTCCCCAAAGTTGATTATCTATGATAATGCTGTGTCCCCACAGTTGCTTATCTATGATAATGATCTGTCCCCCCACAGTTGATTATCTATGATAATGATTTGTACCCACCCACCCGCTTCAGCCATTGAAACAACGTGTGGGGTGGAGGGCCGCCCTGCTATGACGTGTGCCCACTTGAGGATAGTTGTCGTCTGCTTTGAACTGCCTAGAGAATGTCTTCGCGTGCTAGCAGTATTCTGGAGGAGGGTTTCGCTGTGCAAGTTTTTTTCTTTACATTCTGTATTTCCTTTCATTTATTTCTTGACAGTTTTTCTTGAAAAAGAAAAGTCGAAAAAATACCCCCCCCCCCCCCCCCCCCCCCCCGAAACAAGCAATCTCTTTCTTTAAAAAAAACCAAACACCAATAAACCCAAACAAACAAACAAAAACCGCAACAAACCAAAAACCCAAACAAACATAAAACCCAAACAAACGAAAAACCCAGATGTACCGTTGAAGATAGGAGTAGTTTCTGGGTCATTTTTTTTCTATTTTCAAAACTAATTTACATGATCTAAATTACGGGCCTTTCCCGTGTACATTTGATTTTTAAGGGACGGGAGTGACGTGCCTTATCTCCCCTCACAAAAAAAACCACGTTAGCCATCTTGTTTCCAAATGAGTTTTGTGTTTGGCTGTTTTGTTTTGGTTTGTTGTTGTTGGGTTTTTTCTGGGGGTTTTTGCTTTTTTCGTTTTCCCTTGTTTCTTTGTTTGGTTTTAGCCGATCACTCTCCACAATGCATGAACGGAGGAGCTGGACTTGCTCCAGTCTAGTTTGCTGTTTTTCTATGGGGGATGCTTTAAAACATCTACAGGACTGAGACAGATAAACCCCATATTCTCCAACTTTATTTTTCTATTGTCCCTACCCCTAAATGTAGTCATGTGTAAGAATCAAATGCGTCCCCCATCTCTCTCTCTCTTTCTCTCTCTCTCTATCTCTCTCTCTCTTTCTCTCTCTCTTTCTTTATCTCTCTCTCTCTCTTTTTCTCTCTCCTCTCTCTCTCCTCTCTCTCTCTCTCTCTCTCTCTCTCTCTCTCTCTCCCTCTCTCTCTCTCCTCTCTCTCTCTCTCTCTCTCTCTCCTTAACTTCGTGTTGAACGGATTTCAGGAGTAAATGAAACAGGCAAAGATGAAACAGCACGCAAGCAACTTGAATCACAGTAACATGTCATTTCCCAGCCATATCTAGCAAAAGCAAAACTATAATTATCATTGTCTTCCCGAATAATAATCTGCGTTCAAAATGAAACCAATTTTTGTTTTTCAAAGCTCTGACAAACATATCACACACATACACACACACACACACACACACACACACACACACACACACACACACACACACACACAGTCCCTCGTCTACACGCCAACAGGAAACAACCCTTAAATCGAAACCTCTGCAAGGCAACCCAACCCCTCCTACCCCCTTCTCCTTCCCTCAACACCCACCACCACCACCACCACCCCTAATTCAACCATTTCCTCCTCCCATCCCCCACTACTGGGGGGTACAAAAAGGCGAGGGTGTGAGGGTTGTGGCAACGTCAACTAAACGGGTAGCTTTCCGGGTGGCGAGGGGGGCAGAGGGCGGTCTATTGTACCCGACTTGATTTCCCATGTCTGAACAGTTGGTGTAGTGGCACTTACTTGAACGGCTCACAGTGCTTCACCCCAGTCCTAAGTGTGACTGGGCTGTTATGTGAAGGATTCTGGAAGAGCAGCAGTGTTTGGTGATGCTGTTGGGGGTCTGTGGAACCTGGTCTTCAAGATGTGGTTGGTGGAACAAAGTGTCGCTGTTACTGTGAAGCCATCACTGTGTTCTGAAAGGGTGTGATATAACTTGCAATTACAGACTGGTGGAGAGGTACAGTGGAGGGTTTTTACGCTGTTGGTGAGTTTACTGGAAAAAGATCACGGAAGTCTTTGGGAGAAATGTTTCCTGATGTTTAGTTTCAGGGTATGGTAGATTTCTGCTGGCTTTTGTGAATTTCAAAACTGATTTTATTATTTTGATGCCTGTGTGTGTGTTGTTCATCACTTGGAAATTTTGACAGTCGTGCAATGGTATAACTGGCTGATGGCTCTTTCATGGAAAAAATGTACTTGTATGCACTTGTTTTCCTTCACACCTCTGGAAGCACGAGAGCTGGAAGCTTAGCTGCTGAAAGTGGTCATCAAACATAATATCCGCAGACAGGATCATAAACTTCTGTCTGGGGGCTGAAGTGTTCAAGTGAACGTATAAAAACTTCACTCAAAGTGGACTTCTGCCTTTGCCAAAACGTCTCCTATGACCAATATTTTGACAGGCCATAAATTCGATCTCATAACTCCAACTATCATTGTCTGCATGAAAATCTTCCCCCAAACCAATACTGTGACTGGTCATATATTAGATGTCATAACTCAAAAGGAACTGATATTGTGTGCAGAGCAGTGACATACCTGGCAGAGACAGGAACTGTGGCCATTGTAAAAGTGAACCCTCTGACTGTTGATTTGAGAAGAGCCTTCAATCTCCAGCGAAAGAACACTGCTCCCCCAGCCCGATATTTGCTCTTAGTGTCAAGAGGCAATAAAACGGACCATTCTTTGATGTGCGCTTGTGTACCAAGGTTGTCGCTTGTCTGCTTATCTCTTTAACCGGAGGACCAGCAAAGCCTGGTATGTGTCAGGGCGCTTATCTGCCTCCCTCCCCTTTCGCTTTTTAAGCTTTCTCCGTGCTGGCCACGGACTGTGGGCCATATTGGCGTGAAGCGATCCCAGCGATCTTCCTTTCTTTAAGGAATCTCTCCCAATATCCACATCCTTACCACAAGGGAGAAAGCACAAGTGGAGAACAATCCATCCACTCAGAAATGTGACTGCCTGAGTCTTTTGCTGAATGATATTGGCAGTGTCTGTCCAGGCTTATCTTTTGGAGGTAATCTGATTTGTGTGTGTGTGTGTGGTAAGTCTAGTTTGCTGACACACTTTTCGTACCCAACCCTTCACAACGTTTATTCAACAATGGGCTCACGAGTGAGAGCGTCACACCCTGAGGACAGACTCCTCTCCAAGCGGGAGTCCTCTTACCCGGACCTCGTCCTGGTGACCTCAGACAGCGGGCGGGGCACGCCAGAGGGGAAGGCCTGCACCCCGGGCCCCCTGCCCCTGTCCGCCAACAAAGACCCCCAGCAGCTGGTGGCCGACCTGGCCCTGCTCTTCACCATCCAGGAGGAGCGCTGCTTCTCCAGGGCCAGCAGGGACACAGCCACGCCCTCCAGGGTCAGCCTGACCGCCTCCCAGCTGGCGGAGGCCCGCTTCATCTACCAGCAGGTGGACTTCCAGGCGCTGTCCCGCTGCGTGCCTCCCTTCGTCAGGTCCCACCTGCACAGGAACGGCCGCTACCTGCCCGAGACCTTCATCCTCAGGGTCAACTACTGGCGCCGCCGGCGAGCTCTTGGCGAGGACTCCACGGCCAAAAGAGCGGCGAAAGAGAACGCGGCGAAAGAGAACGCGGCGAAGGAAAACGCCGCGAAAGAAAATGCGGCGAAGACGGCTGGTGAGGCGGCGAACTCCCAGAGCAGACTAACTTCGGCGAAATCGAGCAGAATGCAATCTCTGTCGTCCAAACAGACTTCCTTGTCGGAATCTCGCGTCACGCTGATATCGGGGTGATGGTCACGGTGCTAAACCACGCGCATGCATGCACGCATGTTCACACACACACACACGCTGAGCACATGCACACTGTTTCACACAATAAAGCCAAAACAACAACAACAACAACAGCAAACAAAAGTATACACACACATCTGCAACTGATGGTAACAGTACCAGTGAACAGCCGAAGCCTGACACAACTTTGGTAAAGGTGTCCAACACATCAGCCACTTGTGTTAACTTCAAAGGATTTCTTTTTCCCGATGGATTCATGTTTGGTTTTTTTCTCTTCACATTCAGTGACTTCGCAAACATGGCGCAGCCAATACGGATAATGCTACACAAGAACACATGCTCTTGAAAATCTGACACAGTGGAACCTTTGAACGACTTCCCAGGACACAGTGTGAAGACTATTATAGGTAGTGCTGGTGCCAGAAATGCTGTGCTTCCTCGTTGATGATGGCGTGTTGGCTGCTTGTCGTTCTGTAGTGTGGTGATGTGATGTGATGTGATGTGATGTGATGTGTGTCCCTCCTCCTTCCCTTTCTTTGCATGCCAGGTATTGTGCACACAGAGAGAGAGAGAGAGAAGAGAGAGAGAGAGAGAGAGAGAGAGAGAGAGAGAGAAAGAGAGAGAGAGAGAGAGAGAGAGAGAGAGAGAAAGAGAGAGAGACTGATCGTGTGTGTGCTTGTGTGTATGTGTGTGTGTGTGTGCATGTATGTGCACACGTGTGTATGTATGAAAATATGCATATTCTGTATGTATACATGTTTGTTTGTATTTGTATGTATGTATGTATGTATGTATGTATGTATGTATGTATGTATGTATGTATGTATGTATTGTGCATGTATGGATGGATGGATGGATGGATGGGTTGGTGGGTGGATAGACGGATGGACGTATGCCGGAGTGTATTATGCGAGTAAGTATGTGCGTGCACATGCCTGCGTATCTGTTTATATGTGCACACATACGCGCGCCTCTGAGTGTGTGTGTGTGTGTGCGCGCGCGCGCGTGTGCAGACGTGCTCCTTCGCCTGGGCGTGTGTATGTATGTGTGTATATGACTATGCCATCACCTACTGTCATTCTCTGAATATGTTCAGCTTCATATCGAGCATCTACCCAGGAGACCATTGTCAGCATCTGCTGATTCTCTTCTGTCGATCCCGTACTGCTGGTTGTAGCCCACTAGCAGAGAGGAATCGACAACGTGAATGTATGCACGTGGTGTAGGTCCTCACCTGAATGTATGCACGTGGTGTAGGTCCTCACCTGAATGTATGCACGTGGTGTAGGTCCTCACCTGAATGTATGCACGTGGTGTAGGTCCTCACCTGAATGTATGCACGTGGTGTAGGTCCTCACCTGAATGGCTGTCCGATGAAGAGTGATAGTGTGTGAGGAGGAAGGGGTGGGGGATGGGGACAGAAGAAGAACAGGTGTTTGTTGATGTTTATGTGGAGCTGAATGTGGGATGTATGTTCTGAGATGTTTACCACATATTTTTTAAAAACAGATTTACTCTTGATTTTGAGAGTTCATGTATATTTTATTACTGTTGTTATATCGTCTTTGACTTCTTTCATCAAATGATGGGCAATTCATTGATTGTTTCGTATGTTTGTATCGTCCATACCATCATCGGTAGCTGGTCTGCTCTGTTGACAGCATGATTCTGTAGAGGGAGGATTCATGGTTAGTTGGGCTGGTGCTTCTCTGTCCGGCCCTGTCTGCTTGTGGTCATATTCTGTGATGTTGTTCATGTTTATGTTTGAGAATATCAAACTTTCTGTCAATGCCAACCCGCCCCTGAAGAAAAATGTCGGCTGTGGGCTGACTCCTATCAGTTGCTCTTCTCTTGTCTTTCCCCCGAATGTTCAGGGTGTTTGGCTACTGGCTCTATCAGCGCCTGGGCTTTATCACAGTTCTTGATTAATTAAACCGTGGGGGCAAGAGCGAAGTGAGAGGCTGTATGACCAGTAGCTTTCTTTCCCACTCATGGAATTCCACTTTACAGCTTAGTCTTTAGTGATCGTCTGTGACTCTCTGACTAGAAGGTTTTACTTGCACAGTCCTTATGTGCTGCAGCCCTCGGGGCTAGTTGGCCTTTGGAGAACATCTCCAACACTGACTGTCTATAATGCCCACTTGGCCGAGAGTGGGGGCAAGGCATCTCTACTATGATCAATTTTCTGCCCAATTTCCGAAACAGCAGCAACCTCAGTAACTTGTGACCTGCAAAATAATTACATTCTTGGAAATTGGATTTTATGTTATTGTAAAATTTTCCAGGCTCACCCATTGCGAACGCTAGGTTATCTCTTTCTTATCAACTTAGCTCTGAGTTGTAAAAAAAATACGATCTGAATATCACCCTTACAACAGTGATTATCATTCTATTGGGGGTGTACACTAAAGCCCTCATCAAGTTGAGGCTGGCTATTGTCTTACCTGAGATTTCTCTCCTTTGCGCACAATGTAAACATAGAAATCGGTAGGGTTTTTGTTTGGTTTTGCTTTGTTTTGTTTGTTTTCTCATCCTGTATCATTATCATTGTCGTTGCCCTGCTAGATGTCCGAGGCTCATCTATGGTGACGCTTTGCACATGCTACTGCTTGTCCGCTGTCAAGGTAGCGCATCCAGACTTTGGGGATGATGTCTTAACTCAACATCTGTGTGCATGAAGGCTGGTTGTTGTTGTTGTTTTTGTATTGTGATCCCTTCCTACCGGCACGCAATGGCCTACTCTTACAAAAAGCAAAACGGATCTTTAACATATGCACAACATGTTCTGCATGCCTTCGCACACAAGACTTCAGTGTGTAGTCCCATGTGAAGGAGGGTGGAGGGAGAGCGGTCAGTGCCGGTGTTTCTTCCAGGGGAAAGCTGCCCTCCACCAGACGTCTCGCTCGCTGGTGACTGGAACCCGGGCCGTCAGATCACGAGCTCAACGCTCTGACCACTGGGCTAACCCGCCTCCAGGTAGTTTTACTTCAAAACTAAGTGTCCATGTGAATCTACCGGAGATCGCATTCTTAGTGTGCAGACAACAATTGTGTGGGTATATCTGGTGTAAAGCTAGGTTTCTACATAAAAATTATACACCGTCTGTTCTAATGCTCCCTAGACTGTTTTTTGCAGTCAAATGTATGTGTGTGTGTGTGTGTGTTTGTGTGTGTGTGTGTTTGTGTGTGTGTGTGTGTGTGTGTGTGTGTGTGTGTGTGTGTGAGTGTGCGTGTGTTTATGTAAGGTTTCATCTGTTAATTTGCCTTACTCAACTGATTATTATTTCATTTTCTTTCGTATCATGTATTTTGTAATGTTAGTGATGAAGATGTAAAAGTTGGTTTTTACAATAAAAACTGGATGATAACGATAATGCCTGCCTATTTTGTGTGTGTGTGTTTGTGTGTGTTTGGGTGTGTGTGGGGGGGGGGGGGGCATGGTGTATGTTTCTTTTTTTTAAATTTCAATTCGGTTAATTCAAGGATGATATTAACAAGCAGGCATTATGATCAATCCCCGTATACAGCATTTTGGGGGTAAATGTTGTCATCCCTCCCCACTGGTACACAATGGCCTACTCTTTTAAAAGGCGGGACGGTTTTATAGTGTGCCTCGGATATTATGTGTGTAGTTTGTGGGTTTTGTTGTTGTTTGTTTTGTTTTCTTTTTGTTTAAATGAAATGTTATTCGTTCAGAATAACATGATATCAAAACATGAAATGAGTACAACAAGCAATGCTTGTATTAGTTCTCTAGCATTTATTTGCAAAAAATAGGCGACAGTTGAACATAATGGCATCAACTACGTGAAAAATAAGCTAAGATAAACTGATCGGGAAAAAGCGTTTGCACAGGGATATTCCAGTAATAGTCTCATCTGAAGTAGTTTGGGGGAGAATGGAGTGGTACTGATGGTAACTCCAGAAGGAACATCCCTTCAAACAGACAACCCGGTGGGGGCTCGAACCCGAGCCGTCAGATCGCTTTATTTTGAAGTTGAATCTGGCGGAGCCCATCCCTCGCCAGATCACAGATTGCATGCTGGGTATGTTCTTTCCAGCGGTAATAGTTGGCTCACTATTCTGCTACATAAAAGTGGACAGGTTTTTTTAACGCGGACAAAGGATGCTGCGCATACGTTCTCACACGGGAACTGGGTTTACAGTGTTACCTTGAGGACTTTCAGGGGAAAAGATTCTTCTTGTTCTTCTTCTTCTTCTCTTCTTCTTCTTCTTCTTCTTCTTCTTCTTCTTCTTCTTCTCTTCTTCTTGATCTTGTTGTTGTTGTTGTTCTTCTTCCTTTTGATCTTGTTGTTGTTGTTGTTCTTCTTCTTCTTCTTCATCGTCATCGTCGTCGTCGGTCTTGTCGTCGAACGCTCAGACAGCAACTATTTCTGTTACATGAGCAAAAATTCGTGGCGCTGCCGTTAAGCGCCTGGCGAGTCAGGCCCAGCGCATCTGACATTGGCGTGGGACGGAATTGTCATCTTTTTAAGTCTATCTGGGGAGAAAAAAAAAAGGGCAGAAGAATGGACCAAGAAGACAGAAAATAGACAAGGAGGATGTGACAGGAAAAACAAGAAGGCAGAAACAAAGAGAAGGATAGAAAAGAGGGAAGTCATCACACACAAATTCCAGAAGGTGGGGGATGCTATTTATAGTAACAGGCCCCTGGCATCCCCACAGGGGAGGGAGATGGATACAGAGTCAGTGTTACCTCAAAGGGACAAGGCTCAGGCAAGGGAATCCTCAACAGAAGGCTCAAACCCGCTCTCTGACTCGCCGTCAGACTACACGCGCACACAATGTTCTAACCACTTGGCTATCCCCTCCACCTCTCCCCTACCTCCCTCCCTCCCTCCCTCCTTGCCAGTATTAACAAGCTGTGACATAAATCTCGGCTATAAGTAGGGATTACCAGGGCAGGGTAGATAGCTACGAGGGGAGGGGGATCGGGAGTGAAGTGAAGTGGGAGGAGAGGGAGGGGGAGAGGAGGAACTACCCCCTCCCCATTCCCCCTTCCCTCACCAGATGTGTTGTGTGTCAGAACAGCGGCAACAGTGCAGGGTGCACAGTGCAGGAGCGGAGTGGAGGGACCCTGTATGGAGATTGGGGGGATTAGCACTTAAGCTTACGCAGACAGCGCTAGCTACGGGCAGAGGGGGATTTGCCTCCCTTTGTCTGCGGTTCTAGTCTAACCTGCTGGAGGTTTTCTGTGCTAGTCTGTCGCTAGAAGCGCGCGCGGACACCCGTACACATGTAAACAGGCATACTGCATGGATACGAGCGCGCGTGCGCGCGCGCAGACACACACACGCGCGCGCGCGCGCGCGCGCGCGCGCGCGCGCACACACACATGTAATATACACACATGCGTAAGTGTGTTTGTGTGTGTGTGTGTGTATTTGATAATCATATTAAGGTAAAGGTGTCCCATAACCTATAAGGTCGTAGGGGAGCAAGGCATCAGCGACCTCACTTCTCTAGGGGTCAGCATGTTGAGGCCGGCGCCCATCTCCTCTACCTTGCTGCTCAAACGTCCCTGACCCTAAAGAGGCAGGTAGGTACCCATTTACAGCTGGGTGGACTGGGGAACTGTACTGAAGCCAAGGCGTGCAAACGGTCACCCATCCAACTGGTAACCATGCTTGATACTACTTAACATTAGCTGGGGGGAAGCGAGTGCTCCGACCACTCTGTGTGTGTGTGTGTGTGTGTGTGTGTGTGTGTGTGTGTGTGTCTCCATGTCTGTCTGCCAGTAATTTTTCCCTTAAACTGGTTTAATAAACTGTAGAAGCTATGCATACATACATACATACATACATACATACATACATACATACATACATGCATACATACATACATACATGCATACATACATACGATAACAACGAAAAAGTTATTAACTGATACAGCAACGTACTGAGGTTGTGTGTGTGTGTGTGTGTGTGTGTGTGTGTGTGTGTGTGTGTGTGAGAGAGAGAGAGAGAGAGAGAGAGAGAGAGAGAGAGAGAGAGAGAGAGAGAGAGAGAGAGAATATATGTGTGTGTGTCTTCAGTTTTACGTCTGTTCACTTAAAGTGATATTAGACGAGTATCTGTGTGTGTATATGCGTGTGTGTGTGTTTCTGTCTGTCTGTCAGCATGGGTCTGTCTGCCGATAATTCTCCCATAAACATACTTAAGACTGCAGAGGCTACAGCTACTACAACTACTGTACTATAACTTCTCGAAAACGACCACACAACCCAGCAGGAAGAAGTCATTTATCCCCAAAGTCACCATCGTTCAAGCCAGCATGACAACGCCCAGCAAATGGCCCGTTCCTATTTGGGGATAAGCGCCAAATGGTTCTCGCGACGAAAACGGATCAAAAACTGAAGTCACCGTGATTGACAAAACAGACGTGTGTGATCCAGTACCTACTTACCCCACCAGCTGAAGGGATTAACTGACCAGCCACCCGTAACACGCGGGGTGCGGCTGGTGTCTTTGGGTGGGCAGAGAGCCGTGAAGAAGTGCAGCGGAGGTCAGGAAACGTGTGAGGAGTTTTGCGTGTGAGAGCCGCTGAAATCAGTCATATACCTGTGTGTCAAATTTCGGTCTTTTGGTGAAGTGTGGGTGTGTGTGGGTGTATGGAGAGGGGGTGTATGTGTGTGTGTGTTTGTGTGTGTGTGTGTGTGTGTGTGTGTGTGTGTGTATGGTGCATTTTTGCGTGTGTGTGTATGTATGTGCGTTTTTTTGCGCGCGTGCGCGCGCGCGCGCGCGCGCGTGTGTGTGTGTGTGTGTAGTAAGAATGCCTACACATACACACGTACGCACATCTGTCCGTCATCATACATTTAGCAAAGGCAACTTGTATAAAAAAAAAATTTTAAAAGGTAACGCTGTTCCCATAACCTATGCGTTCATTGGAGAGCGAGATGTCAGAGACCTCAGCTTCTCCAAGGGGCCAGCATATTGAGGGCAGCGCCCATCTCCTCTCCCTCGCTGCTTTACCTTCTCTGACCCTAAAGAGGCAGGTACCCATTTACAGCCTGGTGAACTGAGGGACTGTACTGAAGCCAATGCACGCAAACGGTCACCCATCCCAAATGGTAACCACGCTCGATGCTGCTTAACCTTAGCTGGGGGAAAGCCAGTGCTCTAACCACTGAGCTACCCGGTCCCCTTAATTCTATAGTACACATATAATTATGTCTGCTATCACCTGCCCCCCCCCTCCCCCCTCCCTCCCCTTGCGACCTCTCTGTGAGAATCAACCCCGTTAGCTATGAAGCGCGCGTCCAAAGCCTTACCCACTAAGCCCAACAAAATCCCTGAAAAGATACTCGTCGCACAAGCCGTACATAGGTAGTGCCAGGGAAAGAAGTAAATTGACACAGGCCGCATGCCAGTAACATGAACGGTGGTGACTTTAGGCCGTGTCTACACTCATTGGTGGCACAGCAGTGTGCAAACAGGCAACCACTGTCAACACTTAGGGGAAACTTGTCAAACTGTTCTTTTTATCATAGAGTGTCAAGTTTATCACAACTCCATTAAAAATGAGTTTACACGCGCGCGCGTGTGTGTGTGTGTGTGTGCGTGTGTGCGTATGCGTGCGTGTGTGTGTGCGTGTGTGTTTGTGTGTGTGTGCGTGTGTGCATGCGTGTGTGTGTGTGTGCGCGTGCGTGTGTGTGTGTGCAGGCGTGTGTGTGTGCGGGCGTGTGTGTGCGTGTGTGTGTGTGTGTGCGTGCGTGTGTGTGTGTGTGTGTGTGTGCGTGCGTGTGTGTGTTTGTGTGTGTGTGTGTGCGGTGCGGTGTAGTGTGTGCGGTGCGGTGTAGTGTGGTGTGGTGTGTTGTATATTTTGTATTGTATTGTATTGTACATTTTGTATAGTATTGTATACCACTTTAAGTCACGGCAGATTTCTCTGCGTGGAATTCGGGCTGCTCTCCCCGGGGAGAGCGCAGCGCCACAAGAGCAGCGCCACCCATTTTTTTGTCTGCAACTGTATTTGTTTCCCTATCAGAGTGGCTTTTTTCTACAGAATTTTGCCAGGGACAACTCTCTTGTTACCGTGGGTTCTTTCATGTGCGCTGAATAGGTGTAACACACGGAACCTCGGTTTATAGTCTCACCGAAAGACTATCCCTCAGACCACCACTCATGGTCTAATGGATGGGGGAAAAGTTTTCGGACCAAACGGGGATCGAACCACAACACACTTCGAACCCGAATTGTTCGCTTTCTAGACATGCGTTACCTCTAGACCACCGATCCACTGTGTGTGTGCGTGTGTGTACGTGTGTGCGTAAGTGTGTGTGTGTGTGTGCGTGCGCTCGCGCACTCGCAAAAAGGAAAGTATGAGCAACACGATACACTGAAGATCCCATAAAAGAAGGAATAATAATAATTATAATAATAATATTAATAATAATAATAATAATAATAATAATAATAATAAAGCGCTGAATCTTGTAAAAACAAACAAATCGAAGCGCTTGCACTCAAATCATTTACACGCATGCAACTCTCCTTAAACATAAGAATCACTACCATACCATACCATACCATGCTGATGCAGGAGCAGAAACCAGTGCAGTGTGCTCCCTGTCGACAGACGTGATTCACATTCAGAATATTTTATTGCCATTTAAGTCATGTAGACTTATTTGACACAACAAAAACATCAATTATAATTATTATCTAGTTTGGCTAAAAGTGATGTACACTAAAAACATATTGCATTCTACTTCTCTTTCTCTCTTTTTTCAAACGCGTGACTCTGAGGGCACAGCAGCTCCACCCTGACTCAGGCCTGCCTCCTCAGCACAGCCCGGAGGTGCTCCACTAGCTCAGGGGGGATGGAGGCCCTTGAGGCAGGAAACCCAGCACTGCACCTGCCTGGAGGTCTTCACAGGGCATCACCCCCCCCCCCCCCACTCCCTTCCACACACACACACACACCACTCTCTCTCTCTCTCTCTCTCTCTCTCTCTCTCTCTCTCTCTCTCTCTCTCTCTCTCTCTCTCTCTCTCTCTCTCTTCCCCTGATGTCATAGCCTGTAGTGTAAACAGATTAGAGAACAAAAACAGTTTGGGTTTTCACAGGGAAGGCATGTTTATTTTGACTTGTTCACAAAGAAAAGTCAAGATGCGTCCCCTATGCAGTCGTTGGGAACAAGACTACTGCTACTGCTATGCTGCTGCTGCTACTGCTATGCTGCTGCTATACTTCTACTGCTACTGCTATGCTGCTGCTGCTATGCTGCTGCTGCTATGCTGCTTGCGGATACTGCTGTGCTGCTAATGCTACTGCTATGCTGCTAATGCTAATGCTATGCTGCTCCTGCTACTGCTATGCTGCTGTGCTGCTTTTTCTACTGCTATACTGCTGCTGCTACTAACAGTGCTGCTACTGTTGGGACCGGTCTTCAGCTATCTTTGCTCATATTTTCGGCAGCCATGCTACTGTTTATCTGGTTCACTACCACCACTACCACAAAGTTAGCCTTTTATTCGTTCTTCTTTCGCAACAATTACTACCAGATCGTTAAGAAGTAAGAACAGCAACAGCTGCAACAATAGCAGCAACAGTAACAACAACAACAACACCAATTCTGCCCATTTTTATAAAGTCAGATTACTAATGGATGGAAAAAAACAATCGAGAATGTAAAAATCTTACATTTTTTCCATGGGAGGTAACTAAGGAATCACCTCGTAATAAAATTGAGGCACGTTTGTGGTTATTCCCCTTACACTGTAGAACTCCCACTATCGCGATTTGATCAGACTGAGAAATATTATTACTCGAGTAAGCGTTCTTGAAAACAAAATGAAAGGGTTGAGAGAAGTATGAGATATTCGTAATGAAACGGGCAGGGGAGAGGGAAGCCTAGTGGTTAGAACGTTGAGCTCGCGATCTGACATTGAAGGTAATATTTCAGTAATGACGAATGCCTAGTATTTTCTAACGTTTTATTCCTGTATCTTTTTTATTATCTAAAGTATAAACGTGAAAAAATGGATGAAACAGTAAGTGAAGTAATTTGTGTGTCCTGACGTTTTATGATTTTCTTTTTTTAATTCTTAAAACATTTTTTATTTAAATGTGTGTGTGGACGTGAGCGCGCACGCGCTCAGGTGTGCATGATATGTGTGTGCGTGTATAATGTATAATGGTAATTTGTATTTTCAATGTATTTCCTTATCGATTTTTTCCTCTTTTTTTTTTTTTTTAAATTTTTTTTTTTACTGGTTTAATTTAATGGTAAACGATGCAATAATGTAGTGTCTTAGTATAATCATTACGAAATTTGTTCTTAGATAGATGGCTTGATGAAAAAAAGCAAATGCATTGCTTATTCAATGTACCATCTGGAAATAAAATTTTGACTTGACTTGACTTGACTTGACGGGCTGGAATCGAGCCACTACACAGTCCCTGGTCAAAGGGATTTTCCTCCTGGAATTAACATCAGTGCTAACTCCACTCCCTCGCAAGTCCTCCGAATGAGTTTATAAACCGTTGTCCCGTTGTGCACGCGCTAAAACCCGTTCTGCCGTTTGGAAGAGTAGGCCATTGCACGCCGGTAAGAGCAGATGACTTTTATTTTTAAAGTACAAATTAAAAAACACACACACACATGAAGTTGTGTGCTTAGACATCATCCCAGTGTTGGAATACAGCTGCCTTCATTGTGGGCACACAGGGTCGCTTTCTGTCCTGTTTCTTTGCCTTCGTCGTGTTTCTGCTTGTTCGCTTCCTTGTGCTTCGTTTCTTGTGTTTTTTTACTTTTTTTCTTGTTCTCCGTTTTTTGTTTCTGCTTGTGTTTTGTTGATTTTTTTTTCTTGTCCGGTTTTCTTCTCCTTGTTCCGTTTGTTGTCCACTTTTCTGCTTTCACTGTTTTATTTCTTGTCTGTTTGTTGTTCTTTTTTCTTGGTTTTGCTCGTCCACTTTCTCGTTCTGTGTTTCTTTTGTCTGTTGCTTTTTCGTTCTTCTCCTTCTTCTCCTTCTCTCCACTCCCCCCCCCCCCCCCCCCCCCCCTCTCTTTTCCCCTCCCCTCCTCCTCCCCTTCTTTATGTTCTTGTCTTTGTTCCGTTGCTCCTTGCTTTGTTCTTTAGCTTTTCCTCGTTGCTTCTCACCCGCTTCTTTGTTTGCTGTCTCTTGGCTTTCCTCTCGTTCTTGTTGTGGTTTGGTTTTAGTTTTGGTTTCTTTCCGTTTTTCCTTGTTGGGTTTTTTTTTACCTCCTCTTTTTCTTCTGCTTGCTCTGTTTCTTTCTCTTCCATTTTTCCGAGCTTTCATGTACTTTGTTTCCTGTGCATTCTGTTTCTTTGGATTTTTTTGGTTTTGTTTTGCGCTCTTGGTCCGTTTCTTCCTTTTTTTTCTTCACTTCTGCTTCTTCGTACTTTTCTTATTTTTCTCTTGCGCTTCTCTCTCTCCTCCTCCCCCCCCCCCCCCCCCCCCTTCCTTCCCCATCTTTTTCACTTAAAAAAAAAAATTCTTCTTTTTGTGTGTTGTTGATGCTGTTGCTGTTGTTGATGTTTTCATTTTATTTTGTATCTCTGGAGTTTTTTCTTTCTTATAGTTTACTGCTTCTCCGGTTTTGTTTTGGTTTTGTTTGTTTTTGTTTCTTGTGTGTTCCGTACCTTTGTCGTTTTCTTGTCCCTGCTCTTCATGGTCTTCTCCCTCTGTTTCTTCTGCTCGTTGTATTTTGCTTCTTCGTCTTTTTTTCTTTCCGCTTTTTCTTCTTGCTATTTTTCCGCTTTATTTCTTTCTTCTCTCTCTCTTTTTTCCCCTCTCCTTTCCTTTCTTCGGATTGTTCTTTGTTTGTGACCGAAGCTTTCCCCCCCATCCAGTAGACCGTGAGTGGTGGTCTGGGTGCTAGTCTTTCGGACGAGACGATAAACCGAGGTCCCGTGTGCAGTACTCATTTAGCGCACTTTCAAGAACCCACGGCAACAAGAGAGTTGTCCCTGGCAAAATTCTGTACAAAAATGCCGCTCTCATAGGGAACCAGATACATATGCAGACAGGATTAAAAAAAAAGAAAAGAAAGAAAGTTGTCGCTGCTCTTGTGGCGACGTGCTCATTCTGGGAAGAAAGCTCGAATTTCACGCAGGTAAATCTGCTGTGACTTATCATGGTATACAATATAATACAAATACAATACAATACAATGCAACACCCACACCCCCACACACGCGGTGCGCTTGCTTGCTTGCTTAGTGCTTAGCTTACTCAGGAAGGCAAAATCTTGACATACAAAAATCGAAAGTTTTGTTATGGCGTAGACATGCACAGATATGTTTCTTTAATTATCTTTTTTAAAATTTCATCTTATGCTTTTATTTCAAGGATAATGGACTAAGCATTCATGTACTCTTTTACTTCTAGTCCCCGTGTGTACTGTGCGATTTTGTATAATCATTATATTTGTCACCCGAACGCACAATGTAGTGTGGAGTTTTCAAGGGAGACAAACATTTCAAATAAATCGTTTGTGTATGTGAATGGATTGTTGCCCTTGCCATGTTGAACTGGAGTATGGTCTTGAATACCATCTTCACTCACATCAGATTTGTCCGTGAAATTAGACTGCTCTGCCCGGAAAGAGCCCTTAGCCACAAGACCAGCGCCACCTTTTAAACAGATTTTTTCATTTGCATCGAGCGCTTTGATTTGTTGCTTTACAAGATTCAGCGCTATATAAATTCCATACATTATTATTATTATTATTATTATTATGTGTATTTACACAGGACTTTCCTGTGTAACTGACTTTTGTGTGCACAATTCTGCCATGGACAACTCTCTTGTTGCCGTGGGTTCTTTTGTGTGCGCTACAGGAGAGAGGGGTAGAGCGGGGCGAACAAACGAAGAACATTTTCTTTGCCTCCTGAGGGCAGGAGAATAAGTGTGAAAGCTTTCCCAAATGTTGTCCTTGAATGACAATGATGAAAAAATCAATCATAACCCTAATCATAATGAATATTCATACACATACACATCATCATCATCATCACCATCACCATCATCATCACCATCACTATTGCCATCATCACCATCATCACAATTATCATTATCATCATCACAAGCGCCATCATCATCATTATTACAAGCATCCTCCTCATCCTCCTCCTCCTCCTCCTCACCACCACCACCACCATCATCATCATCATCATCATCATCATCACCATCATCATTATTATTATCATCATCATTGGCGGCAGCAGCATCAGCAGCAGCAGCTGCACAATAATAGCATGAACACAAAAAGGAGAGGGGGACATTTTTTTTATCCGAAAGATTGATAAGCATGACGAATGGGCTTCATTAATAAACATACACCAGGGAGAGAGACAGAGAGGGAGACAGAGAGGGAAAGAGACAGAGACAGGGACAGACAGAGACAGGGACAGATAGACAGACAGACACAGAGAGACACAGACACACTCAGACAAGTACACACACACACACTCACACACTCACACACATACACTCACACACACATACACTCACACACACACACACTCACACACACACACACACACACACACACACACGCACGAATGTACGCACGCATGCGCGCGCGCGTGCATACACACAGAGAGAAAAGATTTACTCCCAGAAGAGAACAAGTTCTTTCTTTCACTGTCCCCCTCCTCCTCTCTCCTCCTCTCTCCCCCTCCTCCTCTCTCCTACAAAATCTTGATGAACAGGCGACATGCATTCTAGCGGGGATGAATTAATCCCTTGTTGATATTCCTGATACAGTCAAACAACCCACTCCGCTCTCGACGTTCTGGCGAAAACAACAAGCCTCTCGCTGTGTGAAAGCGGGGCTTTGTCTCCCCTGAGCTATCGTGACGCGCCATCCCCTGACTCGCCCTGCAGGGTGATCGCCCCTGGCTGGCGATAACGTCACAGCGTCGCCAGCAATGGCGGCAAGTTCATAATGGCGGCTTTGTGGAGAAGAGAGTCGCCTTTTCATGTTTTGGTTTTGGTTTGGGGCTCTTTTTTTATCATTAATTTTTATTTAGCCCACAGTTAGAAATGTCGTAAGCTTGTGGGCCTCGTTTGTTTTCGTATGGTGTTTTGCAGCTAGGTTTATAGAGTGCGTTGTATGGGTGTGTTGCTTGTTTTGACTTGCTAAGATGTTGTTTTTAATTAAGTGGGAGATTATGAATTTATGTTATTTACCGTATCAAGTGTGCATATATATTCACTGATTTGGTGAGGTTTGTTTGTTTGGTTTTTGGACTTTTGTGGACTTTTTGGGGGGTGGGGTTGATAAAAAATTTTTTATTTGTTTTCTGTCAGTCAGTCTGTCTGTTTCTCTGTCTGTCTCTCTGTCTTTCTGTATGTCTGTGTGTGTGTGCGTGTGTGTGGGGATTAGTTATTTATTCTTTTATTCCGAGGATAATGGAATAAGTATTCCTGTGCTTTTTTTTTACACCCAGTCCCAGTGTGTGTACAGTTTTGTAAATTTTGTCATCTGTTCCCACAGGCACACAATGGCCTACTCTTCCGAAAAGTGGAACAGGTTTTAACGTGTGTGCAAGATGTTATGTGTGCGTTTGCACACGGGACCTTGTTTTATATTCTCATCCGAAGGACTTTGGGGGGAGGGGGTGGAGGGGAGTCGGCACTGATGTCAACTCAAGGGGAAAATATCCCCTGGAACGGGATTCGAAACCGGATCAGCAGATCACGAGCGCAATGCGCGAGGCTCTAAACCACCAGGCTACCCTGTCCAGTGTGTGTGTGTGTGTGTGTGTGTGCGTGTGCGCGCGCGCGTGCGTGCGGTGTGTGTGTGCATGTGCCCGCGCGTGCGTGTGTTAGTGTGGGGCGCGTGTGTGTGTGTGTGTTGTTTTTTCTTTGTTAGGGGGATTTGTGCTGTCTTGTGCTTTGTTTGTCAGTTTGTGTTAAAACTGTTTTCTTTGGCTTTGTTTGGATTTTGTCACCTTCAAGTTTGTTGTCAATAAACAAGTTTTTGATTGTGATGAAAAATGGCAAGAACATGCATGCATGCTGTAAGGATTAGGAAAGACATACGTGAATAAAAGAATGTTTTCAAGAGATAAGTGACTATTAACTTGTTTGGTACGAACAGTCCTGGTTTTTCACTGTTACAAGGTTTATGATATTGTTCTTCCATTATAAAAGGTTTTCAATTAAACACAAGAGAGCTAGGATACACTGATTCTTCTTCTTCTTCATGTGCCAGGTCTGTTGCAGACATCGGCGATCATGACCTTCCATTCCTCTCTGTTGTCAGTTCTCCTGATGAGTTCATTGTTGGGGCATTCTTTCCTCGTTGCGTAGCTATTCAGACTGTCTGTGTATTTTGTGCGTTGTCTTCCTCTGTCTTTGGTACCACAAATCTTTCCACACAATATTTGCTTTTCTATTCCATCAGCTCTGTTTATGTGCCCCCAAAAATGTAGTTGTCTTTTTCTGATGGTTTTGAGTAGGGATCTTTTGTACCCGGCCATTTCCATTACTTCTTCGTTTGACTTCTTTTCAGTCCATGATATTCTCATAATTCTTCTGATATACCACATTTCTGCTACTTCAAGTCTTCTTTCGAGGTCGTTTGTCAGCGTCCAGCATTCACATCCGTACAGAGAGAAATAAAATAAAATCGAATCGCTTTATATTGATGCTAATGAAAAACCTTTCCTTGTGCTTTTCTAATAAAGTCCTCCTCCTTATCAGGGATAGCATCATGATGATTACAACAACTCTACCCCCCCCCCCCACAACACACACACACACACACACACACACACACACACACACACACACACACACACACACACACACACTGAACAAACAACAAAAAACGAAGCAAAGCAAAAAAAAAAATTAAAAAAACAACCCAACTACAACAAAACAAAAAACAAAAAACTCAAAAGTCCGACAACATTAACAAATTCACTTTCACAAATCCCGTCTGATCGACCGTAGGGGCACCCATGATGATTTTACAACCAGCTTCCTCCACTCTTCGTGGTTCTCAGCGTTCCGAAGTATGTCGTTCCACTCTCTGATGTTGTCTTCCCATCGTTTTCTGTCTGCCTCTTCGTCTTCCTGCTTGTACTGTTCCCTGTAGGACAGTCCTGGCCAGACCGTAATGTTCGTGTGACGTGCCCGTACCACTTGATTTTGCTTTTTTCCCCCACTGAAGTCAGGAGCTATTCATGCGGCTCTCTGGCGTTTTCACTTCTGGTTTTCACTTCATCGTCAGTGATGTCATCTCTGTATGAGATACCAAGAAGTTCACAATAGCACTTCATCTCCATTGCCATCCTTCTTTCAGTGTCTCCTGTTATGACTCCCGTTTCACATGCATACTAAAATATGGACATGGCCAGGGAACGCATCAGTCTGATCTTGAAGTTGATAGCGATGTTCTTGTGGTTCCAGAGGACTGTCAGTTTGGTCAATGCAGCTGTGGTCTGGGCTATTCTCAAGAGTACCTCGGATTTTAATCCTTCAACTATCTCCAAAGTCGGAAGGCGGCTACCTAAATGTTGAAAAATAAAACAACGGTCTCATACGTAAAAATATCACCATTGAGTTGTAGCCGAGGAACGCAGAAAAAAAGAGAAAAAATCCTTCAATTGATGCTGCATCTATATCCCAGATCTTTAAAGCTAGGGATGGTGTCAATGTTTCTCGTTGTCTATGGCAATGTCAGTGCAAGTGGCACTGTTTGTCATCAACTGTGTTTTCCCTGCACTAATCTGCATGCCAGATGTCGAAGATGTCTTGTCAAGGTGATTTATTTTGACCAGCTCTTGTTCTTGCCCACCTAGGCGTCGATGTCGTCGGCAAAACATAAGTTTGAAATTGTCTAGCCTCCAATTCTGACTACTCTCTCGTGATTTTCAAGTGTGTCAGCCATTGTTCTCTCTAATAAGATATTAAAGAGGGTGGGAAAGAGAAGACATCCTTCGCATACTCCAATTGTGGTTCCGAACCAATCTCCTATGTTGCTGTCACAGTAGACTGCGCTGTTTGCCTTGTCATAGAGGCATTACATGGTTCTGATCAGGTTGGCTTTGACGTTATACAGCCTCATGGCTGCCAATAAAGCTGCGTTCCAAACTGTCTCGAAAGCCTTCCTAAAGTCTACAAATACTTTGTACAGATCTTGCTGGAGTTGAACGTATTTCTCACATAGTATTTCAAGGTTGCACATTTGCTCTGCTGTGCTTCGTCTTGACCTGAAACTTGCCTGTTTTCAACAAGATGTACTACAGCACAAACAGCATAAACCTTCAAGTTTTAACAAAATGAGAATAGGATTCAACCAATATTCAACATTATGATGAAGGGGAAAAAAAGAAAAGCAGTGAGAAGACAGAGAAAGATGTAAAGTCTTAAATCAAGAAAGAGACAAGAAGAATTAGATTATGAGCTACAGAAAGACAGATAAGCAAACATTCAAGCAAAAATGTCAGCAAGAAAATAAAGAAACATACCCTTAGCCCCCCACCCCAACCCCACCCCTCAAGAAAAAAAAACCCAGAAAATCATAACGCTGTTGGTAAGGTAGGCAGGGGTGGGACCCAAACTAGCTAGCTCCCAACTTGGCGCCGAAATCAGAGGGGGAATATCAAGAGTGGCTGATGACGTTGAGTGGAGACAATTACCTCCTGCAGCGGAGAGCCAAGGCAGGGGTAGACAACTTGACTGTTCTGTCAGCCTCATTTAGGTTGTGTCCCTTGCAGGACCATTTTTCATTTTCTGCCACTTCACCTTTGAGTTTCCCAACCAAACCAAGGCCACGAGAGAGAGAGAGAGAGAGAGAGAGAGAGAGAGAGAGAGAGAGAGAGAGAGAGAGAGAGAGAGAGAGAGAGAGAGAGAGAATTCCCATCTGTGTCTGTCTGTCTTTGTCTTTCTGTTTTTGTCTGTCTGTCTGTTTTCTCTCTCTCTCTCTCTCTCTCTCTCTCTCTCTCTCTCTTCTCTCTCTCTCTCTCTCTCTCTCTCTCTCTCTCTCTCTCTCTCTCTCTCTCTCTCTCTCTCTCTCTCCTCTCTCTCTCTCTATATATATATATATATATATATATATATATATTATATATATATATAATAATATTAATAATAAAAGGAACTTATATAGCGCTATATCTTGCAAAGACAAATCAAAGCGCATATATATATATATAATGTGTGTATGTGTGTGTACTGAGGGCTGGGTGTTTTAAAAAGAGAGCATTTAATGCTTACTCTTTTACCTTTGAAAAATTGAATTATTACAGTTGTTCTTTGTTTATTTATTTTCTCTCTTACTGTCTCTGTCACTGTCTTGTTGTGTCTTTCTGTATCTGTCTGCCTCTGCCAGTCTCTTTCTGTCTTTCTGTAGGTCTGTATGTCTCTCTTTCTTTCTTTCTTTCTTTCTTTCTGTCTCTCTCTCTCCCTCCTCTTCTCTCCTCTTCCTCCTTCTCTTCCTCCTCCTTTTCCTCCTCCTCCTCCTCTTCCTCCTCCTCCTCCTCCTCTTCCTCCTCTCTCCTCCTCGTCCTCATCCTCCAGCTCATTTTAAAACTCAGCATCATCCTAATGATATTATAACCCTAATGAGGGCGTCTCAGTTCAGTCGCTGGCTTTTGCACAAGAAAGCGTCCTCAGCCATTTCAAATAGATTTGTCACTGAGAGTGGAGTGCCAAGCTGACAGTTGGGATAGACTGTCTCTGTCTCTGTCTGTCTGTCTGTCTGTCTGTCTGTCTCATCATAGAGAAGGCGAATGAGAGATGTGTAAAAGATTTACAGATGCGGTGTGTTTGATCATGCCAGGAACTTCAAGGTGACTGAAGTGCTTTCACTTTTGCACCAGCTTTAAGTTTGTTTCGTTGATTGGTTGGTTACGTGGGGCTTTTTTTCAATGGCAAAATCCCATTGACACGACTTCTCAAGGTCACACACAATGACTTCGTGGACAGTCTTCTTTCTGAGTTGTTGTTTCTGTTGTTGGTGTTGGTGTTGTTGTTGTTGTTGTTGTTGTTGTTGTTGTTGTGCGTTCCCCAGCTTTACACCCTGGGGGTCACCCAGAACATGCACTCTGACTCACTCATCCCACCTGGGAATCACTGTGAGATAGGAAAAACAGCGGATGAGAAGTGTGCGTGTATGACTCTTCTTTCTGTGGACAGATTTCTGTCTTTAAAGTCCTGGATGATTATAGATCTCAGGTAAAATACGCCTGTCTCCCCCGTGGGTATATATATATATATGCAAGGGGTCTGTCACTTTAAATAGTATCCCCTCTATTTTGAAATTGAGGAGGCACCGTGGTCGAGTGGTCTAGGCGGTCAACTCGTGATCCAGAGGTCGCGGGTTCGATCCCCGCTCGGCTCGGTGTTGTGCCCTTGGGAAAGACACTTTACTCCTATTTTCCTCACTCCACCCAGGTGTACAAGTGGATACCAGCTCTGCTGGGGAAGTATCTCGCGACAGACTAGCGTCCTGTCACAGGGGTGGTGAAAAACCATCAGTTCGCTTAACGCTACAGAAACCGGGATAAGCTCCGGCTCTATGGGCCTTCTGGCTCGAAAGAACATACTATCTTGAAATTGTGTGCAAGGAATTCCCACTTTTCTGTCGTCTTTTTTTCCGCCTTGTTCCATTCTCCCTGCAGCATCCCTCTTGTCTGTTTTCTGCCTTTTTGGTCCATCCTCCTGCCTTCGTTCCCAGACAGACTTAAAATACAACAATTCCCTCCGACGCCGATGTCGGATGTGCTGGGCCTGACTTGTCAGGCGCTTAACGGCAGTTCATCGTATTTTTGCTCATATGGCAGACAACGATGGTTTCTGTCTGAACGTTGGACAAAGAAGGAGAAGAAACTACTGTCATTCCCATTGACCGACAACGCTGCCTACTCTGCTATGCCGCCATGCTACACTGTGTGTTTCACTCCAAATAATCATCAGATACTATCCTTCATTGAAATCCTTCCTGGAAACTCCCTGTGTGCTTCTTTTCGTTCTTCAACTACAGCTCAGACATTCACCAATGGCGAGATTTTGCGTATGCGACTGGTTTTGGCCACCATGAAGATAGCCGCATTCCGAAATAGGTGATTATGCCCGGTATATTTGTGTTTCCGTAACCCACCAAACGGTGACATAAATTACGAAATCTTTAATATGAATATTTGATGTTCTGCAAGTGTATATGCACCAAGGAATAAAGGCACTGGCAGGTCTGCACTTGAAGTTGACTTGGGAGATTGTAAAAAAAATCCCGATCCTTAATTCACCAGACGCCGCCGAGATTCGAAGCCACGACTTCATAGACCTATGGGATTGAAGTCGAATGGTTTTAACCACACGGCCATAGCGCCCGTCTCTCTTTCATGTCAGTGGTTCCTGTAAACTGGCTGTATACTGTTGATTCTGGTCTGCATTTTCCAGGATGTCAAGACAATGTCCGGCTCCTTGTTTGACATCTTGTCACTGGCAGTGCACATGATGGACACTTTCTGTGGGGTTCCTCGGTGCTCCAGACAAGAACGCACGCAGAACATCTTGCGCACACGTTAAATCCTGTTCCGCTTTCGTAAGAGTAGGCCATTGTGTGCCAGTGCGAACAGATGACAAAATTTACAAAGCCGCATACACACGGGCACTCGATGTAAAAAAGCACATAAGTGCTTTATTCCATTATCCTCAAAATAACAAAAAAACACACATACACACATACACACACACATACAGACAAACAGACAAGCAGGAAGACAGAAGGACAGACAGATGATCAGGAAGACATACGAGGGGAGGGGGTAGGGGAGGGGAGAGGCAGAGAGGAAGAAAATTGCCAACTTGGCGCCGTGGAAAAGGGGAATTATTAAGAGTGGCTTATGACGCTGAGTGGAGCACAATTACCTCCTGCAGACGAGAGCGAAGTCAAGGGTAGACAACGTCTGTGTTCTGTCAGCTTCATTTAGGTTTCTCTCCCTTGCCCAACTACTTCTTTTTTGTTGTTCTTGTTCATTTTCATGTACTTGAGAAAAAAGATTTAGTCTAGGAATCAAGGCCTTGCTTCCCCCTCCCTCTCCATCTCCCCACCTTCCTCTACCTCCCCTGACATCTCTCTTTGTCTCTCTGTCTCTGTCTCTGCTTATCTGTCCGTCTGTCTGTCTGTCTCTTCCTCTCTCTCTCTCTCTCACAAAATATAAGGAAATATTGTGAGTCTAAATTTGAAAAATAAAAACATACAATCATTCAATAATAGCAACAAATATTCACATCAAATATTTCTTGCATATTATTTACCAGACAGAGCTGTTTCCCTGATGAAAATGACCAAAAGAATAAACACCAGAAAGATCTGTATGTATATGTTTAAAAGGTAAAGGTGTCCCATAACCTATGTGGTCGTAGGGGAGCGAGGCATCAGAGAACTCCCTTCTCTAGGGGCCAGCATATTGAGGGCGGCGCCCATCTCCTCTCCCTCGATGCTTTACCTTCCCTGGCCCTAAAAAGGCAGGTATCCATTTACAACTGGGTGAACTGGGGGACTGTACTGAAGTCAAGGCGCGCAAACGGTCACCCATCCAAGTTGTAACCGCGCTCGATGCTGCTTAACCTTGGCTGGGGAAAGCCAGTGCTCTGACCACTGAGCTATGCCGTCCTCTAAGTACATGTTGACCGGTGCTAAACACACTCCTCGTTCAATCTTCACTCCAGTGATGCTAACCTTCGTTACTAGCCAACAAACACACAGCAATGACAAAGACACTGTCATACTTCAGCAGGTCAGGTCAAGGCCAGGTTCAACATCACTTACTTACACATCCATCACTTTCTTGTTACAGACAAAGACACAGGCACCAGAATATAGTAATACCGTTTTGTTTCCGGGGAAGGGAGGGGTGGGGGTCTTGGCCCTTTTCATTATTATTCTACCGGAAGTGGGAGAAGCAGCAAGAACAACGCTGCCAGAGGGAGAGAGACAGAGAGAGACACGGAGAGAGAGAGAGAGAGAGAGAGAGAGAGAGAGAGAGAGAGAGAGAGAGAGAGAGAGAGAAGAGAGAACAAGGGTAAAAAGAAAATAAAAGAACCAGAAAGAAGATACACACAGGGACAACTGAGAAACGAAGAGACACACTTTCTAGACAGTAAAGAAATATAGCTAGAAGATATGATATGCGCTATCTGCTTGTGATATAGTTTTGTTGGCTCTCTCTCTCTCTCTCTCTCTCTCTCTCTCTCTCTCTCTCTCTCTCTCTCTCTCTCTCTCTCTCTCTCTCTGTGTCTATTTCTCTCTCTCTATCTGTCTCTCTATCTATTTCTCTCTCTCTATCTGTCTGTCTGTCTGTCTCTCTCTCTCTCTCTCTCTCTCTCTCTCTCTCTCTGTGTGTCTATTCTCTCTCTCTATCTGTCTCTCTATCTATTTTCTCTCTCTATCTGTCTGTCTGTCTGTCTCTCTCTCTCTCTCTCTCTCTCTCTCTCTCTCTATCTATCTATCTATTTCTCTCTCTATCTATTTCTCTCTCTCTCTCTCTCTCTCTCTCTCTCTCTATCTATTTCTCTCTCTCTCTCTCTCTCTCTCTGTGTCTATTTCTCTCTCTCTATCTGTCTCTCTATCTATTTCTCTCTCTTCATTCTCTCTCTCTTCTCTCTCTCTCTCTCTCTATCTATCTATCTATTTCTCTCTCTATCTATTTCTCTCTCTCTCTCTCGTCTCTCATCTATCTCTCTCTCTCTCTCTCTCTCTCTCTCTCTTTTCTATCTATCTATTTCTCTCTCTATCTATTTCTCTCTCTCTCTCTCTCTCTCTCTCTCTCTCTCCCTTCTCTCTTCTCTCTCCTCCTCTCTCCTCTCTCTCCTCCCTCTCCTCTCCTCTTCTCTCTCTCTCTCTCTCCTATCTATCATTTCTCTCCTATCTATTTCTCTCTCCTCTCTCTCTCTCTCTCCTCTCTCTCTCTCTCTCTCTCTCTCTCTATCTATCTATCTATTTCTCTCTCTATCTATTTCTCTCTCTCTCTCTCTCTCTCTCTCTCTCTCTCTCTCTCTCTCTCTCTCTCTCTCTGTTCCTCTCTACCGCATCCTATAGTTGAAGCTTCCTGTGAAACATCATCAGCCATCATCACATCTCCCCTCCCCGCCTCCTTCCCCCTCCGCCCCCCAAAAAAATTCCACGGACCCCCCCCCCCCCCCCCCCCCCCCCCCCCCCCCCATCCCTTCCCCACCAGTATGGCTGCTGCTCATAAACTAGCGAACTGGGAGCAGCGTTGTTCGGTTGAAAAAAACCAGAGGGATGGGGGTGGGGGAGGTAGGGCACAGTGTATGCCATTTTTATTTTCTTTGGTCCAAGCGACCCTCTTCCATCACGCAAGCGACAGTTGTGACGTCAGCCTGTCTGAAGCTTACTACCTGAGCCTGACGTTTATGAGATGTTATCGTCAGCTGGGAGGGTGGGGATGGTGGTGGGTGGTGGGTGGGGAGATTGTGTGTTTGTGTATGTATGTATGTGTGTGTGTGAGAGAGAGAGAGAGAGGGAGGGAGAGAGACAGGCATACAGACGGACAAACAAACAGAGAGAGAGACGGACAGACAAATAAAGACACAGAGAAAGAGAAAGAGAGGGGAAGAGGTACAGATAGACATATTTACACAAAGGTAGAGAGAGAGACAGAGGCATGCAGCAAAGACAGACAGAGATACAGAGAAACACAGAGAGACAGAGATATAGAGAACAAGACAGAGTCAAAGAGACAGAAAGAGACCGCGAAAGACAAAGAAAAACAAATACAGAGAAACAGAGAGAGACACAGATATAAAATTGAAACATGTTGGAGAGAAAAACAAACAGAATGACACATAGATGAACAGATAAACTAAAAAGTAGTGTGCGCGCGCGCGCGCGTGTGTGCGTGTGCGAATGTGTGGGTGCGTGCATATGTGTGTGTTTCTGTGCGTGCGTGCGCGTGTGTATTGTGTGTCTTCGATTTACGTCTGTTCACTTAAAGTGATATTAAACGTAATGTGTGTTAGTGTGCGCGCGCGTGTGTGAGAGAGAGAGGGAGAGAGACGTGACAGAGAGACAAAGTGAGAGAGAGAAAGAGAGACAGACAGACGAACAGACAGAGTGGTGGCTACAGAGTGCCCATCTATTTTGATTTCCATGTGGACTGCCACGACCTGTACTGCCTGCTGCTGCTGAAGCCAGAGAATAATGTAGAGATAGATGATGCATGTCACAGAGAGAGACAGAGAGAGAAACAGAGACAGACAGAGAAAGAGAGACAGAGACAGAGAGAGAAAGCAAGAGAGAGAGAGAGAGAGAGCGAGAGAGAGCGAGCATGAAAAAAGGGAGGGCTGTGTGTGTGTGTGTGTGTGTGTGTGGTGTGTATATGTTTGTGTGTTGTGTTGTGTTGTGTGGTGTTGTGGTGTCGCGCGCGCGCGCGCGCGTGTGTGTGTATGTGTGTGTGTGTGTTGCGTGCGTACGTGTGTGTGTGTGTGTGTGTGAGGTGTCTGTGTACGTGTGTGTGTGTGTGTGTGAGGTGTCTGTGTACGTGTGTGTGTGTGTGTGCGATTCCACACCATCAAGACGCTAGGCTATATCTTGCCAATTATTAGTAAGCAACATTGCAACCAACCAACCCCCCCCACCACCCCTCACCCGCCAATCAATATAAAAACTGAACACAAGCATGTCAGTTATGAACGAAATCAGATGTGAGGAAAATACTTAATTAATGTCTCAGGCACTGATGTGTTTCTTTAATCTGTTACTAGTGACGATGACGAGAACCAAAATGGCCATATAGAGTCACATTGTGGCTTAACATTAGTCCGCATTGTGTTCTTATCAGTGATGCTGCAGCTGTGTTCGTTGCTGCTGTTGCTGCTATGTTTCTGGTCCTTCTTCTGTTGTTGCTGTTGTTGTTATCACTGATGTTACAGTTAAGTTGATATCGCTGCAGCATTTGTTGTTGTTTCTGCTGACACTGCTACTACCGTTACAACTGTTGCTGATGCCCTTACTTCACCTGCTGTTAAATGTGAATACTCTTCTTGCACTGGTTCAGTTTCTGCTGTTGCATTCGCTGCAGTTGCCGCAGTTGCAACTGGCACAACCGTTACTCTTGCTAAATCTTCACAAACTGTAGTTGCTATTGACGTTACTGCTGTTCTTGCTGCTTTCACTGTTTCTGCCTGTATCAATCATCACCACCAACTATCTCACCTGCAGTTACTGCTGTTACTGATGTTGCTGCCATTGCACCAGCAGCTGTGAGTTGAGTTTTCTGCCCCGGCGCCATTGCTGCTTCCGCTAATTCTGTTGAAATTCCTGCTAATGCTGTCTGTCACAACTAGTTGTTCGGTGTCGTTGTTGCTGCTGCTTCTGCTGCTGCTGCTGCCGCTATGTCTCTGCCGCATGTTGGTTGCAGGGATGGCGCCAGGGCTGTTACGGGAGCGGGCTGGGCTATCTGTAGGCTGCAGTGATGATGATGATGATGATGATGATGATGATGCATGATTTTCTGATACAGGGTGACTGCACTTGATAACGCTGCTTATGGATGGCACCTTTGGTGGAGGGTGGGGTGGGGGGTAGTGCCTGCTTGTCTGTTGGTTTGTTTGTGTGTCTGCTTGGTTTTGAGACTGTTTGTTTGTTTGTTGTATTTGTCTGCCTGTTTGTTTGTTTGTCTCTCAGTTTGTTTGTCTGTCTGTTTATTTGTCTGTCTGTCTGTCTGTTTGCGTGCCTGTCTATTTTTCTCGTTCTCTGTGTTATTTTGATCTTTGTCTGTCTTTTTTCTGTCTGTCTCTATCCCTGTGTCTCTAACTCTGTCTCCCTCTTTCGGTTTCTCTCTGTGTCTCTTTGTCTTTCTGTCTGTCGCTCTCCGTTTCTGTCTTTGTCTCTGTCTGTCTCTCTGTCTGTCTTCCCGCCCCCCCCCCTCTCTCTCTCTCTCTCTCTCTGCCTGCTTGCCTGCCTCTATATCTGTCTGTCTGTCTGTCTGTCTGTCTGTCTGTCTGTCTGTCTGTCTCTCTCTCTCTCTCTCTCTCTCTCTCTCTCTCTCTTTCAACACACACACACACACACACACACACACGCACGCACGCACACAAACACACACACACACACACACACACACACGCACTCACGCACCGCACACACACACACACACACACACACACACACACACACACACACACACACACACACACACACACACACACACGAGTGTCAGAATATTGTTTCAATGCTGTCAATCATCAATATGTATGGTAGGACACAAATCTCAATTGAGGTAACGCACCTGCCTAGACATCGAGAAGTGCGGTTTTGATCCCCCAATCCTACCTGAAACTTTTACCATCGACTAGACTTCGTGTGGTGGTCTGGGTGCTGGAGACAACAAACCTAAGTCCCGTATGCAACACACATTTAACACACGTAAAAGAACCCATGGCAACAAGAGAAATGGCCCTGGGAAAATTCTGTAGAAATAAAGCTACCCTGATAGGGAAACAAATATACATGCCAACAGGAATTTTTTTTAAAAAGAGTGGCGCTACTCTTGTGGCGACGTGCTGTCCCTGGAGAGAACAGCGCGAATTTCGAGTGACTGAAAGTGGTAGTCAATTGAAGTCAACAACAACAACAACAACAACAACAACAACAACAACAACAACAACGAAGATGGTATATAACTCAAGTGGAAGCGATAGCAGAGGTTCTGATGGTGACCATTGTCTGAAGTCTTGACAAGGGACAGAACTAAAGAAACAAAATCACCCCCACCCCCACCCCCATCCTCCACCCCTCGTGGGCATGCCAGGGGGCCTGTCAGTATAACTATCATCCTCACTTTCTGGAAATTCTGTGCTAGAAATTCCCTCTTTTCTATCCCTCTCTTTGTTTCTGCCTTGTTCCTTTTCTTCCTGTAACCTGCTTCTTGTCTATTTTCTGCCATCCTGGTCCATTCCCCTGCCTGGTTTTCTTTCTCTCCAGAAAACTGTTAAACTAACGATTCTCTCCTTCACCGAATTCGGATGCGCTAGGTCTGACTTGTCAGGCGCTTTACGGCAGCGCAACGCAATTTCACTCTTGTGACAGATATTGATAGTTGCTGAGTTTTAATTTATTTATGTATTTTATTTCGAGGATAATGGATTAAGCACTCATGTGCTCTTTTACATCTAGTCCCCGTGTGTATGCAGTTTTGTCAATTTTGTCATCCGTTCCCACCGGTACACAATGGCCTACTCTTCTGGAGAGTGGAACGGGTTTTAGCGTGTGCGCAAGATGTTCTGCGTGCGTTCGCACACGCCACCTCGGTTTATAGTCTCATCTAAAGGACTTTTGGAGGGGGAGTGGAGTTGGCACTGATGGAACTCCAGAAGAAAAATCCTCTTGAACGAGAATCAAACTCCGGTCAGCAGACCACGAATGCATCACTCTAACCACCAGGCTATCCCGTCCCCTTTGGAATAATAATAAGAAATCAAAAAAAAAGGAAAAAAGAGTACAGAAACAGGACTGTTGAAGTACACCTAGCTAACCCCTGATTGCATCCAGTGTACGTACCCCGTGTTTTCCTTCGGTGACCCCAAGAGGTGAGCCCCTTCTGCTAATCCACCATCCGCTAATGAGATGCCTTATCTCCCTGATGAGATGTCTTCTCCTCCCCCAACCCTCCTCCCTCCCACCTCCACCCCTTCCTATCAGCTTTTCAACTGTCTGTCTGTCTGTCTGTTGGTGAGTGGGATTCTGGCTGTCTGCCTGGGGCTGTGTGTCTGCAGTGGACATATTTCAGCTATGAAATGACATGACGGGACAGCTAGATTTGGACAATGCTGAGTGCGAAGGATGGGGGAAAACATTCGTAATATTTCACAGGTGTTTTTGTTTCCTCTGTTTCCGTGTCTGTCTCTGTGTCTGTCTTTCCATCTGTGTGTGTGTGTGTGTGTGTGTGTGTGTGTGTGCGTGCGTGCGTGTGTGTGTGTGTGTGTCTGTCTGTCTGTCTGTGTTCTCTCTCTCTAAACGAGCATGCGTGTGTTTGTGTGTGTGTGTGTGTGTGTGTGTGTGTGTGTGTGTGTGTGTGTGTGTGTGTGTGTACGTATGAATGTATGTATATGTGTAAATACATACGTATGCATGAATGTATGTATGCATTATGTGTGCATTTGTGTGTGTGCGCATGTATATATATATACACAAACATGTGTGTGTGAGCGTGTGCATGAGTGTGTTTGTGTGCACACACGCGCGCGCGAGAGAGTGTGTGTGTGACTCTGGCAAAATTATGTAAAAAAACAACAACAACAACAACAACAACAACAAAAGAGCAACTCTGAATGGGAATCAAACACACGTACAAACAGGGAATGGAAAAAAAGGTGACGCAAGACTTGTGGTGACTCGCTTTCCTCGGGAAGACGAGTCCAACTTTCGTGCAGAGAAATCTGCCGTGATTGAGAAGCCGTGTAAAGCAAAATACGATACAATACAATGCAATGCAACACAATTCAATACAATACATAACAGTACGTAACAATACAATATAATACAAAAGTACTTTGCAAAAAATTCTGACAAGATGTTTTTGATAGCTAAAGTAGGTTTGGAGAAAGAAAGAGACAGAAGGAATATACAAACAGCATAAACGAGACAGTGAACAGACGGAAATTTGTCTTTATCTCCGGGCTGGCTTCAGGCTTCACAGCCTTTTGCCTGGTATTTTATGCCCCCCCCCAACAAACCCACGCATATCTCGTTATGCGTTATTTACAACCTTCTAACTACCAGCCCTGTTTATTGTAACGTTTTGTTTTAATGGCGTGGGAATGGGTTGCTAATGAGGACAAACCCGGGAGGGCGTTTCCGCAGCGTAACACTGGAGTTCCTTCCCTTTTGGCTACACACCGGTATTAATTTGGGGGTCAAGTAGTATCTTCTATAGAGTGCGAGTGGAAAAAACTGTTGGTGATTTTCACAGATTTTTTAAAGCATGAAATGATGCACTGTGCACTTGGTTTTTGGATTGAGGACATAGAGCAATACCAGGTAGTCACGAGAAAGTTGGAAATAATCATCAAATGAGGACTGCCTGTATTCCTACAGCGTTGACCCCGCGCATGCATATTGCGGTAAGGAAGCTAGCAGACGACAAAGGACTGAGGGGGTACAGTGTTTGCTGAAAAATAAAAAAAATTCAAACCTACCAAATTTGTTCAAAATCACACGAGTTTTGAGTCAGAGGCTAGTTTTTCACAAAAAGTGGTTTTTATTTCTGTGGATGCCTTAGTGCGTGCGGTATGAATATAAGAGTTACATAGAAAAACAGAAGGAAAAGAGTGATTTTTTAATACCGGTGTGTAGCCTTTCCAGCCTCGAAGTCATGTATGTTGACCTCCCCCCTCCCCTTCCTCTCTATTCTATCACCCCTTCCTTCATATTTTCCTCTCTCTCTCCATTCCTACTCTCATCTGTTTTCTTTTCGCTGTGCCCTCTCCTCTGCTGTCAGCAGTGCTGGGCCAATGAAAGGAGGAGGAGAGGTTGTCATGGAGAGTGAGGGTATCCCAGCGTGCTGTGCCTCTCATTACTGGTGACAATGATGGCCGATCTTAGCTCTCTGACAGTTGCAAGAGCTCTTGGCTGAATAGAAGGAGGAATAGACATTCAGGAGGGATGAGGAGGATATAGAACTGAGGCCGGTTTTTTCTTACTTTTTGTTCTCCTTTCCTAAAGCAGAATAGAACCTTGGCAGCTGGGTAAGGCATATGTTAAGGTTTTGCCAAGCTAGATGTTTAAATGCTATACTGACTTTGTTTAGAATGCATGTGAAATCAGAAGAAAGAAATGGGGTTTCAATGCCGAATGTTTCTGAAGTTGCTGGTTCAAGTCTTGGGCAATTTCTGATGACGTAAAGATATAGATTTTTTTGTTGTTGTTTACAATATTCAATGACAATGAGTACTCACTCTCCTTAAGCTACTGTTAGAACTCCGATGTTTACCTAAGGTGAGATTTTGCGTATGCCACCGTATTAACAACTGTTAAGGTAGCTGTTTTCTGACTTCGGGGCCCGTGTCTAAACACGACACCTGCGTGCATGCGTCTTTTTTAAAAATTACTATTATCACCTGTTCCTACCGGCATGCAGTAGCTTACTCTCCCGAAAGGCAGAACAGGTTTGTAACATGTGCTCAAGGTCTGCGTGAGTTCTGTGTCCTCGGTTTATAATCTCATCCGCGAAGGACTTACGAGGGCCGAGGGAGGGAGGGGTGGGGGTGGGGGCTGTAGAGTTAGCGCTGATGTCAACTCCATGGCAAAACCCCCTCAGACTCCAGGGAAAAACCCCTCTGACTCCAGGGAAAAACCCCTCGGACTCCAGGGAAAAACCCCTCGGACTCCAGGGTAAACCCCTCAGACTCCAGGACAAAAACCCCTCAGACTCCAGACAAAACCCCCTCAGACTCCAGGATAAAACCCCCTCAGACTCCAGACAAAACCCCCTCAGACTCCAGGACAAAACCCCCTCAGACTCCAGGACAAAACCCCCTCTGACTCCAGGACAAAACCCCCTCAGACTCCAGACAAAACCCCCTCAGACTCCAGGACAAAACCCCCTCAGACTCCAGGGTAAAACCCCTCTGACTCCAGGACAAAACCCCTCAGACTCCAGGACAAAACCCCTCAGACTCCAGACAAAACCCCCTCAGACTTCAGGGCAAAACCCCCTCAGACTTCAGGGCAAAACCCCCTCAGACTTCAGGGAAAAACTCCTCGGACAGGAGCTTCAGCCGTGGCTCGATCCCGGGCCGTCAGATTCAGATTAGGAGAGCAACGCTCAAATCACTAGGCTACCCCCCCCCCCCCCCCCCCCCCCCCCCCCCCCCCCCCCCCCCCCCACCACACACACACACACCGGGTATCTGAAACAATGACAAGTCATATCTGAAACACGAAATAGGCAAGGCAAGGCAAGGCAAGGCAATTTAGTTGGGGCACTTTGCACTTTTAACATCTTATAATCAGGTTTATATTAGACAGATGCAAGTGTGTTTATTTTTCTGATTTAACATTCATGGTTGTTATCGTACAAAATGTTTAACTGCACGTTCATAAAATGTATTTATCTTGTCTCCTTTCTGTTAAACTGTTAAGGATGCCAGAATTTGTGTGTTCTTCAAGACTTTAGACTTTTCCTGATAATGCTGAACACTGAGGGGCACTTGCTGCTTTATTCCAACTGAAGTCTCCTTTCTGTTCTCTTCTCCTCTGCCTCCTTTAGATAATTTTAAGGGGAGGAGTATTTCAAGTGCTGATTATCCTCCCTCCAAGTTTATTTTCGTGTGTGTGTGTGTGCGTGCGTGCGTGCGCGCGTGTGTGTGACCTTCTTTGTTTTGTAATATTTCCATTAAATATTCATACAACAGAAAGAACACGTAGCGATGAGAGGTAATAGCTGCGTAATCTCAGACTTACTGCAACATTTATTATCAGCTTTATTGGGTACTCGTTATCCACATAAGCAAGCATCCAAGAGCGTACGCGCATATGCGCCCGCGCACACACACATGGCTACACTTTTCAAAGAATATTTTTAGCTTTTGACAAACCATCTTTTTATTCTTTTTCTAAAAATTCTTTTGATATCTAGGATAATGGAATGACTTCTGTGCTTTTTTACAGCCAGTCCCTGTCTGTATGCGGTGTTGTAAATTCTGTCATCTGTTCCCACCGGCACACAATGGCCTACTCTTACGAAAAGTGGACCAAGATGTTCTGCGTGCGTTTGCACACGGGATCTCGGTTTATAGTCTCACCCGAAGGACTTTCGGGGAGAGTGGAGTCTGCACTGATGTTAACTCCAGGGAAAAATATCCCCTTGAACGGGAATCGAACCCGGGTCGTCAGATTGCAAGCGCAATGTTCTAACCACTAGGCTACCCCGTCCCCGATACCAGATACACAGTCGTTTCAAACTTCTATAGTAGAAGCAATCACAGTCTTAAATTCTTTGTTTGTTCAGTAATTTTATTTGCATTTTTTAAATTCGCTTTGTACACCATTCCTTCGTCATATTTGAGTTGTAAAGCTGCCTCTATGTGTTTGCTTGGCGGCTGTCATTCAAATTACAGACATTCTTTGCCAGCAGAACCAAGAGATATGCACACACAAGTTTTACTTACTATGTGTGTACATTTTTTTCTAAGTATTGTCCTTACATTGTGACTCTGTTCTCATAACATCCCTCCTCCACTCTGCACACTGAGTCACTTCCAGGAATTCTTCGATTAATTACAGAATGAGCTTCAAGATAGGAACTTCAGGGACAAAAAAATGTGAAATGGTACCTATTATCCTTAAATGACGTTGTTATGATTGAATATAAATCTGAATGGGTCTTCAGTAAGTGTAATAAACTATTGATGATGAAACAAAATTAGTCGTGTGCTTCAGCCTCTGTCACTCTCATTCCCTCTGCTGTCTTGTCCTTGAGCAGACAAACAATGTACAGTTTCTGTTAGCTGGAGTTCTTCTTTCATCGATAGAAACATAAATTGCCATTTTAACACTGGTGGCCTTTTTAGGCAGTTTTTTATGTCAAAAGAAACCATTATAAGAACTTGTTAAAAGTTTTAAGTTTTCTTTTTTGTTGTGTTTGTTTCCTTTCTTCAAAAGCATTTGTAGTTACAGACCATTAATTACATGATGTTTTATATCAGTTAAAAATGAACATAATGTGACAAACAGCGTACCCAATATATTGTACGGAGTGGACAATGTAAAGAAGACGAAGAAGGATACCGAATGCATTTCTGTAATGTAAAAATAATGAGTGGCACTGCCCTTGTGGCGATGCGCTCTTCCCAGAGAAAGCAGCCCGAATTTCACGCAGTGAACTCTGCCGTGGTATACAGTACGTACACACACACACTCACACACACACACACACACACACACACACACACACACACACACACACACACACACACACGAACACACACACACACACACACACACACACACACACACACACGCACACACACACACTTAAACACACACACCTTACACACACACACGTACACACACACACTTACACACACACATACACACACACACGCGCGCGCGCGCGCGCACGCACGCACACACACACACACACATATACACATTTACACACATAACAATAACAACAACTACTATCTATCTATCTATCTATCTATCTATCTATCTATCTGTCCCGTAGTCTGACGACCGTGGGGGCACCCTCAAAGACCTAATAACCAGTTCCCTCCATTCCTCTCTCTGTTCTGCCTTTCTCAGGGTTTTGTTGAGTTCTAGGCCTGTCCATTCGCTGATGTTATCCTCCCAGCTCTTCCTTGGTCTGCCTCTTCTTCTTCCTCCTTGGACAGTTCCTTGTAAAACTGTCTTTGCAAGTCCTTTGGATCTTGTGACATGCCCATACCATTTAAGTTTACGTTTTTTCACGATCGTTAGAAGGTTCTCATAGGGTCCAATGGTTTGCTGGATTCTGTTATGCACGCTTTCGTTGCTTATGTGGTCTTTGTAGGAGATGCCAAGGAGTCTCCGAAAGCATCTCATCTCCACCGCCTGTACTCTTCTCTCCAAATCTGCAGTCAGGGTCCATGATTCACAGGCATACAGAAATATGGATATGACAAGGGAGCGCATTAGTCTGATCTTGGAGATAAGTGAGATATTTTTATCTCTCCAGATGGTGTTTAGTTTTGACAAAGCTGTTATTGTCTGTGCAGTCCTGCATACTACTTCTGGCTTGGATCCCTGGTCTGATACAATGGCTCCCAGGTACTTGAAGCTTTGAACTGTTTCCAGCTTCTGGTCATTAACCCTGATATCAGTGCTAATGCCGTTGGTGTTATTAGTCATCAGTTTGGTCTTCTCTGCACTGATTTCCATGCCGTATGTTTTGGAGGCCTTATTCAAGTGTTCTGTTAGGCTGGCAAGCTCTTTTTCTGATCCTGATATTCCATCAATGTCATCTGCGAAGCGGAGGTTTGTGATCGTTCTGCCACCAATGCTGACTGATCCTTCATGATGTTCCAGTGCATCAGCCATGATTCTCTCAAGGAAGATGTTGAAAAGAGTGGGTGAGAGTAGACAGCCCTGCCTTACTCCAACTTTTGTTCGAAACCATTCTCCAATGTTGTTGTTGTAGTACACTGCACTGGTGGCCTCGCTGTACAGCTGTTTGATGACTCTGATCAGGTTTGTATTGATGCTGTACAAATTCATGGTTGCCCACAAAGCTGCATGCCACACCCTGTCAAATGCCTTCTTAAAATCGATAAATACGTGGTAAAGGTCTTGTTGATGTTGAAGGTACCGCTCACATAGTATTCTGAGGTTGAATATCTGTTCTGTTGTGCTGCGCCCTGCTCTGAAACCTGCTTGTTCCTCAGCAATGATGGTCTCTGCTTGTGGCTTCAATCTATTCAATATTATCTGAAGCATGACCTTGCTTGGGTGGCATATGAGGCTGATTGTGCGGTAATTATGGCATTGTTGTAGATTTCCTTTCTTGGGGAGGGTGATGATGAGTGACTGTGTCCATGGTGTTGGCCATTTTCCTGTCTGCCAGATATTATTGCAGATTCTTAGTAGGGCGCTGATCATGGCTTCCCCTCCAGCTTGAACCAACTCAGCTGGAATGTTGTCAGCCCCTGCTGACTTCCCCCTTTTCAGCGATCTGACTGCTGTTTCCACTTCTTCTCGGAGGATAGGGTGACTACTACTACAACCAAAAAGCATTATCCTTTCAACTCTCCTGAATATGTTCCAGGTTCATCCGAAAGCGTTTCTTGCTATTTTGTAATGGCTAGAAGTTAGGGTCTGCTATGAATGTCCCCCAGGATAAGCGGCACACACGGGGTGATGTCTTGCTGCATTACACATCCTCTTGCAGTGTTGCTGGCACAGCTGCTGACAGGAGAAGGAAAGGCGAGGAAAAGAGAAGGGGACAGAGATGGGGAAAGAGAAGGGATAGAGAAGGAATAGAGAGGAAGATGTGGAAAGATGTGGGAAGAGGTAGGAAAGGAAAGAAGGTCATGACTGTCGACATCACTATAGGGGTGACGTGGAAAAGTCTACAACCACAGCACTGCAAACTTGCTCTTTCAATCCGTTGATAATTGCCAGCATTGCCTTTGTCCTCTGTAGCAGAGAATTCTCCCATCTGGAATAAAAGCCATGGAAGATTTAAACTCTTAGAAAAGAGATTTCAAATGATGCGGGTTTTGTGTGTTTGTTTTGTTTTGTTTTGTTCTTGTCTGTTGTTGTTTCGTTGGATTTTTATTTTTATTTTTATTTTGTTGTTGTTGTTGTTGTTGTTTTTTTTGGGGGGTGGCATTATGTATAAAGCAGCTTTCGGAACCAGTAAAATTAACCTTAGCGTAAAAGAAAACTTTCATCTATTCACCGTCTTTTTTGGGGTCAATTTTTCATTGTTCTCGTTTTGCCTTACTAGTTTCTGGGACTTTTTCTTCGTTCCTCGTGTACAGTTCTGAGTGACCGTTTTCCCACCATGGAGGTAGCCACAGTTAGGCTTCGGGGATGCATGCTAGGTGTGTGCGTGCTCCCGTAACCCACCTGGCGCTGACAGGAATTACGGGCTCTTCAATGTGCACAACTGATCTTCCACATGCGTATATACACGAAGGGAATTAAAGCACTGGCAGGTCTGCTTATGAACTGACCTTAGAGACTGTAAAAAATCTCCATCCTCAATTCACCAGTCGCCACCGAGATTCGAACCTGCGACTTCATGGTCCGTTGGGGGTAAAGTCTAATGATCTCAACCACTGGACTACAGTATCCGTGGAATCGTTATTTTAGAGTGAGTGTTGTTGGGTAAAGGATGCATGGATGGAGGAAGAGGCCGGTGGTCACAGAGCTGAACTCGTGACCTGACAGTTCCTGGGGGCATGGGTTCGCGTCTGTGTTGAAGTGTCTGTTAGCCTGGAGGGAACGCACGCAGAACATCTTGCGCACACGTTAAATCCTGTTCCGCTTTTCGTAAGAGTAGGCCAGTGTGTGCCGGTGGGAACATATGACAAAATTTACAAAACCGCATACACACGGGGACTGGGTGTAAAAAAGCACATAAGTGCTTATTCCATTATCCTCGGTATAAAAGAATAAAAGAAAGAAAGAAAAGAAAAAGGGGATGGTTACCACAGAGTGAACGTTGGCACCGACACCATTTCCCTGCAAGTCCTTCAGATACGACTGTATACACCAAGTCCCAGTGTATTAATACATGGCATCCCAGGTCAAATACATAGCCTATTTGTCTTTTGTGTGTGTGTGTGGTGTGTGCGTGCGTGCGTGTGTGTGTGTGTGTGTGTGTGTGTGTGTGTGTGTGTGTGTGTGTGTCAAATAAGTCTACTTGACTTTTTATGGTAATAGAATATTCTGAATCTGAATGTGAATCATGCACATCATCTTGCACACAAGCTGTACACTCATTCATGTGTCTTAAAAATGATAAATGAAAAAGACAAAAAGCACACAGGTATCAGCTATGGCCGAGTCTGGCATGGACAATACTAACAGCATTACTCAACGTGCAATCAGCTATCCGAAGAAGGACGGGTTCTGCCAGTTCTAAGTTATCGAAAAAAACTACACAGATGTACCCCAACCACTCCCCAAAAAAGCAAGAAAGAGGACAAGTCAACTCTTTCTCTTCGTCCTCCTCCTCCTTCTCCTCGTCCTCCTACTCCTCCTCCTCCTCCTCCTCCACCTCCTCCTCCTCTTCGTTCTCTAAAGTCCACTGTTCCAGAGTATGTTCACAAAGTTCATCTTCATGCTTCCTGTCTTTGAAATTCTTGAACTGTCACAACTTTTTTCCTTTAAATGTTGGTTTTTTTCTTCTGATTGTGATGAACACTGAGAAACACTTGTTACTTCGTTATGAGTGACGTTTCTGCTCTGTTCTGCCTCTCTCAGGCACTTTTCCGCAGAGAGGCATCTTAATTAAGTGCTGATTTTCCGACCCCACAATGCGCTCCCTTGTGTGTATGGTGTGTGTGTGTGCGTGCATGCTTGTGTGTCTGTGTGCGAGCCTGCTTTTGTATCTTCTGTATTATTTTATATTCTCTCAGTGTAAATTACTTCCAAGTAGAATACTCAAAGAAGTCATGAAAAACGATAGACTTCGGTTTTAATATCATTGAAAGCTTGTTATAGATTATACACCTGTTTTAAATCATAAATACCCGGAGAGAGAGAGAGAGAGAGAGAGAGAGAGAGAGAGAGAGAGAGAGAGAGAGAGAGAGAGAGAGAGAGAGAGAGAGAGAGGTGAAATTAAAATCACTACGTAAAAAAATTAGAATCGAAATAGGGAAGTTCATTTTTAACTGGTTCTTTTCTGTAAGTTAATGACAATTTGCAACCTCAAAAACAAATCGTGATAATGAATAATGATAGGAGTCCTGTTTCAGACAAAAGGTGCAACATAGGGAAACGAGTATTGATTGAAGATTGTTTTATTCTTTGGTTGTTGTTGTTGGGTGTGGTGTTATCCTTGTTGCTTTGTTTGTTTGTCTATTGGTTTTGTTTCTCGTTCCTCTATTAGACCTCCCAGTTCACCAAAGGTGACATTTTTCCTGTATGACCATTTTTGCCCAAGAGCAAGGTAGCTGCAGTCCTACGTCGGGATTATGTTTAAACACGACACCAGTGTACATGTTTCTTTTGAATTTTGTCATACGTTCCTATCGGCACGAAATGACCTACTCTACCAAAAAGCGGAACGAGTTTTAAAATGTGCCCAAAATGTCCTACCTACGTCGGCACAAGGCACTTCGATGTATAATCTCTCCAAAGAACTTTTGGCTGAGTGGCCTCGGCATTGATGTTAACTCCGGTGGAAAATCCACTGGAACTGTTGCATCAGTGACGGCTCGAATCCGGGCCCTCAGATCGCAAGTACAACGCTTTAACCACTCGGCTCTGCGGCCCATGTTCCACAGGAACGCAGCAGACACACTACAGATTGAAGCAGACACAGTGGTCTTAGTGCATCACTCGCGAAAAAACTTCCCCGGCGGATTTGTTTTCCTTTCTTTTTTTTGACACTAAACTCGTCTGGTCTCTTTCCATTGTCTGTAGGCCGAGTTGTCTAAACCGTTTAGCGTGGTTTTGTCATGCCGGTGCCGTATCTGGTTTTGGGTTTTTTTGGTTTATTTTTCTGTTTTTCTGACAAAAAAAGAACTTGACTGGCAGGGGCTGTGATTGGCACTGACAGTGATCAAATCACGCCCGTCACCCATGATACGTAAGAAAGGCTTGCAAGCTGCAAGGCTAAATGTGTTTGTGTGTTTTAGTTTTAGAGGAAAAGCAGCTAAGAATTGGCAAGAAGAAGAAGGAGCAGAAGAATTGCAAACGGAGAAGAATGACAAAGAATGAGAATTAAGAAGAAAAGGCGAAGAAGAATTGCGAAGAAGAAGAATTGCAAAGAAGAAGAACTACGAAGAATTGCGAAGAAGAATTGCGAAGAAGAAGAAAAAGAAAAAAGAATTGTTTGTATAACCTATGACACTGTCTGTTCATCCTCTAGTAGACTTGTCTTAACATCAGACAATTGCAACCTCTTCCTCTTTTTTCCATGTTAGTCTTTTACTTACAACACCCCCTCCCCCATCCCCCATCCCCCACCTATTTCCTCTCCACCACCGCCCCCCCCCCCCCCCCCACTCCCCCCTCTCAAAGAAAAAGGATTTCATCCTTCCCTCCATTCCCTCACAAACCCATTCAATTTTTTAAGGCCCCCAAAATGTAACAGTAGTGAAGTTGAGCTATAATTGTCGCCAGGCGTAAGAGGCTGGTATTGGTTGCTGTCTGCTTCCATTAGGACCCGTATGTCTGCTGATTGCTCCGCGCTGCGGGAGAGGGAGAGAGGGGGGGAGGGGTGGAGGGAGAGGGAGGGGGAGAGGATGGGGTAGCGAGAAAGCAAAAAAAAAAAATAGGGGGGGGGGGGGGGTGCTTGACATAGACATAAGAGTTTTAGAGAGGTTGGGAAATTCAGAACAGCACGGTGGATATTGGCTGGTGATTTATGAGCGGGTACGTACACCAGCCTGCCACCCGTCCTTTCAGGCAGCAGAACGAAAAGGTCTGCAGAGTGTTCTTTTGAAGGAAGGGGGAGAAGAGGAAGACCTTGTGAAAGACATAGTTGTAACTGTAATAGACTCTGGAGGAGGGGGAGGAGGATGTCGTTTCTGCCTGTTTTGTTGTTGTTGTTGCTGTTGATAATGTTGTTGTTATTGTTGTTGTTGTTGCTCTTCTTCTTCTTCGTCTTTGAATTCTTCTTAAATCTTCTTCTTTAAAATTCTTCTGCTCCTTCTTCTTAACATGTGGTTGCAATCCACTCTGGAAATGTAAGAAAAAAAGCAATTCAATAGCAGTTCTCTGCATGTTTTCTGCCTGTGTTTGTCTTCTGGACTTCTTGTACGTCTTATTTGGCCATTTACAACAGCCAAGCATTTTCTTTTCTTTTCTGTTTGCCCCTGATTCTTCATACCTTCGTAAGCAAACGTGATGACCTCTCCCTGTTTACCAGCACTATAGCCAGCGGAACCAGGACAAGCAATACGTGTCTCAGGATAGCTGTGAGTGAACAGACGTAGCATGGAAGCAACAACAACATCTCTATCTTCCAACAATGGGCTTCAACAGTCTTCCTGGTGGTTAGAGCCTTGCGCTCGCGATCTGATGGCCCGAGTTCGAAGCCAGGTTGAAGCCACCACCGAGACACCCGTTCAAGGGGATTTTTCCTTTATCAGTGCCGACTCATTTCCCCCGAAAGTCCTACCTACACATAAGACTTTAAGCTGTGGTCCAGTATGCAAACGCCCACTTAACACCTTGCTCACACGTTAAAACCTGTTCCGCTTTTCGGAAGAGACGGTCATTGGCTGAAATTACTTGCGCATGGTGACTGGATTTACAAATAAAAGAACGTGAGTGCTTCTACCATTATCCTCAAAATAACAGAATAAAATTTTAAAAAAGATGAGTAAATACACGGTACAAATTGAAGTGTTTACAATCTTTGCCTTTCATTTTAGGTATATTTATTTTCTGGACAGAAGATAAACCACACTTTAAAGTGTACTGAATTCAAGCTAGTTAAAGCAAACAGCACTTAACTGTGTACTGGTTAAGAAAAACACACTTCAAAGTGTACTGAATTCAGGCTGGTTAAGACAAACACTTTAAAGTGTACTAAATTCAGGCTGGTTAAGACAAACACTTTAAAGTGTACTAAATTCAGGCTGGATAAGATAAACCACACTTTAAAGTGTACTGAATTCAGGCTGGTTAAGATAAACCACACTTCAAAGTGTACTGAATTCAGACTGGTTAAGACAAAACACACTTCAAAGTGTACTAAATTCAGGCTGGTTACAGCAAACAGCACTTCAAAGTATAGTAACACCAGGCTGCTTAAAGCAAGTGACACTTCATAGTACACTTAAGTCAGGCTACTGAAGGAACACAGCATGTAACAGAGGCCAGCATTCAGTCTGCTCAAAGGAACACAGCATGTAACAGAGGCCAGCATTCAGTCTGCTCAAAGCCAACAGCATGTAACAGAGTTCAACATTCAGGCTGACATTTCAAGAAGTACTAACAATCAGGATGGATGAGGAATCTAACATATCAAAGGGTAGCTTTTTTTTTCGTTCCTCGGCTAGAGCTCTTCAGTTCCCTAACTCTAAGATTTTTCCTTATGAAACCATGTTTCGCCCACCGTTCAGGTAGCGGCATTCCAAATTCGGGGATGTAGAGAACTATATTAATTAAGGTGGTTAAGGCAGGGACTGGAACCCATGGCCTCAGTTAGAGTCAGATCCTGAGCACGCCGTTCAAACCACTGGGCCGTGTGTTCCATGGGGCTGCAGAGCAGACATGCTGATTGGCTGAGATGAGCTCCAGGGGGGAGGGAGGGGGGGGGAAGAGCAGTTGTGTCCCTGCAGTCTTTCCCTGAAAGTGCATTAGCACTTCAAAGTGCATCACTTTAGGCTGGTTAAGGCAAAGGGAGCCCTCAGCAGGGCTAGCAGAGTCAGCTGCGTGTGGGTGGCATGGCCCATGTCAGGATGTGGGTGGCATGGCCCATGTTAGGATGTGGGTGGCATGGCCCATGTTAGGATGTGGGTGGCATGGCCGATGTTAGGATGTGGGTGGCATGGCCGATGTTAGGATGTGGGTGCTCTCTGTTGATGTCTCTGTCTTTCTGGCTGTGGTGTCTTTCTCTGTCTTCGTATGCCTTTATCTTTTTGTTTCTCTGTCTCTGTATGCCTTTATCTTTCTCTGTTTGTGTCTCTATCTCTCTCTTTCTATCTCTGTCCCTGACTGTGTGTCTTGTCTCTATCTCTGTCTTTCTGGCTGTGGTGTCTTTCTCTGTCTTTGCATGCCTTTATCTTTCTCTGTTTTTGTCTCTATCTCTGTCTTTCTATCTCTGTCTCTGTCCTGACTGTGTGTCTTGTCTCTATCTCTGTCTTTCTATCTCTGTCTCTGTCTTTTTGTTTCCTGTTTCTGTCTATCTCAATCTCTATCTCTGTCTCTCTGTCTTTCTGTTTCTCTGTCTCTGTTGCCTGCCTAACTCTCTGTGTGTCTTTCTGTCTGTGTCTGAGTGTCTGTCTGTCCTCTCTATCTCTCTCTCTGCCTGTTATCTGTCTCTCTCTGAATTCGTTAGTGTGTGTGTGTGTGTGAACGTCTATCTACTGGAGACAATGGAGATTGATATCAGACAGGTAATGGGAAGGGAAAAGAGATCAAAGCTAATGTCAGTGTGTGTTTGGACAGTGGAATGGAAGATAAAAGGCACAAACAGATCCATCCACCACAGAAACACATTTGAACTATACATACAGAAATGAAACCAAGAAAGTCACATCACCTTGAGTACAATGAGTGGTCAGAATGTGTGTGTGTATGTGTGTGTGTGCTCGCGCGCGCGTGCGTGTGTGTGTGTGTGTGTGTGTGCGCGTGCGTGTGTGTATGTGTGTGTTATCTTTCTCTCCACCCCCCCCCCCCCCTCCTATGTCTTTTCCATTAGTATGCTCTGACTGTCACTGGGTTTTTTTCTTCTATATTTCTGTCTATAACTTTGTACCTGTGTACCGTTTTCTTTCTGTCTGTTTGTCTGTACTGCTGTTTGTCTGTCTCTCTGTCTTCTGTCCTGTCTGTCTGTTTCTGTCTCTCTGTCTCTCTGTGTCTGTCTGTTGTCTATTCTTCTCTCTCTCTTTCTCCCCTCTTTTCTCCTCTCTCTCTTCTCTGTCTCTCTCTTCTCTCTCTGTCTCTTTGTCTCTCTCTGTCTCTCTGTCTCTCTCTGTCTCTCTGTCTCTGTCTCTCCTCTCCCTCTCTCTCTCTCTCTCTCATCTCTCTCTCTTCTCTCTCTCCTCTCTCTCCCCACCACCATCACACGCCCTGTACTAAACTCACACACTAACATCAAAAACATAAACCTCCCTTCCTCTTTTATCTATCAGCCTTTAGGGGGTTTTCTTCTTCTTTTTTTTCTTCTTCTTTTGAGGAGAAGGGGCATTAGTGGCTCGGGGAGTGGGGGGAGGGGGGGAGAGGGAGCAACTGTGCGGGGCTTCCCCCAGAAGTGCATTAGCACTTCAAAGTGTACTCAATTCAGGCTGGTTAGGACTAACGAGGCTCTCAGAGTGCCATGTGGGTGGTATTTGGATGTTTAAGATTTGGGGGCTATCTTTGTGTGTGTGTGTGTATGGGGAGGTCGGGGTCCGTGTGTATGTGTGTGTAGGTGTGTGTGTGTGTATGTGTGTGTTTGGGTGGGGGGTGGTATCTGGTGTGTGCGTGTGTGTGTGGGGGGGGTGGGCGTGTGAGGGTAGGGGGTATGGTGGGGTGGTGATGTGGTGGTGTGTGTGTGTGTGTGTGGTGTGTGTTGGGTGGTGGTGGGTGGTGTCTGGTGCGTGTGTGGGTGTGTGTGTGTGTGTGTGTGGTAGGTGTGCGTGTGGTGTGTGCGTATGGGTGGGTGGGTGGTGTCTGGTGTGTGGTGTGTGTTGTGTGTAGGTTGCGTGTGTAGTGTGCGTATGGTGGGTGGTGACTGGTGGTGTGTGGTGTGTTGCGTGTGTGTGTCGTATTTGTGTGTGCGTGGTGCGTGTGGTTGTGTGTGTGTGTGTGTGGTGCTGCGTGCATACGTGCTTCTGTCTGTTCCTGTCGCTTTGTCTGTCTTTTCCTGTCTGCCTCTTCGTCGCTCTGTCTTTGTCTCTACATCCCGATCTTTGATATTATGTTTTGTTTGAGTTCGCATCAGGTTTTGCTGTTGTTGGATTTTTTCAGGGAGGGAGAGGGGGTGTCTGTATACAATCATCTCACCTCTCCTGCTCAATGTCGTCTGCTATATTTCTTCTAATGTCTGCCTGTCTGTCTGTTTGTCTCTCTCTGTCTGTCTGCCTCTCTCTGTCTGTCTGTCTCGCTTTCTCACTCTTTCTCTCTCCGTCCCTCTCTCTCTCTCCCTTTCTCTCTCTCTCTTTCCCTCTCTCTACCTCCCTCTCTCTCTCTCTCCCTCCCTCTCTCCCTCCCTCCCGCCTCCCTCTCTCTCGTGGCCTTTTCCACTTTTCAGTGGAGGTAGGCTTGTCTACAAAGTGTTCTCTGAAGAGAAATGGGAAGCAGGACATTTTCATTAGAGACATATTTACGGCCAGTCGATTTCCTTTTTATAGGCGAGTGGGAGAGGGGGGGGGGGGGGGGGATGGGTAGGATAGGGGGTAGAGGCGAGGGGATAGATTATCGCTCAGTTTCCCTAGCAGCACAACAAATGTCTTTATCTCTCGGGCCTCTTGATAAATGGAAGTATGGTAGTAGATAGAATAAGATCGACTTAGGTAAGCTAGGGTAGGGTTAATCTCTGTGTGTGTGTGTGTGTGTGTGTGTGTGTGTGTGTGTGTGTTGTGTGTGAAATCGATTCTTTTAAAAGCATTTTCTTCTTCTTGGCCTTATTGTTCTTGTCGTTGCTGTTGTTGTTGCTGTTGTTGTTGTTGTTCTTCTTCTTCTTCTGCTGCTTTTTCTGCTTCTTCTTCTTCTTCTTTGCATCATCCTTCTTCTTTGCATTTTTTGCATGCTTTGTTTTCTTTGCATTTTCGTCCTAGGCTATCACTAGGCTATCCAGCCCCTCTCCTCCCCTCAACCCCCCCCCCCCCCCCCCTCTACCCGTCTTCCTCGAAAGATTGTGAAGTCCCTATATGTTTCCCTGGGAAAGCAGTCCCTTTACATCACTCCAAAGCGATGATGCACCCTTTTTTTTTTTTTTTTTGGGGGGGGGGGGGAGTTGTCATAAACATCGTAGAGTCCTAGTGCACTCTTTCCGGGAAACCCGTCCTCCAACAGTGTTTGGAAGTCCTAACGCACTCCTTTTGGGAAACACACAGCCACCCCACATCATTGTGAAGTCCTGGTTAATGTTATGCCTGTAGTGTCGTTAATTGTTTTTTGGTCGTTAAATAGATTAAGGGTTCCAACAACACAAACCGGGTCCAAACGTAACTGAAAGTTGTTTTTATAAACTAAGCACATCGTTTTTCCATCAACGCACCTGAAAACACAACCCTATACTATGTGTGTATGCATGACTATTTACATGAATGTGTGCTGTCCATCTGTTTGGTGGCAGTACGTGGAACAAGAACACATGGTAAGATTTGAAAACACTCCCATCATTATTGCACTAACAGTATAGTAATTATACATGTTTACACATGCAGTACCCCCCGTCCGGGAAAGGGATAGCTCAGTGGTCAGAGCACTCGATTTCCCCAGCTAAGGTTAAGCAGCATCGAGCGTGGTTACCACTTCGATAGGTAACCATTTGTGCGCCTTGGCTTCAGTGCAGTCCCCTATTTTATCCAGCTGTAAATGGGTACCTGCCTCTCTAGGGTCAGGGAAGGTATAGCAGCGAGGGAGAGGAGATGGGCGCCGCCCTCAATATGCTGAACCCCTGAGAAGCTGAGGTCTCTGATGCCTGGCTTCCCTACGACCACATAGGTTATGGAACACCCTTACCCTTACCCTTACCCCGCCTTGCCGTCAGTACCAGTTTTCTCTGTGTTTTCTTTGTGTTTTGTATTTGCACTTTGGAGTCAGCTTAGGTCACTTTGTATTTTGCTCTGTTAATTGCCTTCTGTTCGTGGCTTAATTCTGTAAAACATATTTGAGGTACATGCCCGATTTCAGTATTTTTTTTAAAAGTATTTTTTTTTTTTTGGGGGGGGGGGAGGGGTAGTGTGTGTATGTGTATGTATATGTGTGAGGGTTTTCTTTGCTTTTTTTTTGGGGGGGGGGGGGGGGGAGTTCTTTGATTATTTTTCTCTAAATCTCTTGTGTCTGTTTCTCATTTTGTTTTCTATTTATTGTTTCTTTCTACCTGTTTTTGTGTCTTTTCAATTTTGTTTGTTGGTTTGTTTGTTCGTGTGTATGTGGGCGTGCGTGCGTGCGTGCATGCGTGCGAGTGTATGTGTGTGTGTTATTGGCGCTGTTCTGGTTTTATGTTTGCTATCTCTCTTATTATTTTTTCTTGTTTGTCTTCTCACTCTTCTTTCGTTTATTCTATCTGTCTGTCTGTTTGCTCCCTCCCCCCCCCCCCTCTCTCTCTCTCTCTCTCTCTCTCTCTCTCTCTCTCTCTCTCTCTCTCTCTCTCTCTCTCAAGCAGAAGAGGCAAATTGCACAGATTGGGAAAGACACGATAAGCAATAAACG
>CM054136.1:3834894-3859894 GCA_028751875.1 Rapana venosa | reverse complement strand
TCGACTCAGGGTTTTTTGTTTATTTCAAAAGGAAAAATGGTAATATGCTGTTTGATTCATTTCTTGTTATAGAGAACTTGTGGAGAAGAGGGTTAGGAAACGTTTTTGTGAAAGGAGTTATATGCGTAATGCTTGAATGATTCTGTGGAAAGAAAGAAACTGAGTCAAACATGCTGCTTTGTTCCTATTAGCTACACACACACACACACACACACACACACACATAATGTGTGTGTCCGTGCATTTGCATATGTGTATGTGTGCGTGAGGGTGTATCCATGCGCATGCGTGCGTGCCCGTGTGTGTGTGTGTGTGTGTGTGTGTGTGCGCGCGCGCGCGCGCACGTGTGTGTGTGTGTGTAGGCGCGCGCGCGTGCGTGTGATGAGTAATAATAAGAAGAAGAAGAAGAAGAAGAAGAAGAAGAATGTATGGAATTTATATAGCGCTGAATCTTGTAAAGCAACAAATCAAAGCGCTCAGATGATTTTTTTTTTAATTTATGCGTGTGTATGCGGTTTTTTAAAATTTCTTCATCTGTTCCCACCGGCACACAATGGCCTACTCTTTCGAACAGCGGAACAGGAATTAACGTGTGCGCAAGATGTTCTGCATGCGTTCGCACACGGGGCTTCGGTTTATAGTCTCATCCGATAGACTGTACGCCCACGCATGTGCGCGTGCTTGTGTGCATGCATCCATTCGTCCTAACGTGCCTACGCGCGTGTTGCACCATTGACTGACTTTCAAAAGAACACAACAACAACAACAACAACAACAAAATATTCTTGGGGGAGGGGGTTGGGAGCGGGAAGGGAGAAGGGAACCCCAAACAAACAGGAAAAAAAAAAGTTAGGGTGACAGACAAGTTTTCACCCTGGGGGCCTTAGAAAGGAAGGGTGTGCTGATGTATTGATGGGTGGCTGGGGGAGGACAGCCAGTGGCAGAGGTACAGGCTAGGGCCTGGCCTATCTGCCCCCACATCACATCTGATCCCATGTCTACCGTCCGTCCGTCTGCTGGGCGCCGGCCGTCACCCTTCCTGGGCCCCAATCAGCCGTGACGTGAGGAGCACAGCTCAGGACAGAACAGGACAGGATAGCGTAGGGCCCGTGTCAGAGTGTTCGCCAGCACATTCGTTGTGTATCTGGCTTTTTAGTGAACAGCAGCAGCGGCACTGTTTCAGCAGCGTGGCAGAAGTTGTGGTAGTGGTGGTGGTGGAAGGGGTGCAAGAGGAAGAAGAGGAGGAGGAGGAGGAGTAGTAGAAGTAGTAGTAGTAGTAGTAGGAGGAGGAGGAGGAGGAGGAAGAGGAGGAGTAGTAGTAGTAGTAGGAGTAGGAGTAGTAGTAGTAGTAGGAGTAGGAGTAGTAGTAGTAGTAGTAGTAGTAGTAGAAGAGTAGAGTAGTAGTAGGAGTAGTAGTAGTAGTAGTAGGAGTAGTAGTAGTAGTAGTAGTAGTAGTATAGTAGTAGTAGTTAGTAGTATAGTAGAAGTAGTAGTAGTAGATAGAAGTAGTAGTAGTAATGTAGAAGTTAGTAGTAGTAAGTAGTAGAGTAGTAGTAGTAGTAGGAGAGAGAGGAGGAGGAGGAGGAAGAGGAGTTGTAGTAGTAAGGAGGAGGAGGAGGAGGCGGAGAAAGAGGAGGAGGAGGAGGAGGATTTGTAGTAGTAGCAGTAGTAGTAGCAGCAGCAGCAGCAGAAGGAGGAGGAGCAGCAGCAGCAGCAGTAACATAGCAGTAGAAGAAAAACTTAGTGAAGTCATTGTGGCAGCAGAAGCAGAGCAGTAACAGCACCTGCAGCAACTGCGGGAGCAACCAGAACAGTAACAGCAATCAGAACAACAACCACAGTAGACAATACGCATGTGACAGTTGTAATAAGAGTGTTTACACCAGGGTTTTTCCATTTGTTTGCCTTTGTTTGTGACTATTCTTGTTATTTGTGTTTATTTGTACATGGCTGGTGGTATTGTTTCCACCTGTTCCCCCTTTGCCTGTAGGCTTGTCTCTTTCTGTGTTTCTTAAATCAGTTTAAAGCTGTTGCATATTTTTTCTACTTTGTGTCGTAGTATTGTTTGTTGTTGTTTTTATTTCCTCTCTGAGCTGTTCTGTTGTCACTGCTCTGCTTTGAAGAGGAGACAAGAAGAGTTCAGCTGTGATGATGGTTTCTGTGTATCGTGTTTCTAAACCGTGAGCCACACAATGAAGAATCCATTAAATCATTATTTTCTGTGCTGTCTGATGTCTTCTCTGCTGTCAGTCTAATACTGAAGGGACATACCTTCATGCGGATCAGAAGCAGAATAATACAGGGAGTGGGCCGGGGACGAGGTGCATTAGCATTTATACATGTGCACTCATAGGCTTGTGTGCATGGGTAAAATCACATTAACGCTGTCTGCACAGATGTGGTATGGTAAGGTGGGAAGGCAGGGGAGTGGGTGGAGGGGGGGAGCAATCAGGCGTGTCCCAGTCGGTCAGCCAGTCAGTGTGTCTGGTTGTCAGTCTGTCAGTCAGTCAGTCAGTGTGTCTGGTTGTCAGTCAGTCAGTCAGTGTGTCAGGTTGTCAGTCAGTCAGTCAGTGTGTCTGGTTGTCAGTTAGTCAGTCAGTCAGTGTGTCAGGTTGTCAGTCTGTCAGTCAGTGTGTCTGGTTGTCAGTCAGTCAGTCAGTGTGTCAGGTTGTCAGTCTGTCAGTCAGTGTGTCTGGTTGTCAGTCAGTCAGTGTGTCAGGTTGTCAGTCAGTCAGTCAGTGTGTCAGGTTGTCAGTCAGTCAGTCAGTGTGTCAGGTTGTCAGTCAGTCAGTCAGTGTGTCAGGTTGTCAGTCTGTCAGTCAGTGTGTCAGGTTGTCAGTTAGTCAGTCAGTGTGTCAGGTTGTCAGTCAGTCAGTCAGTGTGTCTGGTTGTCAGTCAGTCAGTCAGTCAGTGTGTCAGGTTGTCAGTCAGTCAGTCAGCCAGTCAGTGTGTCTGGTTGTCAGTCTGTCAGTCAGTCAGTGTGTCTGGTTGTCAGTCAGTCAGTCAGTCAGTCAGTCAGTGTGTCAGGTTGTCAGTCAGTCAGTCAGCCAGTCAGTGTGTCTGGTTGTCAGTCTGTCAGTCAGTCAGTGTGTCTGGTTGTCAGTCTGTCAGTCAGTCAGTGTGTCTGGTTGTCAGTCTGTCAGTCAGTCAGTCAGTGTGTCTGGTTGTCAGTATGAAAGTCAGTCAGTGTGTCTGGTTGTCAGTCAGTCAGTCAGCCAGTCAGTGTGTCTGGTTGTCAGTCAGTCAGCCAGTCAGTATGTCTGGTTGTCAGCCAGTCAGTCAGTCAGTCAGTCAGTGTGTCAGTCAGTGTGTAAGTCAGCCAGTCAGCCAGTCAGTGCGTCAGTCAGCCAGTCAGTGTGTCAGTCAGTGTGTCAGTCAGCCAGTCAGCCAGTCAGTGTGTCAGTCAGCCAGTCAGCCGTGTCCCCAACTCTCTGTGCCAGCTGGGTGACTGCAGTCAGCCTCTCCCTGGGGAAGCGTCCTCCATCATCCTGTAATGGAGCTGCCCCTCACTCCCTGCCACTGTGCTGCTGAAGACACTGCACCCCCCCCCCCTCTCTCTCTCTCTCTCTGTCTCTCTCTCTCTGTCTCTCTCTCTGTCTCTCTCTTGTCTCTCTCTCTCTCTCTCTCTCTCGCTCTCTCTCTCACTCTGTAACCCGTGGTTGTGGGTGTGAAACCTGTGAAAGACAAGGATTTTTAACAGGGAGTAACACAACCAGTAAAATTGTGTAAAGCTAAATGAAAACCAGGTATGCATTTTGAGAAGAAAACAATTATGCATGGATTGATCCTCACATGATGAAAATGTTGATACAATTATTGATTAATACCTTGACGTGGAAATTGTTAGAGAAAGGGATTAAGAGACATAAACATACACACACAAACACACTCTTTCTCTTTCCCTCCCTCCCTCTCTCTTTCTTTCTCTGTCTGTCTGTCTGTCTGTCTGTCTGTCTGTCTGTCTGTCTTCTCTCTCTCTCTCTCTCTCTCTCTCTCTCTCTCTCTCTCTCTCTCTCTCTCTGCATGCATGTCAAAGTCAAAGTCAAGTCAAAAACACTTTAATCATCCCATGAAGGGCAATTACAATACTGACAGGAAGATTGATACTCATCAAATATATCAAAGACACAAAAGCTATATTTCATATTGGTTTTCAAATAAAATGTCACGACACACACACACACACACACACCACACACACGCGCGCATGCGCACACACATCAATTGTGAACACAGTTTTAAACCCATTGACTAGAAGACATAAAAACTTATTTTTACGCACGCATATACGCAGCACGTACACACGCACGTACGTGTGTGTGCGAACACGCCCACGCACACCCACACCATACACCAATATATGAATTCAATGTTTTAAGACAGTTGACTAGAACACAGACTTATTTCACACACCCACGCACCACACACACACACACACACACACACACACACACACACAATTATGTATTGACTACACTCGTAACAATGACAGTCAGGCAGATAATTCAGAGAAATGTAAGAACTAGGTAGTCAACATCATTGTGAATTCAGAAGTCGAATGCTTACTGGCACAAAAGAATTTCTTTTTCTGTTGGTTTTGCTGATGGGACACTGAAAACGGCGTTCCGAAGGCAACATTTGAAATTCTGGAAACAAAGCATGAGAAGGATCAGCCAAAATGGCTGTGGCTTTGCGTACAAGCTGCTGATTGCAGAACGACATGAGATCTCTTTGTTCTTTTCCAATTATTTTTGAGCAGATTCTTACAATTCTCTGCAGGCCATTCTTGTTTTTAACACTAAGGTTATTGTACCAACAAATGAAAGCAAAACTTAGAACACTCTCTATGTAAGACTTGTAAAACAAGGAAAGGATCTTTTTGTCTACAAAAAATGAGTTCAGTTTCCTCAGAAAATACAGACGTTGTTGTCCCTTTTTGACAATAGCGTCAGTGTTAACGTCCCAGTTTAACTTGTGGTCAAAAACAGTTCCCAGATACTTATAGTTCAAAACGTTTTCAACCTCTTGATTATGGATAATAATATTCTTAGGAGTATGCCCTGATCTTCTGAAGTCGATAGGCAGGTCTTTAGTTTTAGAAACATTTAGCTCCAGATAGGCCTCGTCACACCAGTGTACGAACTCGGTGAGGGCTGGACCATGGTCTAAGACTGATCCGGATAAGAGGGATAACAGAGCACTATCGTCTGCGAACTTTACCAGAAAGGAATTTCCATAGTTGCTTCTGCAATCATCTGTGTATAGAATGTACAGAAGTGGTGAGAGGACGCAACCCTGCGGAGAACCAGTGCAGGTAAATCTAACCGAAGAAGATATTTTGTTGGCCAAAACACGCTGTGGTCTGTTGGTTAAAAATTCAATCAGCCAACGAACAAGTTGATTGTCTACGTCAAATTTTGAAATTATTTTGTTAACCAGAACGTGCTGCTGCATTGTATTGAAAGCTGAACTAAAGTCAACGAACAATATTCTGGCATGAGAGTCAGGTGTTTCCAAGTGGCTATACAACTTGTTCAAAATGAATAGTTTGGCATCATGTATAGGTAAAGGTAAAGGTGTTCCCATAACCTATGCGGTTGTTGGGCAGTGAGGCATCAGAGACCTCAGCTTCTCCAGAGGCTAGCATATTGATGGCAGCGCCCATTTTCTATCCCTCGATGCTTTGCCTTCCCCTGACCCTAAAGAGGGCAGGTACCCATTTATAGCTGGGTGAATTGGGGGACTGTTCTGAAGCCTAGGTGCGCAAATGGTCACCCATCCTGTTGGTAACCACACTCGATGCTATTTAACCTTAGTCTGTGCTCTTAGCAAGTGCTCTGACCACTGAGCTATCCTTTTCCTGCATGCACTCATACCCACACTAAAACAGGTGAAATCACACATAAACAGATAATCAAACGCACAAACCAGCTAATAGAAGACGTAGTAAACAAAATACCAGTAACACACAGACAAGCAACAAAAAAAATCTTAGCGCTTATAAATGTGCACTTATAGGATTGTTCACATGAGTAAAATCACATTAATCACTGTGTACACAGATTTGGCATGGAATGGCGGAAGGGAAGGGGTGGGGAGTGGGAGCAGTCAGGCGTGTCCCAGTCAGCCAGTCAGTGTGTCTGGTTGTCAGTCAGTCAGCCAGTCAACCAGTCAGCCATGTCCCCAACCTCTGTCCCAGCTGAGTGACTGCAGTCAGCCTCTCCCTGGGGAAGCGTCCTCCATCATCCTGTAATGGAGCACCCCCTCACTCCCTGTCACAAGACACTGAACCCTCCCTCCCTCTCTCTCTTTCTGTGTAACCCGTGGCTGCCTGTGAATGACATAGACTATAATAGCGAGTAACATGATCATTAACACTCTCTGAAGCTTATGTGAAACCAGGCAAGCATTTCGAGAAGAAATTAAAGCATGGGTTTGGTTTTACAAAGGAAAAAAATGGAAATAAAATATGATTGATCTATTTCATGATGTGGAAATTTAAAGAGAAGACGGTTACGGATAAATTGTAAAAGTCTTTGCTGACTTTCATGCATGAACCTTAGAGTAATGCATGCTTGTGAAAAGAAACTGGGCATTACATTTTGAAAGTGTTGCATAATTCTTTTATAATATTATGTTATTTTTTACAGGTGTTTCATTATGGGTTTTTTCACAAGTCCAACTTTCTTTTGCACACACACACACACACACACACACACACACACACACACACACACACACACACACACACACACACACACACACACACACACACACACACACATACACACACACACACACACACACACACATACACACACACACAAGCACCCCCTCCCCCCTTCTTTAAGATGAGACTATAAGATGAGACTATAAACCGAGGTCCCGTGCACGAACTAACGCACAACATCTTGCGCACACGTTAAAACCCGTTCCGCTTTTCGGAAGAGTAAGGCATTGTGTGCTGGTGGGAATGGATGACAACATTAACAAAACTGCATACACTCGGGGACTGTATGAAAAAGCACGTGAGTGCTTATTCCTTTATTCTCGAAATAAAAGTATATTGGTTTTTTAAATGAAAAGAGCTGCACAGAAAGAGGTAAAAACATACGTAAACAGAAGACAGCACAAAGAGAAAGATGAGCTGACACAAGATCTAGTTTAAAACAAACAAACAAACAAACAAAGCATATCCAGAATGATAGTTCACTTCATGGGGTTACAACTGTGGCATTACATGGGAAGTCTAACTGATTCCAACCCTCCTCTGCACCACCCCTTCCTCTCCATTGCTGTCACTTCATTCCACTCCTTTCCCTCCACCCCAATCCTCCTCCTGCTTTCCCTCTCCCCCATCTTTCATCTCGTGCCAAATACCGAAGAATGGCATGTCCAGCCAAAAGGGTCAAGGCCTTGTTGTGTCCAAAACAAGCAAGGGAGTCAGAGAGTCGCCGAAACGTCTAAATACCATAGATGAGTTGATGGAACGTCTAAGTACCGGACTTTTACCGATACCTGAAAACACAGCCCGTCTATTTTGGCTGCCCTGTGTGTTGCCTCCCTTTCACCTCTCGTGTTTATCTCCCCTTGGGTGGTGAAAAGGGTAGGTAGAGAAACATAAGGGATGTTCAAACCCCTCTGATGTCCTGTTAGATGTGACGTCATCAGCAATTTCCATGTTACGTCGTTTAAAGGACATATCCACTGGAAAATACCTTAACTCCACATGCTCAATTTATTCTGAGAAGCAGTCATCTTTTTTCTATGGAGGGGGCAAAGAGAGAATGTTGTCACTGACACCATACTGGATGGGTGGTCAACAGCTAGAACACCAGTCTAGAAAAGGAGAAGTTACGGTTCGATCCTCAACTGAGCCCAAGCTTGTCCCCCATCCACTAGACCTTCAGTGGTGTCCTGGGTGCTTGTCTTTCAAAGGAGACGATAAACTGAAAGCACTTGTGCATTGTGTATGTAATGCAAAAAGGTAAAGGTAAAGGAGTCCCATTACCTATAAGGTCGTAGGGGAGCGAGGCGTCAGAGACCTCACTTCTCTAGGGCCAGCATATTGAGGGCGGCGCCCATCTCCTCTCCCTCGCTGCTTTACCTTCCCCTGACCCTAAAGAGGGCAGGTACCCATTTACAGCTGGGTGAACTGGGAAAACTGTACTGAAGCCAAGGCGCGCAAACGGTCACCTATCCAACTGGTAACCACGCTCGACGCTGCTTAACTTGGCTGGGGGAAAGCGAGTGCTCCGACCACTAAGCTATCCCGTCCCTATGTGTATGTAATGCACATGTTTAAAAATGACAAGGGAGATGTCCCTGACAAAATGCTGGAGCAAGATTCACACAGGCATTGAAACATGGAGACAGGTAGTATTGAAACCTGGAGACATGTAGCATTAAAACATGGAAACAGGTAGTATGGAAAAAAGTGATGAAATTAGTAAAAGTTGTATACGATATCTAAACGGACTTTAGGGGTATTGAACATATTACACCAGGAAATTTCTATAAAGAATTGTTTTCCTCGTTCGACGGTTACAGCTCCAAAGTTCACAAAGAGTGGTTTTTATTGCATGTGCGACCGTTTTGCTCACGTTATGGTAACCGCATTCCAACTTCGGGTACGATGTCTAAACCTGACACCAGCGTGTATGAGGGCTTCTCGAAAATATTTTTATCATCCGTTCTTACCGGCACGAATGGCCTATTCTTCAGACAAGCAAAACAGGTTTTAAGGTGAGCGGAAGATTGTGTGCGTTCGCACACAGGATCTCGGTTTTTAGTTTTATGTGAAGGATTTTTGGGAGACTAGAATGAGTAGTGATGTTAACTCCAGGAGGAAATCCTCCTGTGCGGCCGTCCAGTGGTGGCTCAAACCCCGGCCATCCAATTGCCAGTGCAACGCTCTAATCACTAGGCTTTTCCATCCTCATAATGATAAAGAATGCTAGTTAAGCCAACCAAAGTTATACAGTTACCAAACTATGGTTTACCGAACTATGGATGACCACAACGTATGCCACATATAGAGAAGATTGGTTTTCTGGTTACTTAATCTAGAAAAAGGTAAAGGTGTCCCATAACCTATAAAGTCGTTGGGGAGTGAGGTATCAGAGACCTCAGCTTTCTCTAGGGGCCAGCATATTGAGGGCGGCGCCCATCTCCTCTCCCTCGCTGCTTTACCTTCCTTAACCCTCTAGAGGGCAGGTACCCATTTACAGCTGGCTGAACTGGGGCGACTGTACTGAAGTCAAGGCACGCAAACGGTCACCCATCCACTTAGTAACCACGCTCAATGCTGCTTAGATGTGTTCATTTCTCCCAACTGTTTGTGTATTAAACGGTTGATATTTCACATTTGCCAACAACAAATCCTTACGATACAATTATTTGCTCTCGCAGGCAGTGAATTTCCTGGTAGCTGTCCCCTGTCGCATTACCTTGATTTCTTATTTGCAATTTTAATCAGACTTGAAGTGAATACCACGTTCAGTCAGAACATTTCTCTGCTTGATAGTCGAACTGCTCTCCCCTTGCAGAGTGCGCCGCCACATGATCAGCGCTACCCATTGTTTATGTTTCTTTTGGCAAATGTTTTTCTTTCCCATCAAAGTGGCTTTTTTCCTATACGATTTTACCAGGAATAACTCTCCTGAAGCTGTGGGTTCTTGTAAGTGCATTACTAAGCGATGTAATGAAAGTATATCCATTCCCCCAAAAAATATTGCAATACTTATGGACATGAATTAATTCAGCAAGTACGTTATCTTTTTTCTCAAACATTTAAAAATTCCCGACATCGAAATTTCGTCATGTGTATGCAAAGATTTAGACACACTAGCACGTACAGACAGACAGACAGACAGACAGACAGACACACACACACACACACACACACACACACACACACACACACACACACACACACACACAAAATATACACACCACTCACTCACCATCACTTTCCCCAACCCCACCCCACTCCCCACAACGTTTCTCCCCCTCCCCTCCCTCCCCTCCCCTCCCTCCCCTTACACTCACACAAAAACACACGCGACTTTTCCCCTTTACATGACCTTTTCTCCCCATTTGGTTCCATCTAATAGAATGAAAAATGGATACAGGGAGGGAGAGAGAGAGACAGACAGACAGAAAATAGAGAGAGAGAGAGAGAGAGAGGAGAGAGAGAGAGAGAGAGGAGAGAGAGAAGAGAGAGAGAGAGAGAGAGAGAGAGAGAGAGAGAGAGGAAGAAAGAAAGAGAGAGAGAAAGAGATAGAGAATGACAATGACAAATTCTTTTATTACGAGGAATAAGCACCCATCTGCTTCTTTGCAACCAGTCCCTGCCCTTAGGGATACATCATATCATAATAAATTAGACCCAATATCGAGGGGAGAGAGAGAGAGAGAGAGAGAGAGAGAGAGAGAGAGAGAGAGAGAGAGAGAGACAGACAGACAGACAGACAGACAGACAGACAGACAGACAGACAGACAGGCAGACACAGAGAGACAGAGAGGGGAGGCGAGGCAGACAAAACGATCATGTCCTGATCTGATGAAAGCGAAGTGCTGGCACTGTTTTGCCACTGCGGGTCGGGGACAGCAGACAGGGGGAATTAGCATTCCGGCGAAAATGGACTGACGAGGAAGTGTGAGTCTTGCCAGTAGTAGCTGCCAGATTCTTAGGGGGTAAAATAGAGTCCTCCCTCCCTCCTGATATGTTTTACCCCCCGGCCAGAAATTTAAGATGTATAACTTTAGATGAATCCTTGTCGTTAACTGGATGAAGACGTTTACCTGCCCATATAAGGTACACACGTGACAGGAAACTATTCTTAAAATGCTTGGCATGTTGCTTTATATCATCACGAATGAAAACTTGACCCAAAATGACTGCAATAAAGAAATATCAAATGGATGAAAACTCAGTCGAAACTGCAAATGTGAGGTGAATATTGCCGTAACAAGTCCATACTGTACGCAAAGTTCTATCAGAAGTTCCCTCGGGAAGTTTCCAGACTGGGGTAGAAGTTCTTCTCTCTGTTGAACTTGTCCACTTTAGGACAACTGACACCTAAGGACAACTCACCATACAGGTTTGAGTTTGTTTGTTTATACTTTGTGTGCGTCTGCTTCGTTTGTGTGTGTGTGTTTTTTTGTTTGGTTTGGCCGTCAGATGGTTTGTCAGTCGGTGAGACAGGGTGTTGTCATATGTTGCGATAGGTAGCATGGTGTGGCATGACATGGCACACCACTACTGAAGTGTGCTGTAGTGACAGATTTGTAGCATGCTATGCCATGAGGGACGGGATAGCCTAGTGGTTAGAACATTGCGCTCGCAATCTGACAACCCGGGTTCGATTGCCGTTCAAGGGGGATATTTTCCCCTGGAGTTAACATTAGTGCCGACTCCACTATCCCCAAAGTCCTTCGGATGAGAATGTAAACCGAGGTCCCGTGTGCAAACGCACGCAGAATATCTCGTGCACACGTTAAATCCTGTTCCCCTTTTTGTAAGATTAGGCCATTGTGTGCCGGTGGGAACAAATGACAGAATTTACAAAACCGTATACACACGGGGACTGGATGCAAAAAAGCACATAAGTGCTTATTCCATTATCCTCGATATAAAAGAATAAATAAATAATAAATAAATAAAATATTTTGCTGGGCCTGCTTTGCTGTGCTGTGTTGTGCTGAGTTTTACTGGGCTGTGCAGTACTGTACTGTACTGTACTGAGTTGTATTGTACAGTATTTTTTATTGTCCTTAACTCTGCTGTTCTCTGTTGTATTACACTGTACTGTATTATACTATTCTGTACTACCTTTATAACCTTTTCTTTCTCTAAAATCTTAGTTACTTTGCACCAGAGATAGCGGCATGGTTACAGTAGAATGTCATGCTGTCTTCTCAATTTCGTATTTCAGTACATGTGTTTCTATTTACAACAGTGGTATTGTCTGCTGAAGTCAATACCAACACTTTCCTTGCGGCGCTGTGTGTAGCGTGCATACCAATCGTATTAACTAAGCAACTCCATTTAGTCTGCCACCCGAAAGACTGACACACTGGCAAAGGCCATGGTAGGCCAAGTGAGATGGGATTGAAAACCTCTTTCAACTTCATTCACAAAACTTCACACACTGTTGCCTCAGCCTCATTGCTGTAACGCTGCACCTGTCTTGCTGCTCTCCCCTGTGGGAATGCTGGGGGTCCGTCAGTATAAATTGTATCCCCACCTTCTGGAGAGTATGTGCTAGGAATTCCCTCTTTTCTATCCCTCTCTTTTTTTCTGCCTCGTTCCTTTTCTCCCTGTCACTTCCCTTTTGACTATTTTCTGCCATCTTGGTCCATTCTCCTGCCTTTTATCCAGCAACACTTAAAAATTAACAATTGTCTTTATCATGCCGAAATCGGATGGGCTGGGCCTAATTTGTCAGGTGCTTAACAGCAGCACAACGCATTTTTGCTCATTTGACAGACAACAATAGTTGTTGTCTGAGCGTTCGACGACGATGAAGTCTTGCTACTTCTAGATTTGATCGTGTACGTTTGGCAACTACACTTCATCATTATTTTAGAATAACTTCTAAAAAAATGTTACCATGGTAAAAAGAAATTGCCCAGACATGGCACCCAAGGTTTTGTTTGTATGTTTGTTTAGTAATGGAGAAGGATGGGCTTGGCCACATTCAACTTGCCCACAACACACTGCCTGAAACATTCTGTTCAGTATCCCGGGGACACATTCAGAAGATAAAGAAGAAGTCAAATCTTGCCCCTATCTTTGTTCAACATAAAATGTTCTATTGTAATGTTCAATTTCACGCACAGTAAATGTAGACATTTTAATAAATCTTTTTTTAAAAAAAAAGAAAGAAAGAAAGAAAAAGAAATTTTTAAAATCCTTCAAAAGGATGCCAGACAAATTCTCTCCTCCCTTTTTTGCCGGGGATAAATCAGACTGGGGAAGACAAGCTGTGTGCAGTGCATGTCCGTCTGGCAAGTGATGCGTAGGTCTGTGTTTTGTAGTGGGGGTGGGGGGGGGGGGAGGAAAGGAAGGAAGGAAGGGAGGCCATCCATTGGCAGAGGAGTTCAGAGGAAGGCCATCGTCATTCATTTCAGTGTCGTCTGCTTAAAGAGACGAGAAAAATCACCAGATCAAGGGGAGGAAGGGGGGGGGGGGGGGGGGGGACAGACAGACAGACAGGCAGACAGACAGACAACAGACAGACAGAGTATGGGATAGGTAAATGAGACAGAACAGGCAGACAAGCAGGCAGACAAACAGCAGACAGACATTAAATAGACCGACAGGTATAGAGACACAAAAAACAAAACAAAACCAAAGAAAACCTAATACAGACCAGTGTCTGACGGACGCCTTAGCCGAGTGGTTAAGACCGTTCCACTTCAATCCCACGGGTCCATGAAGTCGTGGGTTCGAATCTTGGTGGCGTCTGGTGAATCAAGGGTGAAGGATTTTTACGATCTGCCAGGTCAACTTCAAGTGCAGACCTGCCAGTGTCTTAATTCCCTCCATGTAAAATACACACGCAGAAGATTAAATATGCACGTTAAAGATCCCGTACTTCATGTCAGCATTTGGTGGGTTACGGAAACACGAACATATTCAGCATACATCCCCGAGGTCAAAATGCAGCTACCTTCTCTGACAAAGTCCGCAACATTCGCTCCAGTTTGGATCAGACTCCTTTCCAGCCTGTAACTTCTGATCCCCAATTCTCTTGCACTCCTCTCCTTTCCTTTCATCCCGCAAGCGAGAAAGAAATCGAACTAATTCTGAAAGGAATGACTATAAAATCATATGATCTTGACCCCATACCTGCTTCTCTTTTTGCACAGTGCCTGCCACAACTTATTCCCACTATTACGAATATAGTAAACTTATCTCTTGTCTCTGGAAATGTTCCTTCAGCTCTAAAAACTCAAAAAGCATGACCTTGACCCCAACATTCTGAAGAACTATAGACCTGTTTCCAACCTACCGTTTATCTCTAAAGTCCTTGAAAAAGTAGTTCTAAAACAGCTCAACAACCACCTTCTCTCCAACAGTCTCTTTCCTGCGTTTCAGTCTGCCTATTGCGTCAACCACAGCACTGAAACTACCCTTGCCCACACCTTAAACACACTTCTACTCGCTTCTGACTCAGGGAAAATCTCCCTTCTTACTCTACTCGACTTATCTGCAGCTTTTGACACTATTGACCACTCTATTCTTCTCTCCCGTCTTCAAAAAACATTTGGTGTTACCCGTACAGCCCTTGCCTGGTTTAGTTCATACCTTACTGACCGATTCCAGACAGTCACAATAAACAAGATTCAGTCAGTACCTGCAAAATTGGAGTGTGGAGTTCCACATGGATCTGTTCTGGGCCCTGTTCTTTTTACCCTCTACACTGCTCCACTGTCACATATAATTAACCGCCATCAGATCAACCATCATTTTTATGCAGATGACTCTCAGATTCTAAGCAGCGACACTCCTGAAAATCTGCTTTCTCTCTTTACAAATATGGTCCACTGCTTTCAAGATATCCAAAATTGGATGATACAGAACAAATTACAGCTAAATGCAGATAAAACAGAAACCATGCTTGTAGGGACCAAACACAAACTCTCTTCCATCACAACAGCTTCAATACAACTTGGCAATGCATCAGTCCCTTTATCCACTGCTGTGAAGTATCTAGGGGTCATTATTGACAACACACTCTCTATGCAAAAATTCATCACTCAGACCTGCCAGTCCTGCTACTATCAATTACGGCGTATTAGTGCAATTCGAAAGTACCTGTCCACAGATGCAACATCCAAACTTGTTGCGTCTCTCATTCTTTCACGTCTGGACTATTGCAACTCTCTGTTGGTTGGTCTGTCAGCATCATCAATCCAATCCCTTCAACGTATACAAAACTCTGCAGCTCGTCTAATCCTCAGAAAGAAAAAATCTGAGCATATTACCCCTCTCTTGCAATCTCTCCACTGGCTGCCTGTGCCACAGAGAGTAATCTATAAGATCAGTACCCTCTGTTACAAATGTCTCCACAAAACAGCACCCGCCTACCTCTGTGAATGTCTTCACCTGTACACTCCTTCTCGTTCTCTCCGCTCTGCTGCAGATACCTTGTTCTTACGAATACCTAGATTCAACCAATCCACCATCGGCCGTCGCTCTTTATTTCTGGTCCATTGATGTGGAATGATCTCCCTCTCTCTCTCCGCCAAAAGCCTTCTTATGACACTTTTAAATCCAGTCTCAAGACATTTATTTCAAACGTAAGATTTTCGTCTCCTGCCTCATATCATAGTTTTTCCCTGCCTTCAACAGCCAAGATTCTATTGCCCTGCCAGGGTGTGTGACCTCTGTGTGTGTGTGTGTGTGTGTGTGTGTGTGTGTGTGTGTGTGTGTGTGTGTGTGTGTGTGTGTGTGTGTGTGTGTGTGTGTGTGCGTGTTGTGTGTGTGTGTGTGTGCGTGTGTGCACATTTGGACTTGTTGGAACTATTGCTTGTCACTGGTTGTATGACTGTGTAAGAATGAGTTGAGTGCAAGCGTTTTGATTTGTCTCTGCAAGATATAGCGCTATATAAATTCCATTTATTAGTATATTATTATTATTATTATTATTATTATTATTATTATTTATTATAAGAACGGTTACATACACAAAATCCCTCCATTGGTGAACCTCGGGGCTCTAGCAGGGAAACGGAACAAAAGACGACTGTTGAAATGGAGATCAGACACCATTACTGTGACAACACACACACGCAGACAGGACAACAAGACTTACAGACCAGCAAACTGTGTCAGTGACATGGACAGACAAATTGACAGATAGACAACTAAAGTGACAGACAGAATACTCAGAAACGTAGACAGAAAGTCAGCAGACAAGTAGACAAACACGCCGGGACAGATTCACAGACAGAAACACATTTACTCCAGACTAGGAAAACGAAAGAAGAAAAGAGAAGAAAACCAGGCTGCTGAAGAAAACTTCTTCTTCGTCGTCGAACGCTCAGACAGCAACTATTGTTGTTTGTTATATGAGCGAAAATGCGTCACGCTGCCGTTAAGCGCCTGACAAGTCAGGCCCAGCGCATCCGACTTCAGCACAAGAGAGAATAGTTACCTTTTAAGTTCTTTCTGGAAAAAGGCAGGAGAATGGGACCAAGAAGACAGAAAATAGACAAGAAGGAGGTGACAGGAAGGAAATGAACAAGGCAGAAACAAAGAGAGTGATAGAAAAGATGAAATTTCTAGCACAGAATTTCCAGAATGTGGGGATGTTATTTATACTGAAAGGCTCCCCGGCATCCCCTCGGGGAGCTGAAGAAAATTATTTCAAGAAGGAAATTCTACCAAAAGTTGGAGAACAGGCAGGAAGAGTAAAGGCCAGACAGACACTAACTCACATACAGACAGGCAACAGAACATTTAACTAACAAAAAATGAATAATGAAGTAATGAAATAAATGAATAAATAATAAAATAAAATAGAATAAAATTAAATGATAAATCAAGCACCAGCCGCTGAGGCACGGTTGCTAGCCTAGTGCGTCGTGCTTCTGGTTGCAAGGTCGTGGATTGGAATCTCATAGAATTTGAAGGTTTTTGTTGTTGTTGTTTGTTTGTTTTGTTTTGTTTTTTTCGTTTTCGGATTCCGGCCACCCTCTGCCCAGAGTGAGTTTGCTATAAGCTCATTGGGAAGACTGGGACCACACACAGTGGTGCTAATTTTGAGTGTTGTTCAAATTACTTTACAAGATTCAGCGCTATATAAATTCCATACATTATTATTATTATTATTTATTATTAATTAAATTACTTTAGCAGCACTGCAGGTGTCTGTGTCTCTTGGGCCCAGTTGATGCCAAGATGTGTCATCATAGATAGCGTAGAGTACAAACCCGTCACGCAGTCTCAAAACTGATGCACTTTCATAGCATCGTTCCCTTCATCCTTAAGCATATTTTACAAGAACATTGTGTCTGGTTTGATGGCGGCTCCAGTAGCTCTGGTCTGATGATGAACTCAGTTTTAGTTTCTTGGACACTTGTGTACTTTGAGTGTACTGCCATCAACGTCTTCCCGGTCAGAGATGGCATGGAAGAAAGTTGTGGGTAGGACGGCGTGGTGGTCAGTCTGGCCTCCGCAACTGCACATTCTAGCACTGTCGTCAAGAGGAGAATTAGTCAGCAATGTCCTGCATACAGTGGTTCACTCTACGCATCATTGAACAGCACCAAAGTGATGCAGGGACAGGGCAGGGCCTTCTGCTTGTTGGTGGCCACATGACGGCCTGACGTCATTGTGTGAACCGTGGACTTCTGGCTCTGTGGTTGTGACATGACGAACCTGGACATGGTTGAGACCAGAGACAGGAAGGAATGGTGTGGGAAGACAACAGAGTAATGATGATGATGATGATGATGATGATGATGATGATGATGATGATGATGATGATGATGATAATGATGATGATGATGATAGTGATGATGATGATAATAATAGTCATAATAATAATAATAATCATAATAATCATAATAATAATAAAATAATAATGATGCTGATGATGATGGTGATGATGATATAGTAATGATTGATGATAATAATAATAATAATAATAATAATTAATGATGATGCTGATGATGCTGATGATGATGTGATGGATTGTGATGAATGATATGAATAGTGTAAAGATAATAATAATAATAATAATAATAATAATAATAATAAATAATAATAATAATATATGAGTGATGATGAAGATGATGACGATCTGATGCATTGATGATGATGATATGATATGACTGACGACGACGATGACGTGATGAAATGAGATGATAGATAATAACAATAATATACTAAACAACAACCAAGCACAATCTAAAGAAAACGAAAAAACACAAAATCCCACACAGACTTTCCAGGGAGAAAGGCACGCAGAATCAGCCATGTCCGCGAGCCCCTCCCTCTCTCCATTACTCAGAATCCCCCAGGGCATGCAGAGACAGGGAAAAAAACCACACACAGAGTCCTGCAGGTACTAAAGCCACGCCCAGCTGCCTGTCTCTGGTCTCATCTGCAGCCGGCCTGCAGACGACCAGCCATCTGTCAGCCGACACTGCAGACCCCAGCTGGGCGCCATGTTGGATGGATGTGATGGCTGTCGGGAAGGGGAGCCTGTCAAACAGAGGTGAAGGTCACACTTCGGGCCGGAAACCCTTTCTTAAACGGTGATGGTTTTCATGGCGGTTTTTGGGATGACGTGCGTTACCTTAGGATTGGAAAGGAAGTGGAAGGACTGTTTTGATGAAGCAAAACAAAGATTTAAACGGTTTAAGTGTAAAATATAAATCCTGAAGCATATATACAGTCGTACGCATACACACACGCACACACACAAGCAACACCAACAAAAACAACATACTCACACACATTTACACACATAACACCAACACACACACACACACGCATGCACGCACGTACGCACGCACACACACACACATACACAAACGCGCGCGCACGCACGCCCGCAAGCACGCACGCGCGCACACACACACACATTGCTCATAAAGCAAATGCATCGCTTATTCAATGTACCACCTGGAAATAAACATTTGACTTCTTTTTATAATATTATTTCGAGGATAATGGAATAAGCAGTCATGTGCTTTTTCATGCAGTTTTGTCAATTTTGTCATCCATTCCCACTGCACACAATAGCCTACTCTTCCGAAAAGCGGAAGGGGTTTTAACGTGTGCGAAAGATGTTCTGCGTGCGTTCGCGCACAGACATCGGTTTATAGTCTCACCCGAAGGACTTTTGGAGAATATGGAGTCCGCACTGATGTTAACTCCAGAGGAAAAATCCTCTTGAACGATATTGGAACCCGGGTCAGCAGATCACGAATACATCACTCTAACCACCAGGCTATCCCGTCCCCCTAACTTGACTTGACTTGACTTGCGCACTCATGTGCAAGCGTGCACAAAGCACTATGAAATGTCGACAAATCATCAACAAAATGCACAATCCAAACAAGCAGCAGCAAAACAAAACAAAAATCCTGAAAATCTGAAAGACAACTGATCATAATACTGAAGATAGACAACTTTCCAGACAATTTCCTGAGGTGTCAGACACTCACTGCTATGTCTACGAGCTCTTTCCTTTCTGATTACACAGAATTCTTCCCAGGACGACATAAAAAAAAGAGTACCATGTAGGCAGGAACTAGATCTCTCCCTCACCACCTCTCTGGTTATGATCACCACGTCTGCCAGCAAAACGGCCAGCTGACTGTCATGTTCTGCTGAGCAGAGGACAACTGGGCGCCATGTTAGATGGCGAGGAGGCTGATGGGAAGGGGTCATCTGAGAAAAAGTGGGCGAGGTATCATAGCGGTTAAATCGTTGTACTCGCAAGGTGTCAGCCTGGGATCGAGTCCGAGTTCCAGCCACCACTGACACGCCCGTTCAAGGCAGTTTACGCCTGGAATTAATACCCAGTAGGGACTCCACCTCCATCACTCCTTTCTGGATGGCATCATAAACCGAGACCCCCTGTGCAAGCGCACACAGTACATTTCGCGCAGAACTTTCCGAAGAACAGGCTATTTCTGCCAGAAAGAATGGATGACAAAAATGTATTTGACAAAAACCCGATGCATACTAGAGACCTGTTACATCATCCCCGAATCGGAAGACTTCCTTAGTGGGACAAGAAAAGGTCAATGTAGAGGCAAATATCTTACATAATGTAATAATGTATGAGTTTACATAGCTGAACTGTAAGCAAAAATATAGCTCAGATTCATTTCATACCACTTAGGTCCATTGAGCAGATTGCTGATGCGCGTGTAATCGGGAAGTGGCCAGGTATCCAAGCGGTGAGAAGTGCGTCGCCACAACGCAGCGGTCACCATTTTTGTTCTTTCCATGCCTGCAACGTTTTTGTTCCCTATCAGAGTGCTTTTTTCTAAGAATTTGCCAGGCCAACTCTCTGTTGCCTGGTTCTTTCTGTGCGCTAAAAATCGTGAACCACTGGAACGCCACGTCTTTCGTCCATCCGAATTCGACTAGCCAACCACCACTCATGGTCTAATGGATGGGAAAATTTTCCGGTCCAAAGGTGAAACGAATTTCCCAACCAACTTAGCCCGGACCTTTTCGCTTCCCGAAGCGAGCGCGTTACCTTAAGGACACCGATGTCCCATCTATCTAGATGATCTCATCTAGTGAAGTTAGCTAACGAGGAGAAAAAAACAACAAAGAAAGGAGAAAATCACCAGCAACTTCCAATATCCTCTCAACATCATATATTACTTTCATCACTGACAATCTTCAATGCAATACTGAAGAAGGACAACTTTCCAGACAGATTTTCAGGAGGTGTCAGACACTCACTGCTATGTCTACAGCCTCCTTCCTTTCTGATTACACAGATATCTTCCCGGGAAGAACAAAAAAGAAGCATACAGGCAGGTACTAGACCTGCCCCTCCCTCCCTACCTGTCTGTTTTATGATCACCCCGTCTGCCTGCAAACGACCAGCTGTCTGTCACGTTCTGCTGAGCAGACGACAATTGGGCGCCATGTTAGATGGGCGTGATGGCTGATGGGAAGCCATGCAGAAAGAAAGGGACATAACTGCCAGACTGATGGAGTTACTGTCAGAAGTTTGCAGTAACTGTCACAGGATGTTATTAACCACAAAAGGCCTTCTCTTCAAGCATCTCTCTCTCTCTCTCGCTCTCTCGCTCTCTCGCTTTCTCTATGCATTTGTTTCATTGTATGTTTACATGCTATTGGCTTCTTTTAAAAAAAAAATGGTCAAGGCTATATGAAAAGTATCTTTGTGCTTATTCTGTTAATATTTGCATAAAAAATTTTCGTTCTTTTCTCTCACGCCCTCCCCCCCCCCCCCCCCCCCCCCACCACACACACACACACCATACACACACACTGTTGCAGAAATAATTATATTCTAAAATCCTCACATAAACTTTCACAAAACAAACACGGTCTACAAACCACAACAACAACAAAACAACCCAAAACCAAATCAAGTAAATAATAAAAACGTCATTTCATTTCTAAAAAAAAAATCATACACCATCCAAACCATCTCGAACAATCCCCTGATTCCTAATCTTTAATTTTCTGTCAACAACCAGCCACCAACACTTTTATCCCCTCCCCACCACCACCACCACCACTACCACTATTATCCCCTCCCCACCACCACCACCACCACCACCACCACCCCGCCGGTAACTGAGGTTGATCTAAAACCTTCAGCTCATTCCAGGCAGATGTTCAGGAACGCTCACAGACAAATTGCGGCGTGTCTACGCTTCTATCCCTTCCCAGGTCTAACTCCCTCTTCCCTGAAGGAAGGAGAGGGGGCAGGTACCGAGGCCCATGCTCCTCTTTTTTATGATGGCAACTAGCCCTGAAAACGACCCGCCGTCTGTTATGACCTGGTAAGCAGACGACAGTTTGGCGCCGCCATGTCAGATGGATGGGATAGGATGGCTGTCAGGAAGGGAAGTCTTGTTGAAAGATTTTTTTTTCTAAAAATGCAATGTCTACAACCTATCTCCCGCATTTTTCTCTCTCTCTTTTTTTTTTTTTTTTTAGACAGGCCAAAACTGCATGCAATGTCTAGATTGTTGTGGTCTTTTTGTGACAAGCAAAAAAAGTGTCTACAGTTTAGTGATTTTTTATGTCAAGCAGAAGCTGTGATGTTTCCTTTTTGGGGTGATTTTTGTATGACAAACAAAAACTGCAATGTCTACATATTTGTTATTTTTTATGACACTTTTTAATGACAAGCAAAAACAGCAATGTCGACATTTCTCATCTTTTTATGACCAGCAAAAACTGCAATGTCGACATTTTTTTTTTTTTTTTTTTTTTTTGGGGGGGGGGGGGGGGGGGGCAAGCAAAGCTGCAATGTTGATATTTTGGTGATATTTTGTGTATGTTCTTTTTATGACAACAAAAACGGCAAAGTCTACATTTCTCATCTTTTTTTTAAAATCAAAAACTGCAATGTCTACAAAACTCCTTCCCTTTCTGACAGCAGAAACAGAATTATTCCCAGGACGAAAAACACGCAGGTCCGGTGGTCTTAGACTTGCCCATGTAATGTTGCTGCAGGATTCCCAAGTTTTCCTGCAATAAACGAGGGGCTGTCTGTCATCTGCTGATAAGCAGACAGCGATTTGGCGCCATGTGAGATGGCTGGGATGGCGGTGGGCAAAGCAGTCCTATCCTGTGATATTAAAGGGAAGGAGAAAAAATGTAATGTAACACACACACACAACACACACACACACACACACACCACACACACACACCACGCACGCAACACACACAACACACACAACACACACCAACACACGTAACAACACACACACATTATACAAAACACACACACTAACACGTACACACGTACACACACACACACAACACACACACACACACACACACACACCACACACGTCACCACACCACACACACACACACACACACACACACCACACACACACAACACACACACACACACACACACACACACCACACACTCATTCCACAACCCGATAGTCTTCAGGGCGTCAGTGCATTAGCTGATGGCAGACTGGGAAATGAACATCGAAATAAACTGCCAGACATACAGGGAAAGAGGAAAAGATCTTAAGATTCGTTTAACTGTAATCAAACAAGCAAGTAATGACATTACTTACAAAGACAGGCTTGTAAGTGCTCATACAGCAAGCATGTGCACTCACGCTTGCAGGCGCCTGCGTGGGCGCGCGCGTGCATGCACGCACGCACACACACAGACACACACACACACTCACGCACGCACGTACACATGCACATACGCGCGCGCGCGCGCATGCACGCACGTATGTATGCATGTACGCACACGCACGCACGGGCGCGTGCACTCACACACACAAACACGCACGCACTCACACACACAGAGCTCTCATACCAATCACTCTGCATGCTTTAATGTTTTTAAGTTGAAATTGTCTTCAGCCATAACAAGCTCATGGCATAACAACCTGCACTCTCCAGTCTTGGAGGAATTCTATTTTCTCTGAAATCGGAGACTGGATGCCTATAATATGGCGCGGGAGTTGAAAATACCGCCACACAAGCCAGCTTCTTCTCATCCAGTGTGTACTTAGAGTCTCTGATTTTCGGGTGTGATCAGTGAGGCAGAGTGCTGATCTATTCTGGATGATCCTCAGGGTGCTGCTGAGCTGTGGAACGCCTGACAGTAACAACGAAAGTTGATCTGTTTGGTTTGTGGTCCTCGGCTAGAGCCCCGACATTCACCAGTGGTGAGATGTCTGTATGTGGCCGTTTTGGTCCAGCATGGAGGCAGCCACATTCCGACTTTGGGGGAGGTGGACTTGATATGTTCACGTTTCCGTAACCCACCTGACGTTGACATGAATGACGGGATCTTTAACGTGTATATTTGATAGTCTACATGCGTGTATACACGGGGCATTTAAAGCACTGGCAGGTCTGTACTTGAAGTTTACATGGGAGATCGTAAAAATCCCCACCCTTAATTCACCAGGCGCTGCCGAGATTCGAACCCACGATTTCATGGACCCGTGGGATTGAAAGTGGAATGGTTCTAACCACCCGGCCATAGCGCCTTTCAAATGTACATTCTAAGTGAAGTCAAACATCAAAGGGACCCGAGAAGCGAACCCGTGCCCCCCAGTCGCTGTCAAATAATAATGTGCTTTATCCCTCTAACCACTCGCCTCTCCTGGACACTCTCCGTTACAAAAATAACAATCCAACCTGTTACTGCATTTGAGGAGAGGTCAGTTTGCGAACAAGGATCTTGATTCAAACAGAAGTATATTCAAACCGTTTTAACCTTGGTTTTAAAAAATATATATTCATGACAACAGATCCAATTTTATAAGTTTATAATTCAGGACAAAGTTAAACATCATTTAAAAGACCAGTTCAGATTTTTTGGTGGTAGAGCTCTCTCGACATTGTATGATATTAGAGATGTTGTTGTCTCCGATTTTGTATCTGTTCAGTAGTAATGATATTAGAGGTGCACATGATTATGTAACACCAATATGCAATAAGGAGTATTGATAGTGGAGACTCGTATGTGTGGATTAGCAAAAAAGTGTGTATTTGGGAGCTATCTTTTTTATAATTCATCTGTGTGTTTAACATTTTCAGCTACATCAGCAGTGAGGCAACTCATAGATAAAAATTTTAATAGAATATTGTGTAAAACTGTAGCTATTTTTTGAATAAAATATTTTTGGGAAAGGTTTGGGCGAGAGGATAGAGGGAGTGGAGGGCGGTAATAGACAAGAGGGCAACGGGTAGAGTTGAAGAGTTTGTTGAACATTATTTCATTTGTTCTGTAATGAAATGGGCTTTGTTTTTCTTTTTAATAGAGAGAGAGAGGGGGGGGGGGGGTGGGGGGAAAGAGAGAGAGAAAATGACAATGACAATGACAAACTTTTATTTCGAGGATACTGAATAAGCACACGTGTACCTTTTTGTTTACATCCAGTCCCCGCCCTTAGGAATACATCATAAGATGATAAAATAAACCCAAATACCCATACACTCACACAACAGAGAGAGAGAAAGAGAGAGTCAGACAGACAGACAGACAAATACAGACAGACAGACAGAGAGAGGGAAAAGTTACACTACATTTTTTCTCCATAAAGAAATCGTTTCTCAAAAGTAATGAAGTGAACGAGGTAGGGGGGTGGGGGGTAACAATTTTTTTATGGCTAAATTTTTAGAAAATCAAAGCTAACCCAGCAGATAAACAAAAGCACTCTCATTTCTCTTGAAGTTCCTCCATGTAAATTTTGGCGGCGAAATGGCCAGATCGCAGACGACATTTCTTGGAGCATTGGCTTTCATCTCAGACAC
>CM054136.1:3819894-3832394 GCA_028751875.1 Rapana venosa | reverse complement strand
ACAGGGCTGAACTCTACGCTTCCTCTCATAATTATATCCTGGCGTCAACCGGGCCTGCGAGATACCGACACCTGCAGTGCTGGTTAGCTACTTTGAGAAACACTCTCAACATCACATCTGTAAAGTTGATGACGCTTGACTGTGTGGTCCCGGTCTACCAATGAACTCATAGCGAACTCAATTTTAGGCGGTCAGATTGTGCAATAAACGCTATGGCTCTCAGGGGATTCGAACCCGGGAACTTCCACCCAATAACCCAAATCACTAGCCACTATGCCACGGTGCACACACACACACATACACAATCCCTACCCCCCACACCCCCCTCTCACCCCCACCGCCACACACACACAGAGTGAGAGATTACGCTGTCCGAATGCCAGCTACCTATTCCTACCTATACCTCTAACCCACACTGATCCCAAAACAAACAGGTGAAGTCCTGTCAGTCAAAACAGCCTTCAGCTGGCGCCAGCAGAAAAGCCAAAAAGAAAACCTCCTCCACTCTACCACCAGCACCGCCATGCTGCTTGCTGCTTGTTTGTCCCTCTGAGAGCTGGCTGGGCCAGATAACCGGTGCCAGACAGACAGAGGGAGGAGCTGCGCTAGTCCTGTCAGGACACAGCAGGAAGGGTGGGCTCTGGAACACGGTCATCATCACCAACACCAACATCCATCTTCTGTGATGACTTGCCCTGACTTCTCCATCAACTCCTCGAGCAGTCGTTGTCTTGTGTGGAACTTTCAGGATGGGTGTGTCTGTCTGAGAAGGTAAATCTGAACCAAGGGGGAGGGGGAGAGTTGTCCTAATGCGGTGTGGCTAAGTGGTGTTAGTGTCGTTAGTTGGATGAAGACCTGCAATTGCGTGAATCTGGTCAAAGTGTTACTTGGGAATTATTTGTGTAGTACCGCTGAGCACATCGTTTTCTATCAAATCACATGAAAACACGAACCTCCTTAAATGGCAGGAAAAAGATTATTATAACATTATAAACACAAAAGTCAGTCGGGGCTGAGAACGTAAAATGAGCACTCCCTAACTTTCCTGGAAAAATCTGGTGTCTCATCTGATTGGCACACTCACAAAAACGATAGAAATCGTTAGATCTGAATCGTTTGTCTGGTGACTTGACGTATGTGTATCGGCAGCCCCCCTGGTGAATGAAAGGATGAAAGTATAGATTCCACAGGGAGTGTCCAGACTCAGCGAGGAGTTCCTATCTCCCTTGACCCCTTCCACTTGACCACAACAACAACAACAACAACAACCGCTGTACGACACACCATCTTACCCTTCTCCAGGATGTAGGCTGCAAGAAGGATGTATATGTTTCATCCACACCATCAGCCATAGCTAGCCTATTCCTCTAGACACAGAGGATGGATGGTGTCTGTTCACGCCATGCTCTCTGTAGCCCCACCCACCCACTGACCACCAAGTCCATAATGACCAGGGCTGTGACCCATCCCATGTCAGTCACTCCAGTAGCGGTCACTTCACAGTCAACGCCTGATCCTTTTAAAGGTCCAAAATAATCGACCTGAAAAAGACGGGTAGATTTTAAAACGTGTGCGAAAGATGGTATGCCTCAGTTTACACAGGAGGCTTCATATTTTCCTCTCTGGAGTTAACGTCAGTGTGGACTCCACTCCTCCTAAAAGTCGTTCGGGTTAGATTATAAACCGAGGTCCCGAGAACACACGTACTCAGAACATCTTGTGCACACGTTAAAACCTGTTCTGGCCATTGTGTGCCGGCTGGAACGGATGACAAAATCTACAAATCTGCATACACACGGGGGCTGGACGTAAAAAAGCTCATGCCATTATCCTCGTTCCATTATCCTCGGAAAAAAGAATATAATAAAAGAATAAGATAAATAAATTAAATAAATAAATTTGCATGGTTCATAACCTCGTTTGAAGGATTTGCGGGGGATGGGGTGGGGTGGGGGTGAAGTCGGAAAGGAGGTAAACTTCAAGGACCCCCCCCCCCCCCCCACCACCACTGAAGTGGAGACCCCAGAGACACTGTGACCTCTCGCATCGCCCTCAGGTTGCCGTCAGATCATGACGTCAGCGTTCTAACCGCTCGGCTATCCCTCCGGGAGTGATGGGAACAGTCCAGGCTGAAGCCTCTGTTATCAGCTGACATCATAATAGTTTTATAATCTAATTAATCATCTAGTGCCCTACAGAGAAGCTGAACCCATTGAGAGATGAGAGGTCTTCAGGGGAACTACGGTTGGAAAAGTAGGATTTTATTCCCGAATATCTGTTTAAAAACAAAGAATTATGTAATAGCGTAAAATTGAACTTTTGAATAACCCTGAAGGGGGTGGGGGGGGGGGGGGGGAGCGGGGCAGTGGTTCTTTCAGTGTAAATAACATTCCATCCCTCTGGAAATTATATCCCTTTTCTATCGTTCTCTATTTTTTTCATATTGTTTAACACTTTTTTTTTGGTAAGCTGGGATGACAAAGTATGAGAATGACTTCTGTCCTCGACAAAGCCTGGTTTTGTTGGTCTAAAAGAATCAAAGTGATTCAGGTATTTTGTCACTTAATGATTTCTCTCTCTTTTTCAGATCGATGATGCTAGATATTTGAAGGGATTAGATGGTATTGATTATGAACTGGTTGTTGAAATTGATATAAAGCGAAAGCCCTGATTTGGCAATCGTGGTTAGTTTGGTGGTAAACAACACGAAATGAAAATAAAACTTTCAGATGAAACGATTCGCCAAGTTTCTCTGTGCAACGTGAATTTCGCGCGTGTTAAAGAACCCGCAGCAACATTAGGTAGATCTAGTTTCAAAGACAAAAAAGGAAGACAGAAAATGCAGACAAACACTATGTCCTGGTGTGCTGGAAATTTTCATATGTAGTTAAAAACAAAAGAAAACAGACAAAGGATTTTGTTTTTTCAGAACCTCAGCTAGAGTTCCGATGTTCACCATCCGAAGGACTTGCAGATTCAGTTCCATTTCTTCGTCAAACTGGGAAGAACGGGCAAAGCCGGGAACCGAATGAAAGTGGGACATAGGGTTTTATAACTGATCAAAATTGTTTCAATGTTTAAAGCTACCCTAGCAGCTAAAACCAAAAATCCATAAATTATTTCATTTTATGGGCCTGTTGCTATAAACACTATCCATCTTGACAGCCTCAGCCATGCTTGTTAACCTTCTAAACACTTTTATCGAATTCCGGATACAAACATTTACATGTTTTATAAACCAAGTTCTTTAACTTCAGACAGAACTATCTTCTCCACGTCTCCACACAACTGAACACTTCACACTAAAAACATGACTTCGATGGCATCATCTTCTGCGTTAAACTAACTTATCAAATAACCTACTGATTGGCAGGCAAACAGGAGGTAGACTAGAAAAAGATTAGAGGAAAGTGGGTAGCAATGTTGTTTTTCCATAGAGAGTATGGAAATGTTCATATACTGACAAGATGTGAGAATGCAATACGATACGATACGATACAATACAATACAATTCAATACAAAGCAAAAGAACGCACTACAATGGATTGCAATGTAATGCCATGAAATGACATACTAAGTAATACAATGCAACACAAAACGTTACAACACAACACAATGTAATATGAGGAAACACAGCACGGCCCAATACAATACAAAACAATATCGTATAAGGCAATCTAATACAACATAATAATACGGTACAGCGCAAATACAATACAACACAAAAACAGTTCAATGAATAAATACAATCTAAACAACACAGCACAGTACACATCAATACAAAGCAATACAACACAATACCGTATGATACAACTCACACAATGCAGTACAATGATTATAACATAACACTTTTATAGTAAGCGCTTGTTTTCTTGTGGTAAGTAGTTGATATTTACATCTTCATCGACTGAAGCTCTTGGGAACACGTTTTTCTTTACACAGTAGTCATGATGTAATTGTACATGATATTGCGGGCTTTCCTCATTTTTTCACCGTAATTATATTTGTTTCAACATATTTTTGCCTCGGATAGCTTCCTTGTTGCCATAGCTTCTTTTGCATGCACAATACATAATATGTTGCAGGCAGAGTCTTGGTTCATCGTCACATCCGAAAGGCTAGTACCCAGACCAGTCTTGTAAATTGGGAAAGTACAGACTCATATGGGAATCGATCCCGTGACTTGTCACCTTCTCGATTGGTATGTTGCGCGAGCGCGGGTGTGTGTGTGTGTGTGTGTGTGTATGTGTGTGTGTGTGTGTGTGTGTGTGTGTGTGTGTGTGTGTGTGTGTGTGTGTGTGTGTGTGTGTGTATGTGTTTATTTATTTTATTTTATTTTATTTATTTATTCCTTGATATCGAGGATAATGGAATGAGCACTCTGTGCTTTTTTACATCCAGCCCCCGTGTGTATGCAGTTTTGTAAATTTTTTCATCTGTTCCCACCGGCACACAATGGCCTACTCTTCAGAAAAGCGGAACAGGATTTAACGTATGCGCAAGATGTTCTGCATGCGTTCGCACACGGGGCCTCGGTTTATAGTCTCATCCGAAGGACTTTGACATTCAGTTTGATTTTTTTGTCAAACTGGGAGGAAAGGGCGAGGCTGGGAATCGAACCCACAACCTCACGGTTTACTTGTTGGCAGGCAAACGTCTTAACCATCCTGCCACCTTCCTTCTTATGTGTGTGTGTGTGTGTGTGTGTGTGTGTGTGTGTGTGTGTGTGTGTGTGTGTGTGTGTGTGTGTGTGTGTGTGTGTGTGTGTGTGCGTGCGTGTGTGTGTGTGTGTACGCGTGCGCGCGCTAATAGCCTGTGAACCTCTTGCAGTCAGGAAATTCTGGATACCCATCCTAGGGACAAATCAATCTGTCTTTCTTTCTCACGTCTGTGCTTTTCCTCGGGAGGATGCCGGGGGACAGTCAGTATAAATAGCATCCCCATCTTCTGGAAATTCTGCCCTAGATATTTCCTCTTTTTCTATCCCTCTCTTTGTTTCTGCCCTGTCACCTCATTCTTGTCTATTTTCTGCCTTCTCGGTCCATTCTCGGTCTTTTCTGAAAAGTCCATAACATTCGCTCCAAACTGGATCAGACTCCTTTCCAGCCTACACTTCCTGATCTCCAATTCTCTGGCACTCCTCTCCTTTTCTTTCATCCGACAAGTGAGAAAGAAATCATGACAATTCTGAAAGAAATGACTATAAAATCATATGATCTTGATCCCATACCTGCTTCTCTTTTCACACAGTGCCTACCACAACTCATACCCGCTATCACGAAAATAGTAAACTCATCTCTTGTTTCAGGAAATGTTCCATCAGCTCTCAAAACTACTATAGTCACACCTCTACTCAAAAAGCATGACCTTGAACCTAACATTCTGAAGAATTATAGACCTGTTTTCCAATCTACCTTTTATTTCTAAAGTCCTTGAAAAAGTAGTTCTCAAACAGCTCAACAACCACCTTCTCTCCAACAATCTTCTTCCTGAGTTTCAGTCTGCCTATCGCGTCAACCACAGCACTGAAACCACCCCAGTACACACTTTAAACACGTTTCTACTTGCTTCTGACTCAGGGAAAATCTCCCTTCTCACTCTACTCGACTTATCAGCAGCCTTCGATACTATAGACCACTCAATTTTTCTCTCCCGTCTTCAAGAAACGTTCGGTGTTACTGGCATAGCCCTCACCTGGTTTAATTCATACTTTACTGACCGATTCCAGACAGTTGCAGTAAACAAGATTCAATCGATACCTGCCAAACTGGAATGCGGAGTCCCACAGGGATCAGTTCTAGGCCCTGTTCTTTTCACTCTTTACACTGCCCCACTGTCACATATAATAAACCGTCATAAAATCAACCATCATTTTTACGCAGATGACTCTCAGATTCAAAGCAGTGTTACTCCTGAAAATCTGCCTTCTATCATGACAAATATGACCCGCTGCTTTGAAGATATTAAAAACTGGATGACACAGAACAAATTGCAGCTAAATGCAGATAAAACCGAAGCCATGCTCGTAGGGACCAAACACAAACTCTCTTCCATTACAACAGCTTCAATAGAACTTGGCAATACATCAGTCCCTCTATCCACTGCTGTGAAGTATCTAGGTGTTGTTATCGACAACACACTCTCTATGAAAAAATTCATCACTCAGACCTGTCAGTCGTGCTACTATCAATTACGGCGTATTAGTGCAATTCGAAAGTACCTGTCCACTGATGCAACAGCCAAACTTGTCACTTCTCTCATTCTTTCACGTCTGGACTATTGTAATTCTCTTTTGTCTGGTCTGCCAGCATCATCTATCCACTCCCTTCAACGTATACAAAACTCTGCAGCTCGACTAGTCCTCAGAAAGAAAAAATCTGAGCACATTACCCCTCTCTTGCGATCTCTCCACTGGCTGCCTGTGCCACAGAGAGTAACTTATAAGATCAGTACCCTCTGTTACAAATGTCTCCACAAAACTGCACCCTCCTACCTCTGTGAATGTCTTAACCTGTACACTCCTTCACGTTCCCTCCGTTCTACTGCAGATACCTTGTGCCTACGAATACCTAGATTCAACCAATCCACTGTTGGCCGCCGCTCTTTCTCTATTTCGGGTCCATCGACCTGGAATGAGCTCCCTCTCTCTCTTCGCCAGAAAACTAGTTATGACACTTTTAAATCCAGCCTCAAGACATATTTATTTCAAACCTAAGATTTCCCCCCTCCTGTTTCATATCAGAGCTATCCCACCCTCACTAACCCATGTCCTATCACCCTGCTAAAGTATAGAACCTAAGTGAGTGTGTGTGTGTGCTTTTGTAAAACATTCGACTATTGAAATTTTATTTCATAGATTTTGTCTGTAGCGCACTATGTTTGTAAATATCTGTTTGTTTAAACTATTGATCATTTATCATTGATTGCACGACTGTGTAAGATTAGGTTGAATGCATGCGCTTTGATTTGTCTTTTCAAGATATAGCGCTATATAAGTTCCATGTATTATTATTATTATTATTATTATTATTATTATTATTCTCCTGCCTTTATCCAGAAAGACTTAAAAAAAATAACAGTTCTCTCCTAGCCGAAGTCGGATGCGGTGGGCCTGACTTGTCAGACGCTTAACGGCAGGCCAGGGCAACGCATTTTCGTGTATATGACAGACAACAATAGTTGCTGTCTGAGCGTTTGACAAAGATTAAGAAATGCCTGTGTGTGAACGCATTTTGGGTTCTTGAAAAATCAGCTTTTCTGGTGCACACAGACCCCTACGGTGGATATTGCATTGGTGCTTTATCAACTCACCTGAAAGACTGGCACCCAGGTTATCTCTGATAGTGTGATGGATGGGGCTGCTAATGGGAAATAAGTGATGGGGTATGTGCAAACTAACACACACATACATACACACGCACGTACGCACACACACACACATATATAATTATATAAATAGATAGATAGATAGATATAGATATATATAGAGATAGATAGATATAGATATAGATATATTTGTCAATATTAGTATTAGGTAGGTATACATGTATGTATGTATGTATGTGTGTATATAAATGTATGTATGTATAAATGTATGTATGTATGTATGTATTCGTCCATCATCATTCATTATACATTTATATAACATCCTCATTCAGAGATCAAACAATAAAAGAAAAAAAACCCAGACAGCTGTTTATGTTTTCAGTCCAGTTTAATCAGCCATCAATAAATAAGTCATTCCAAATCTCTCTCTCCCTCTCAACTGAACAGCACGTTCACGCACACACGTGCATGCAAGCACGCACCACCTTTCTCAAGCATTGAATTTCAAGTCAAAAAGTTAGAATCATTATAATTCAATATATACAGAAGTACGTACATCTAAGCTCTCTCTCTCTCTCTCTCTCTCATCATCTCTCTCTCTCTCTCTCTCTCTCTCTCATCCTCTCCTCTCTCTCTCTCTCTCTCTCTCTCTGTCTGTCTCTGTCTCTCTCTCTCTCTGCCTTCTCGCACGCACGCACACATACACACAATTACTCACACACACACACACACAACACACACACACACACACACACACACACACACACTCGCGCACACACACACTCGCGCACACACACACTCGCACACACACACACACACACACACACACTCGTACACACATACACAGTCACACACACACAAACACACACAAACACAACATACATACATACACTCGCACACACACTCGCGCTCACGCACACACACACACACACACACACACACACACATCACAACACACACACACAGACACTCGCTCACACACACACATTCACACACACACACAAACACGCATACATACACTCGCACACACATTCGCGCTCACGCACACACACATACACACACACACGCACGCGCGCGCGCGCACACACACAAATGCAGGCACATGGTAAAGAGGACGCCATGATCTCGAAACTCACAGAGTAAACCAAAATGTATACAAGTTTGTGTTTGAATCATTCCAGACAGAGAGCATTCTACACACGTGTACACAACCAGAACACACTCCACGACTTTTGCTTTCATTCTCCTATCTAAGAAGAAAACAAGATGACTTAGGAGTCTACATAACTGAATCCTCCCCCCCCCCCCCCCCCCCCCACTCTTCCCCTCTCCCCCGTCCCCTCCTCAGGGGTCCTTCGAACTGTCTCCTACCTGAGTTTGATTTCTTTGTTCCATTTGGAGTAATCGTCTGCTTTTTTCTATGTTCCCCTACATTTTGATTTGTAAGGGATTTTTTGGGGGGTTGGTTGTTTTTGCTTTTCCATCATCTTTTGTGTTGTTCCGATGCTGCCACTGCCTCGTAGCTTTTTCAAATCTCATCGCACTCATCCATACCCAGAATCGAGTTGGTGCTGCGCCTACAGTTGACAGAGAGCCGGCTTTTGAAGGACAGGCCGCCAGCAGATCAGCAGCCAGAGGAGACCCCGCAGCGCTAGTGCCCCTTGGTAACGTTAGTGGTGTTTCCTGCTGCTGCTGTTTCTTATTTTGGGGAAAAGTGGTTGATAATTGTCCTAAGTTTTTTTCAAATTTAATTTCAATATTTTTTTTTACTGTTTATCCGATGACAAAATGGAAGCAGTTACATAATGACAGTATGTGTACGTATCTAAAATAAATTTTGTAATGTGAATTGCCAATGAGAAAAAAAAGATAGCATATAGAACAAAACCTAACAACCCCCCTACCACTCACTCCCTTTCCCAGAGAGAGAGAGAGAGAGAGAGGGAGAGAGAGAGAGAGACAGAGAGACAGAGAGAGAGACAGAGAGAGAGACAGAGAGAGGCAGAGAGAGAGAGAGGGCCAAAGACGAACAATACACTCAAAGAACTCAAAGAACTGCACGCATACAACTATTCCGATCAACCCATTTACAACACACTCATACCATGCAATCCACCAGTAGCTTCCACAATACTCCGACACACAAGCATGTATCACAAAAATACCTCCCAACATTTCGGAGATCAAAATACATTGTTCACTGTTCATACGGCACCTGCTACAGCAGATAATTATCATCATTATCATCATAATCTTCCATCAAAGTTCAGGCTGAGCATTATCATCTCTTCATCATAATCAAATATCAGAAATATATTCTTAAACATTATTACTCTTGCTTCCAGCGATAAAGTAAAAAGAAAAAAAAGAAGAGGGGGGGGGGGGGGGGGGTGTCCATACTATTTGCCAGTTTTAGACCTGTCCATAATGTTGGTATCTGAGTAACCATGTTGTCTTTTTAGTCGTTCTACTGTACTGATGCAGACACTCTTCCCTCTGCATAGAAAAAACCCCAAAAGTTAAAACGATTCAGTAAACACAACAAGAAGTCAAATATAAACACAGAAACGGGTCTTGGAGTATGCCTTGGCACATAATATTGTGAGAATACTTCACACACTCCATCTCTCTTTTCCAGGACTGATACCAGACTCATGTCAGATTTTCTCTTCTTGAATTTGAAAGCCAGTGATGCTTCATTGGCGCCTTATTTACTGTATCCGAAGTCTACCACCTGTCCGAAAAACACAGACATAGCAATTTGCGACATCCACTTTGGAATATGCATTTCGAACTTTGTCATCTGAACGTTCAGCATCTCTAGAAAAATGCAAATTTGCACCACTTGAATATTCACTGTATGCAGACAAACGCCATTTCTGATGAATTCCTATTGGCTGATGCGTTATGAAGACGCACACTGTGATTGGTTGAAACTTGACTACGTCACTTACGCGTCAGATTAGTGTCATTCTGTCATGATGTCACCAGAGGATGCCAACAATGTTCCCAGTTCCTAGACCTACACACACAACGCAGCACGTCAAATCCTTCCTTGTCACTTCTGAATCAGAAAACACAACACTTCCAGAAGGTATGCTGGCAGATTCACATCAATGGAGGAACTGTTCACTTCCTACTCACTTCTGGCTCCATTTCTAAAGTGTTGACATGCTCTTCTTCACAAATGTCAAAACCCAAAGTGCCACACCTCCTCCTGTTTGCTTGTAGTGGGGTATGGCAGACTGACAGGAAGGTACAGCCAACAATAGACTTGTCCTCCAAGAGTTTCAGAACTCGCGCATCACGTAAGCTACACTTAGGAACACGTAAAACCTCACAGGACCAACCATTTACGCAGCATTGTTGTAATTATTTATCTCTTAATGACAATAACAAAGACATTCAATATCTTTTTCACAATGGCACACAAACATGGACGTACGTGGCAGAGCGCAATTATTCTGAATTATAATCAGAGCACCATGGTTCATCAACGAACACAATTTTGTCTGTCTGATCTGAACACAGAATAACACATAATAATGATAATCAGCTTTGCACAAAAAGGAAATGTATAATTGTCCATATCTCACGCTTTACCCTTTCCCCAAAAATAATATTATGTGAAATAAAAGAAAAACAGAAAAAAAGTTAAGAGTGACGAAAATTTTGAGCAACACTATAGATCTGTGAATATCTAGCCTGTTATTGGGGACGGGACAGCTCAGTGGTCAGAGCACTTGCTTTCCCCCAGCCAAGGTTAAGCAGCATCGAGCGCGGTTACTACTTGGATGGGTGACCGTTTGCGCGCCTTGGTTTCAGTACAGTCCCCCAGTTCACCCAGCCGTAAATGAGTACCTGCCATCTTTAGGGTCAGGGATGGCAAAACAGCGAGGGAGAGGAGATGGGCGCCGCCCTCAATATGCTGGCCCCTAGAGAAGTGCAGTCCCTGACGCCTCGCTTCCCTACGACCTTACAGGTTATGGGACACCTTTACCTTTCAGCGCTTTGATTTGTTGCTTTACAAGATTTAGCGCTATATAAATTCCATACATTGTTATTATTATTATTATTATTATTACCTTTTACCTTAGCCTGCTATTGGTTGTGTGGCTTTGTTCCTTGTTAATTAGAGTGCAAACACATCGACTGGCATTGTGTTATGCTGTGCTGTTTTCTGCTGTTTTGTTTTGTATTGTATTGTATTGTATTGCAGTTGTCCCCCGTGAAGATGCCGGCAGCCTTTCAATATAAATAGCACCCCACCTTCAGGGAAATAATCATTGCAAATGTTTTGTTCCTGTTGCTGGTGCTATGTCACTCTTGTTGTTGCTGGTGTTAATTTAAGTCTTCGATGTTATGGCAGAAAATGTCTTATTCTATTTCTATTGTTATGTTTGATATTACTATACCTAATATGTTTGTTTCCAATCATTACATTGTTTTTCCCCAGGTGGAGCTACAAGGTTCACCAATGGTAAGATTTCTCGTATCTGACCGTTTTGCACATGATTAAATCAGCCACATTCCGACTTCGGGGTTTATGTCTAAACACGGCACCAGTGGGCATGCGTGTGTGTTTTTTTTCTTCTTAATTTTGTTTTCTCTTCCTCTCAGCACACAATGGCCTTCTCTTGCAAAAAATGGAACGGGTTTTAAAGTGTGTGTATGTTGTTCTGCGTGCGTCTGCACTCGGGACCTCGATTTATACTCTCATCGGAAGGACTTTCGGGGGAGTGGAGTCGCTGCTGATACCATTCATTCTTTTATTTCGAGGATCTTGGGATAAGCACTCGTGTGCTCTTTTACATCCAGTCCCCTTGCATATGCAGTTTTGCCAGTTTTGTTATATGTTCCCATCGGCACACAATGGCCTTCTCTTCCAAAAAGCGGAACAGGATTTAACGTGTGCGCAAGATGATCCGCGTGCGTTCGAACACGGGACCTCGGTTTATAGTCTCGCCCGAAAGACTTTTGGGGGAAGTGGAGTCTGCACTGATGCTAACTCCAGGGGAAAAATAATAACCCCCTTGAACGGGATTCAAACCTTGGTCAGCGGATCACGAGCGCAATGCGCAACGATCTAACCAACCAGGCTACCCGTCCTCCTCGGGTATCAACTCCAGGAGAAGAACCTTTCGAACAGATGCTTCGCTGGAGGCTCAAACCCG
>CM054136.1:3814894-3817394 GCA_028751875.1 Rapana venosa | reverse complement strand
TTTTTATAGTGGTTTTGCTTTGTTTGGTTCTGGTTTTGGTTTGGGTTTGGATTGTTGTTGCTTTTTTGAGGGGGACTATTTGGTTGTTCCCTCTCCCCTTGTTGTTGCCGTTTTTGTTTTGCTCTTGGTTCTTGCTATTTTTGTCGGTTTGTTTCTGTGTTTTTTGCTCTGCTTTCTTCTTACTTGTTGCTACTTTTTTTCCCCTCTCTCTTGGTGATTTTTGTGGGATTTTTTTTTTGTGTGTGTAGATATTTTTCCCGTAAGCTGTGTAAGTGTATTGCTATGGGCTTTATTTTATTTTATTATCATATATTCCTTAAGGGTGACGACTGGATGTAAAAAGCACATGGGTGCTTATTCATTATCCTCGAAATGAAAGAACTTGTCATTCTCTCTCTCTCTCTCATCTTCCTCTCTCTCTCTCCTGCTCTCTCTCTCTCATGTCTCTCTCTCTCTCTCTCTCTCTCTCTGTATAATTGTGAATGTTTTACTTGTATATGGCTATTGTGTTATTGAAAATGACTTTTAGGTCGCTTGTTCTCCTTTAATTTTATGGAGGTTCTGCTTTGTTTGGTTCTGTTTTGGTTTGGGGTTGTTGTTGTTTGTTGTTGTTGTTGAAGGGGAACTACTGGTATCACCTCTCCCCTTGTTGTTGTTGCCGCTTTTGTTTTGCTCTTGGTTCTTGCTATTTTTTCGGTTGTTTCTGTGTTTTCTGTTTTGCTTTCTTCCTTACTTGTTAGTAACTTTTTTTTTCTTTTCTTTCTTCTCTTCAGTGATTTTTGTGTAGATTTTTCCCCCGTACACTGTGTAAGTGTATTGCTATAGGCTTTATTTTATTTTATTATCATATATATCTTTAAGGGCGGGGACTGGATGTAAAAAAGCACATGGGTGCTTATTCATTATCCTCGAAATAAAAGAATTTGTCATATTGTCATTGTCATTGTCTCTCTCTCTCTGCTTGTTTCAATATATCTGTCTATGTGTCCTGTCTGTTTGTCACTATGTCTACATGTGTCTGTCTGTCTGTCTCTCTCTCTCTCTCACTCTCTGCCTGTCTGTCTGCCTGTTTTGTCCCTCTCACAAGCTGGACTCCACACAAGCTTCCAGCACTACTGTACCAGACAAGTCACCAACGGAGAGAGACAGAGACAGAGAGACAGTGAGATACGGACAAGAGAAACAAAGGCAGACCAGGGATTATTCCGTTGCTTACCCTTACAAATTTAATGAAGGAGACAAAGACAGAGACAGACAACAACACAGAGACAACGATCTACAGAGACAAAGAATGATACAATGTAACACAGAAAGAAAGACAGAAAGAGAGAAAGAAAGAAAGAAAGAAAGAAAGACAGCATCGACCATTCAGCTGGGCAAAAAGTAAAAAACAAACCAAAAAAAAGCAAACCTTACCACCACCAACCACCCCCACCCCACCCCCCCCAAAAAAAAAAATTCGCCTGGGGTTAACGTCTCACTTTCTCTGTCACTCTCTCTCTGTGTCTCTCCTCTCTCTATCCTCTCTCTCTCTGTATATCTTTCTCTCTCTTTCTCTCTCTTCCCCCCCCCTCATCTCTCTCTCTCTCTCTCTTCTCTCTCTCTCATCTCTTCTCTCTCCTCTCTCTCTCTCTCTCTCTCTCTCTCTTCCCCCGTCTCTCCCCCTCTCTCTCTCTTCTTTTCCTCTGTCTCTCTGCTCTCTCTCTCTCTTTTCTCTCTCTCTTCTCTCTCTCTCTCTTTCTCTCTCTCTTCTCTCTCTCTGTCTTCTCTCTCTCTCTTCTCTCTCTCTCTTCTCTCTCTCTCTCTCTCTCTCTCTCTCTCTCTCTCCTCTCTCCTCTCTCCGCTCTCTTTCTCTCTCTCTCATCTCGTCTCTCCTCTCTCATCTCTCTCTCTCTCTCTCTCTTCTCTACTCTCTCTCTCTCTCTCTCTCTCTCTCTCTCTCTCTCTCTCTTCTCCTCTCTCCTCTCTTCTCTCTCTCTCTCTCTCTTCTCTCTCTCTCTCTCCTCCTCTCTCTCTCTCTCTCTCTCTCTCTCTCTCTCTCTCTCTCTCTCTCTCTCCTCCTCTCTCTCTCTCTCTCTTTCTCTTTTCTCTCTCTCTCTCCTCTCTCTTCTCTCTCCTCACTCTCTCTCTCTCACTCTCTCTCTCTGTCTCTCTCTCTCTCTTTCTCTCTCTCTCTCTCTCTCTCTGTCTCTCTCTCTTTTGCTCTCTGTCTCTCTCAGCACGAACTCTCAGACTTCTGACGGCGCCAAACTGGTGGTCAGCTTAAGAGAAGGACAATGGCCAACTGCCACCGCCTCCTCGGCGTTAATCCTCAATGACGACCCAGACCACCTAGCCCTCTGACCCCCACGGCAAGGATATATACATTGTATAATTTATATATCCTCAGACCCCCCACCCCCACCCCCACCCCTAATACCCGAGCACTCCTCCCCTCCCCTTCCCTCGCCCTCTCCCCCAGTCCCACAAACCTCAGTGGTGATATTTCTGCCGTCTCTCC
>CM054136.1:3717394-3804894 GCA_028751875.1 Rapana venosa | reverse complement strand
CCAAACCCCCCCCCACTCCCCCCCCCCCCCCCCCCCCCCCCCCCAACCCCCCCCACCCCCCCCCCCCCCCTCCCCCAACCCACGCCAAACCCCCCCCCCCCCCCCCCCCCCCCCCCCACCCCACCACACACACACACACACAAAAACCCCCCTCCCTCCTGTTTAGCCTACCCCCTTTCCCTACCCCCAACCCCTTTATCCCCCCGTTATTTTTCCCTTTCCCAACCTCCGTTTTCCTCCCCCAGCATTCCCCGTTTCTCTGTCCTCCTCTAAATCATTATGAAATATTTTTTCCCAAATTTATTTTTTCCGAGGGCTGGAGAAAAAAGCATGAAATGCTTAATCTACTACCCCCCTGTTTTTGTTTTTTAAAATTTTAAATAATGTTTCCCTCCTCTCTCTCTCTCTCTCTCTCCTCCTCTCTCTCTCTCTCTCTCACCCTCCCCCTCTTCCCCTCCCTCTCTCTCTCCTCCTCTCTCCCTCCCCCATACTGGGTTTTGTTAAATCTAGGTCTTTTGTCCCCTTTTCTTGAAATCATAGTTTGAATTTTTTTTTTGCGGGGGTTTTTTTTTTTTGGTTAGTTTTTTTTAATTGGAGGGGGGGGGGGGGGGGGGGGGGCATTATTTTTGTTGTTTTTGTTTTGCATTTTTGATAGTCCCTAATCGGGGAAAGGGCCCGATGAAAAAAAGTGAATGTTTATCTGCAACCCTTGAAAAAAAAAAAAGAAGAAGAAGGCTCTCTCTCTCACTCCCCCTCCTCTCTCCCCTCTCTCAACTCTCTCCTCTCTTCGCTCTCTTTCTCCTCTCCATTAGACTTTAATCTTTGGGGGGGGGGGTTGGGGGGGGGGGGGGGGGGGGGGGGGGGGGGGGGGGGGGAGGTTTTTGCTTCCTTTTGTTTTTGGTGTGGGGGGGGTGTATCTTATGTTTAGTGTCACACGGTGAGGAATTTTTTTTTTTAATTCAGAGACTGTTTTTTAAAAAATTTTTTCTGTGAAAATTTTTTTCTGTTTATTTTTTCTTAGGTATAGCTTTCCCCACACGTTTTTACCCGTTTTGGATAAAAAAAAAACAGGTTGATCTCGTTTTGGGGGTTTCTTTTCCTTTTCCGGGCCCCTTTTTCCCTTTATATTTATCTATTTTCATTCTTTTTTTTGGAGGGTAGTTTTGATTGGATACAGACGACAACGGCAGACAACCAAACAGACAGACAACAGCAAAACTTGGGCACAGAGGGACGGGCGATATGGTCAGTGTAAAATTTTGTTAACCACACTCAATCCGTTTCAGGAAATTTCCCTTTTGGTAGCTTTTGACTTTGAGCTGTGACACACTCCACCCACTCCATTTATCCCTGCCTGCTTGTGGCAGGCATGTGTTATCATATACATGGTGCTTTGGGTGTTGTTTTTGGGCCTTCTCACTAACCTGCCCGTGGTTTAAAAAAAACAACAAAACAAAACAAAACAAAAAACCCCTCCCTCGTGGAAGCCCTGGGGTTTTTTCATATAATATAGCACCCCCCTTTCTTGAAATTTTGTGCTAGGAATCCCCTTTTTTTATCCCCTCTTTTTCTGCCTTGTACTTTTTCTCATTATCACCCCTTTCATGTCTGTTTTCTGCCTTTTTGGTCCATTCTCCCTTTTTCTTTTTTCCGAAAGAGGTTTTTTTTTTTAAAAATTTAAACCCAATTTTTCTCTCCGCGAAGACAATGCGCTGGGGGTAATCCAGTTTCTTAAAGGGAGCGCCCGACATTTCCGTCAGTGACAGACAACCATATTTTATGCTGACGTTCGATGGGGAAGAAGAAAACCCATTTTAGAAAAAATGCATGCACACACTTACACTAAGCAACAACAACTAAAAGCCAATAGTGTGCTCAAAAAGCAATGAAAAGTTCTTTATCTTTTAATTAGCACTAGTAGGGCCCTAAAATCAATTATCAAACGAAAAGTGGGAAATTTTTGGAAACACTTTTGCAACAGGGTATTTGTTTTATAAACTCCGTGATGCACTGCACGGCTATTTCAACACTTGTCGTGAGGGGAATTCAACTTGGGAGCCCAACCCCTCCAATACGGATCATGCTGGGGAATCTGTGTTATCTATCCCACCGGCCATTGCTGACTGGAACTTCTACGAATGAGTTTTAAAAAAATTTTTGGGGAAATGTTCTGCATGTGGGAGTGGCACACGTAGCTTCGCTTTACACCTCATCCGGGAAAAACTTCAGGGGTGATTTTTTTTTCTGCCCATCTTCTTTCGTACCCCCGGCTTTCGCTCCCACGCCCTCATTTTCCCAATCCCCCGCCACAGCCACACCAGATTCGTTTATATCTCACCCCCAGGGTCGGGAAATGCCTGGGAGCCCATCAATATCAGGTCGCGGAGGCCACCACCCGGGGCCCTACACTGCTGCGGGTCAGGGAGTAAATTTAATCGAGTTTAAATCCAGGGGGAATACTCTCTAAATGGAAAAACCCTTTGCTTAGCAAGATTTTAACTGCCTTCGTTCAGTCAAGCACGACTACCGTTTTTGACCGCTGTGCTTTTTTGCCCAATCCACCCCAAACCCCAGTCAACTGTTTAGCTGCCCTAATAAAAACAATAAGGGAAATTTATAAAAACCCCTTTTTTTGCAGTTTGATTAGGTTGGTTTACTCAATAGCACGACAAAACCCCCCTAAAACGTGAACGGATGTCTCATGAACACATTAAAACCAAAAACAACTTTACGGGGATTCTTTTGTGCTCAACTGCCTTTCTCTTATTTCAATTTTAAGATTTTTTCGTCATATGTCTTTAACTTTTTGGTAAAAACTATCTCTTGTGTCTGTCTCCTCCCGCTGCTCTCTTTCCTGTTGTTTTTGTCTTGACAACACATACACACAAAAACAAAAAATCACGTATACACCCCGCACACCCACAAAACACACAAAAAAACCCACCACACACACACACACAAAACCGCGCGCGCGCGCGCGCGCCCCGACTTGGGGCAGTCGGCCTCCAAAGAGCCGGGCCCGCTCAGGGGCCAGAGCTACACGGGTGTATCTATCACATTTCATCAGCTGACCACCACGGGCATCGTCCCGCCAGAGTTGTCTGTCTGTCTGCAGGCATCTCTTCCTCTCTTGTCTCTCTCTAAAATCTCTCTCTCCCCTCCTCTCTTTTCCTCCTCTTTTGTCCTCTTCTCTCCGTCTCTGTCCTGCTCTCTCCTTCTCTCTCTCTCCTTTTCCCTCTCCTCTCTCTCTCTCTCTCTGTGCGCGCGTTAAGAAGGGGAGAGTGTGTGCGAATATATATAATATATATAATATATATTATATATAAATAATAATATAAAGAAGAGAGAAGAGAGAAGAGAGAGGAGAGAGAGAGAGAAAGGAGAGAGAAAAGGAAAAGGGAGATGTGTGTATATATATATATATTTATTTATTTATTTTTTATACCACTTTAAATCACAATTTTCCCCTGCGTAAATTCGGGCTGCTCCCCCCGGGGAGAGCGCGTCACGAAAAGCACGCCACCCTTTTTTTTTTTTTTTTGGTCTGCAACTGTATTCTTTCCCTACAGAGTGGCTTTTTCAAGAATTTTGCCAGGGGCAACCTCTTGTTGCCGGGGTTCTTTTACGGGCGCTATAATTTTTTTGTAACACACGGACCCTCGTTATCGTCTCAAAACCAAGACTAGCGCCCAGACCACCACTCATTCTATGGATGGGGGAAAAGTTTCGGCCCAGACGGGGTACAACCCACCACAAATTCCGACCCGGGCTTTTCGCTTTTTAGATAGGGGCGTTACCTCTAGACCACCGATCCACTATTATAATATATATATATAAATATATAATATAATATATAGAAAAAAGAAGAGAGAGAGAGAGAGATTGGGATAGATATATATATATTAAATAAAAGAAAAGGGGAAAGAGAAAGATGTGGGTTTGTGTGCCCTGTGTGTGTTTATTTTTAATATATAATATATATATATATTATATTATTAAATATATATTATAAAATTATATATATAAATTTTTAATAGGAGAGATGTGTGTCATAAATAAGAGAGACGAGCAGAGAAGAGATGTTGTGTGTTTTGTCTGTGGGTGTATTATAATAAAAAATATATATTTAAAATATTTTAAATAATAATAATTATATAATACACATACAAATATATATTTAAGAAGAAGAAATAGAAAAGATGTTTTGGTTTTTATTTTTTGGGGGGGTTTTGGGGGGGGGGGGGACGAGGGGGATGTTTGTCGTGGGGTTGTTTGGTTTGTATTGGGGGGGTGTGTGGTGGAAGGGGGGAGGCGGGTGGGGGTTTTGTTTTGTGGTGGGTTGTGGTTGGTGGGGTGGTGGTAGTGGAGGTGGGGGTGTTGTACGGTGTTGTGTGGTTTACATTATCCATTTCATTTACAATTTATGTAAAAACAATATTCCGTGTGTATGGCACCATCAAAATTTTTATTGTATTAAAAAAATCAGAAACTATGAATAAAGATATTTTCAATCTCATATGAATCGTTTGCACGTACTCGCGATTTACTCTCTCCCCTCTCTCCATCTCTCTTCCTCTCCTCTTCATCTCTCTCATCCCCTCTTCTCTCCCCCCTCTCTCCCTCTCCATCTCCCCATCTCTCTCTCTCTTTTCCCCCATTTCGCTGCAGGCGTAATCTGTCTTGCTTTTTTTTGGGGGGGGGGGGGGGGGGGGGGGGGGGGGGGGGGGGGGGGGGGGGGGGGGGGGGGGGGGGGGGGGGGGGGGGGGGTGAAGGGGCTGCTTATTGTAGCGCCATCAGAAATACAGAAACAGCTTTCTGTTCAGTCAATCGCAAAAACATTATCATCTAATATCCTGATGTAATCTGCTGTCTGTCTCTGTCTTTTTGCCTGCCTGCCTCTCTCTCTCTCTCATCATCTCAACATCACTCTCTCATCTCTCTCATCTCATCTCTCTCTCCTCAACCATCTCTCATCTCCTCTCTCTCTCTCTCTTTCTCTCTCTGTGGCTGATAATAAGTAATCTTTTGTTCATTTTATTGTACGATCAAAATTAAAAAACAAGAACCGCTTTCCGCTCCATCAACCCAGAAAGATTGTTCAATCTAACTAATATCCTCAATGAGACCACACCACCCCCCCACCCATCTCCCCCAACCGCCCACCCCCCACCTCTCTCTCTCTTATCATTCATTCATTGTTACTTCAAGCTACCACCAACCATGCTAAAACAACTACTCTCCAATTCCACCTCCACCCCTTGCCCCGAAACTAAAAAAAACACACAAAAAACAACCAAACAAAAAAAAAACCCTACCACAAAACACACCCACAAAATAAAAAAACGTGGGGGGAGGGAGGAGGGTGTCTAGCTACCCTCTCCCAACATCCACACCCACCCAATCCCCCATTATTTCTCCCCCCCCTCCCCCTTTTTTTTTTTTTTTTTTTTCCTCCCCCCCCCCCCCCCCCACCCCCCCCCCCCCCCCTTCACCCGAAGTCAGACAGCAGAGTGCATTAATCAAGCCACTGAGCCCGATCGCATTCCTTACTTGATCCTTGCCGCCGTTCCCTGTCCTCAGCAGTGAACTTGCTGGCGGCCAAATTGACAGAGCCGAGCGCGGACAACCGCCGCTCAGAAAAAGCCCAAGCGCCCGAGACTGCTTGACTAAACTCCTACCTAGACCCCCCCTGAGTAGCAGAAGCAAGCAGAGCAAGCAGAGCAGGATTTCGCTGGCTTAAAAACTTCAAGATAGGGATAAATGAATAATAATAGTTTGCCTGACCTCGCTCTCTCTCTCTCAAACCTTCCGCCTCGACAATATACCCACCCCTTTGCCACTACTCTCTCTCTCTCCACTCTCTTGACAGTCTCTGTCATCTTTTCTCTCTCTGTCTCTCTCTCTCTCTCTCTCTCCATCTCCTCTCTCTCTCTCTCCCTCTCCTCTCTCTCTCTCTCTCTGTATCTCTGTCTCTGTCTGTCTGTCTGTCTGTCAAGCTGTCTTCTGTCTGTCTTCTCTCTCGTCTCTCTCTCGTCTCTCTCGTCTCAAAGCTCTCTCTCGCTTCTCCCTCATCTCCCTCTCTCTCTCTCTCTCTTCTCTTGGCCGCTTTTCGAAAGATTAAGCCATTGTGTCCATGGGAACAATGACAACAATGTACAAAAATCCCGCATACACTCGAGGACAGGAGGTTAAGAAAAAAAATGCACGGAGCGCTTATTCCCATTATCCTTTATACAAAAGATGTTTAACAAACTCAAAAAATAATCACCTCTCTGTCTCTTTCTCCTCTGTCTCTCTCTGTCTTCCCTTCCCCCCCCCCTCTCTCTCCACTCTCTCTTCTCACATGTCTCCTCAGTCTCTCTCTCCTCATTCTCTCTCTCTCCTGCGCCAGCCAGCCGTTGTCGCCTTATCAACAGAGGTGTTTAATCACTGGCAACCTATTAGTACGAGCAGAAAAATAAAAAGAGAGGGAGGAGGATGGAGGGGAAGGGCCTAGGGTGGGGGTGGGGAAGAATATTGGAGGGGGGGTGGGGGGGTGGGGAGGGAGGGGTTTGTCGCCCTGAGGCGAGGTCTGGTGGTGCCAATTGGGCGGGTGAAGAAGAACGATCGATGGTCAGAAGGAAACACATCTGTGTTGACTGCAGCCAGCGATCAACAAACAGAAGGCCGACATGATAACTACTCCTACTTAGCTTTGGAGTGGTTGGATTTTTGAATAGATATAACTGTCTTCGGCGTGTATTGTATTTTTTTTTTTTGGTGATGTTTAGGTTAGGAGAGAAAGAAGGAGAGAAGGAGGAGGGAGGAGGGAGAGAGAGAGAGGAGAAGAAATCAAATCAAAATTCTTTAATACTCTCGAGAGTAATGAATAACACCCATGGGGAGGGATGGCGCATGTTTTAAGCACACGCTTTCCCCCGGCTAAGGTTAAGCATCAGTCGAGCGTGGTTATCTCTTGGATGGGTAACCGTTTGCGCGCCTTGGCTTCAGCACAGTCCCCCAGGTCACCCAGCTGTAAATGGGTACCTGCCTCTTTAGGGTCAGGGAAGGTAAAGCAGCGAGGGAGAGGAGATGGGCGCCGCCCTCAATATGCTGGCCCCTTAAGAAATTGAGGTTTCTGATGCCTCACTCCCCTAGGACCACATAGGTTAAGGGACACCTTTACCTTTACTCATGAGAGAGACAGAGACAGAGAGACCGACCGACAGACAGCCAGACAAAACAGACAGAATAACAACAAATAAACAAAATCAGCAGTTTTGCCTGCAAGGACAGGAAGAGAAAGTGTAAGCAATCTTCACTGATTTCTTTAGGTACACAAATAAGTCTTCCAAATTTAAGGAATCGGATATAGATTTAAAAAACTACTTTTTTAAAAAACTCAAACGAAAACCAAATTGAAACAAACAAATCTGACTAACAAATAAACACAAGATCACAAAATGTACTGAATAATAAAGAGGACTATTATACTCTTTTGGAAGACGGGGAAAAAAAACAACAACCAAATAAACATTATTTTTTCCGTTCCTGGGCTAGAACTGAAGTTCAGCAATGGTGAGATGTTACGTATTCGACCGTTTTGCCCGCCATTAAGAATAAACCGGAATCCGACTGAATGAAGATATACTACAGGAGACGTATATGTACAAACGATAGAGGATTTTTTGTTGTTGAACCCTTTTTGACAACCAAAGTAAAACAAACCTATAATTACAAACGAGATCACTGAATGTGCTAAATGATAAAGAAGGGTACGAGTGTGTGCTCTACCCTGTAAGAAACCAAAAGCAGAAACAAAAAAAATTAGCACGGGATTATCAAATAATTATACGGCGCACAAAGAAAGCGTTTCTAATTTCCCTTTTTTTTGGAAACAAGGAACACAAAATAAACAACAAATAAACAGAGGATACCTAAAGGTAGATTCAAAAGAGTTTCTGTTAACAACATTCAGCAAGAAACAAAAGCTTTACGTCAGCATGGCAGGAGGGTTATGTGGGGTTTGGTAGGAAGCCTTATTTGTTTTGTTTTGTTTTGTTTTATGTTTTGTGCCTCAGCTAGAGCTCCGAGGCTCGCCAATGGTGAGATTGTTGCCTACGCCACGGTGCTTTTTTCTCACCATTTAGGTAGCCGGATTCCGACTTCGGGCATGGTGTGTTAGCTCGGCAACTGTGTGAATGCATTGTAGAAACTTTAGCATCGTGCCGGTAGAAACTCCGAGCCACCGGCACGAAATGGCCTACTCTTCCGAAAGGCGGAACAGGTTTTTAACGTGTGGGCAAGATGTTCTGCATGCATTCGCACACACAGGGCCTCAGTTTATAGTCTCGCCCGAAGGACTTTGACATTCAGTTCCATTTTCTCTTCACATTGGGAATGGCAAGGCTGGGAATCGAACCCCAAACTTCAGGGTTTTCTTGTCAGGCAGGTGAACGTCTTAGCCATCCTACCACCTTTTTCTCTAATTTTTGTTTCCATTTGAAATCTTGTTAGCAGCGACTGTTTGATAACAGACTGCACACAAGACCAGGTGAAGGCGACGTGTCAATACCCGCTGCCTCCAGACCACTTGAAATCGGCGCCACGCATTTTAGAGTTTGGTTTGTGTTTGGTTTTTCCGCCCCTATCCATCTCTCGCTAGCTATCTTTTCCCCTTTTTCCGACCTGTCCTCCTCCCTTCCCCAACATTCCCCTCTCCTCATCTATTACTTTCTGCGTGTGCGTGCGCACGCATGCGCGCATGCAGACACAGAAACAGACACAGACACACACACAGAGGAAAGAGAAAGAGAGAGAGAGAGAGAGAGAGAGAGAGAGAGAGAAGAGACGCGCCGCGCAGCGCGCACACACACACACACACACACAAACACACACACAACGACACACAAGAGAAGAAGACGAAATGAGAGAAACAGACAGACAAAAGAAAGACAGACAGACAGACAGACAAGCACAAAGAACAGACAGACAGACAGACACACACACACACACACACACCACCATTGCTGCATCTTGCAAGCCTCTCAGCTATCAGAAACATTGGGTGTTTGGAAAAACAAATGGGAGCTGGGTTGAAGTGGTTAGAAACTGGGCCAACATTGAAGTGATGTATAGGTGTCCTCCCCTCTCCTTTCTCTCCTTCCTCTGCTGTTGTTGTTGGTTTGTTGTTGGTGGTGGTGGTGGTGGGGGGGGGGGGGGCGGGTTGTGCAGGAGTGGGGGGGGGGGGGGGCGGGTTTGTTTGGGTTTTTTTTTTTTGGTTTGTTTTAATTCTGTGCTAGGAATTCCCTCTTTTCTCTCCCTTTCTTTGTATTTTTTTTCTTTTCCCGTCTGACATGAGTGAAAGAGTTACAATTGGTCACTAAGAACAAGGTTGTTTTAAGGAATCTGGATTTGGTTATATTTCATTTTAAGTGTGGTTAATGTGGTTTCCCCACAACACGGTGACCGTCCTAGGCTGTTGACCCTTATGGTCGGCCAGGGCGTTGATACACGGAACGGCAATGGAGTTGGTTTTAGACCCTGTTCTAATCTGTATATAATTATTTGCACGTTTTTAATCTGAGATTTAAAACTGGATGATGTGACAGCCCAGCTATGACCTCTGTGGTCTCGGGGCTATAAACAGCAGGGTTGGATTGGACCTCCTTCTCGTCTATGTTCTGCCTTCTTGGTCCATTCTCCTGCCTTCCTTCCTGAAATACTTTTAAGCCTTTCTCTCCCATGCCGAAGTCGGATGCGCTGGGCCTGACTAGTCAGGCGCTTAACGGCAGTGTAACGCATTTTCGCTCATATGACAGACAACAATAGTTTCTGTCTGAGTGATGGAAGAAGTTTTGGGATTTGTTTTTTTTGTATTTGTTTTGATTTGTTTTGATAGTCCCTAATCAGGACAAAGCCCGGAAGAAAAAAAAAAGTCTGCGAATGTTTATAAATCTGTAAGCTGTTTGTAGGCCGTTTTGGCGTGGACAAAACTAATGATAGAGGTCTCAGACTTTTGGAATTCGCAAGCAGCCACAATCTTACTGTCGCCAACACCTTATACCCCCACAAGACATCAAGAAGAACGACGTGGCACTCACCAAATGGAAAGACACATAACCAGATTGACTACATCTTGGCCCCCAAACGATTTAAGTCGAGCATCAACAAAGCCCAGACAAGAAGTTTCCCTGGCGCTGATATTGGTAGTGACCACGACATGGTACTCATGACCCTACAGATCAAGCTGAAGACCAAGAACCAGAAGAGAAATCCCCGTCTGCGGTTCAACATGGAAAAGCTGAAGGACCCCGAAGTCGCTGAAATCTTTAAAGCTGAGATAGGGGGCAGATTTGCAGCATTGAATTTCCTCCAAGATGACATCAACAACCTCACTGAGACCTTCAGCAAGACCATTCAGGAGACAGCGCTGGAGATCCTTGGGAAAGAGAGGAAAAAGAACCAACCGTGGGTTACCAACGATATCCTCGACCTGTGCGACCAACATAGGGAGCTAAAGCCAGTGAAGAACAAAAAACCCAGAAACGGCCGAAGAGTATAGAACAGTCAACAGGTCAATCAAGAAGAAGATGACTGAGGCCATGGGAACTGGATGTCAGAACAATGCTCCAAGGTTGAGAAGGCAATGGCGAAAGGAGACAGCAAAGAGAGCGTACCAGACCATAAAGGGTACTAACCAAGTCCCAGCAGCCAAAGACCTCTGTTATTGAAGACAAAGAGGGGTCAGTCCTTACAGAGAGCGCCACTATCATGAAGAGATGGACAGAATATTGCAGAGACCTGTACAACACAAGCTGAAGGCTGATCCGAACAAACCTTCACGAGCAAGATCCCAGACCATCAGATCCTGAAAGCACACAGGTGCTGGAGGAAGAGGTAGAAGAAGCAGTAAGATCCCTGAAAGGAGGCAAGTCACCAGGGATTGACAACATCCCGCTGAGCTCATCAAGAACGGAGGCCCAGAGATGATCAAGGCATAACATCATCTGCCAACGCATCTGGACCAGCAAAGAGTGGCCTGAACAGTGGACCCAATCCATCATAGTTCCACTTCCAAAGAAGGGAGACCTGAAGAAGTGCCAAAAATTACAGAACAATCAGTCTGATAAGCCATCCAAGCAAAGTTATGCTACGCTTTGCCTTGAACAGAACTGAAACCACAAGCAGAAGAAATAATCCTATCAGAAGAACAGGCAGGATTCAGACCAGGTCGAAGCACTGTCGAACAGATCTTCAACATCAGAATGCTCATAGAGAAGCATCTCCAACATCAGCTACAGCTCTACAACAACTTCATTGACTTCAAGAAGGCCTTCGATCGAGTGTGGCAAGAAGCACTGTGGCAAGTCATGAGAGACTCAAGCTTCGACAGGACCTGATTCAAGTCAATCCAGGCCGCTGTATGACAGCTCCCACAGTGCAGTCCTCATGGGTGGAGAAATCGGGGAGTTCTTCCGGACTTCAGTTGGAGTTCGACAAGGCTGCCCGCATATCCCCGTTCTTTTCAACGTGTTTCCTGGAGAACATCATGCAGGAGCCCTCCTTGGCTTCAAGACCACAATCACAATAGGAGGAAGGCCAGTCTGCAATCTCGATTTCGCAGACCGATATTGAATCTCATGGGCCGCAGTGAAGAACTCCAGGATCTCACCACCATACTGGAAACATCAGCCAATGCCCACGTATGAGATCAGCACGGAAAAGAGCAAGACCTAGTGAACAGTACCTACACGACCACATCCCACCACATCAAGATGAGCGGGAGACACTAGAGGAGGTGGAAAACCTTCAAGTACCTTGGAGCAGTCATCACCAAAGAAGGCACGAGCACACAAGAGGTGAAGATCAGACTTGCTTGTGGCACTCCTCTCCATGACTAAGCTGGCGAAAGTGTGGAGAAACCACAACATCATAACCCACACTAAGGTCAGACTCTACAAGGCACTCGTCACATCCATTGCCTTGTACAGCTGTGAAGCATGGACACTTACTGCCGATTTTAGAACGTCGCATTCAAGCCTTTGAGATGAAGTGCCTCAGGCGGATCCTGAACATCACCTACAGAGACCGCAAAACCAATGACTTACGTCTGGCAGCAGATCGAGGCAATGGCTGGCAAACAAGAACCATTGCTAGATACAGTCAAACGGAGGAAACTGAAGTGGTTTTGGCCACACAACAAGGCATAACAGCCTGTCAAAGACAGTCCTGCAGGGAATGGTGGAAGGAGCAAGGAGGCAGGGACGACCACGCAAAAGCTGGATATCCAACATCAAGGAGTGGACCGGCCTCACTGTACCAAGCCTCCTGAAAACAGCCCAGGACAGAACCATTTGGCGGTCCACTTGCAGCGTCCGTGCGGGTACCCCAACGGTTGTCCCGACCAAGGGATGATGGAGATGGATGGAAGCTGTCTGAGCGTTCAAAAGGGAACAAGAAGCCTGCCCTAACTAGCTAGCTAGTGTTAGGGTAAGCTATGACGAGCTAACCTCTGACCTGCAGTTATCCCCTGGTATGGTCGGCCATTCATGTCACTGTTCTTCCCCTGGAGGCCCAGTGTGGAGGCCGAGTCCCTGTCACACTAGCTAGTCCTTCCAAAGTTGCTGCATGGTGACAGATCACTGTAGCATCTCTTGCCTCAGACCCAAGTCCTTTCTCCCCATTTCGAAACATTCAAGAATTGAAAAGAAATTTGGCAACAGAAGCGGACTTCAATCCGAGAAAAAAAAAGAAACAAACGAATAAACAAACAAAAACAAACTTTTTCTTAAACACACACACATACACACACACACACACACAAACACACACAACACACACAACACACACACCGCGCGCAAAATGAACCCCAAAGTTTTTCTCTGCTCTATTTTGCTCATTACAGCTGATGTTGACACCCACCTCTCAACGCCGAAATCAACCGAAAACCAAAAACCCAAAAAAAAGAAGATAGAAAAAAGAAAACAAGTCCCCGGACTTGACAGTAGTAGCAGAGAGTGATATGGGGTTATGTGGGATTGGAGACAAGGATTTAGTACTGGCCTGGGGGGGGGGGGGGGGGGGGGGGGGGGGGGGTGGGGGGGGGGGGGGGGGGGGGAGGTGGGGGGAAGGGGGGGGGGGGGGTGAGGGGGAGTGGGAGGGGATGTGTGGTGTGGGGAGGGAGGGGGGGGGGGGGGGGGGGGGGGGAGGGGGGGGGTTGGGGTGGGGGGGGTGGGGGGGGGGCGGCTGGGGTGGCAAGGACAGGGGTGGTCCCGTATGGTGCCTCGCGGGGCTTTGGCTTAGGGTCTCTCACGCAGGGCAACTGGTGAGGCCGTCCAGGGCACGGTCGGGTGCCCGGTGCCCCCGCTTTGGCTGGTCCCCCGCCCAACCACACTGGTCTACCTGGGGGAGTGCATACCTGCCTCCATTGCATCATGCCCTGTTTCCCCCCCCCGTCCCCCTCCCCGGTGGCCTGCTGCTCACCCCTTGCCCGCGTGCAATTAAACCTCAATGCTGGTTCTGGGCCCCTCAGGGCCCCCCCCCCCCCCCCCCCCCCCCCGCCCCCAGCCCGCTCCCCCCCCCTGCTTTTGCTCTTCTCTTCTCCTCTTGCGACAGATTTATAGCACAGTGAGTAGTTACTGTTTTCACTTCATATCGCCGCTTGTGGTAGTAGTGAGAAATCTCTTTGGTTTTGGCTTTGTCTTTTTTGTTGTTGTCTTTTTGTAGTTGAGAGTGTGCGACTCCAATACATGCACGCTGTTTTCGTTGTTATGATCGAACTAGAAAGAAGGCTGCTGTAGTTTGATAGTGTGTGTGTGTGTGTTGGTGTTTAGGATGGATTTGGGAGTGGGGGGGGGGGGTAGGTGATAGTGTGTATGTTTGCTTTATGTTCTGTTTTGGGTTTTTTTGTGGGTTTTGCTATGCTCGTTTGCTTGCTTTGTGTGTGTGTGTGTGTGTGTGTGTGTGTGTGTGTGTGTGTTGTTGTGTTGTGTTTGTTTGTGGTGTTGTTTTTGCTGTGATGTTGTGAATTATTTTTGTTTTGGTTCGTTTGTTTGATTTTTCTTGCACTCTCGGATAATGTCAAATTTTCGAATTAATCTTTTATATATGATTCAGTTTGATTATTGAATATATATTATATTTAAGCACACTACTCGATTCATAGTAAAAAAAAATTCTTATCAATAATAATAATAATAATAATAATAAAATAATACACGGAATTTATAGAGCGCCATATCTTGCAATTACAAATCAGAGCGCTTCCATTCAATCCGCTCCTACACATGCAACCAACAATGATTAACAATATTCTAACAAATTCAAATGTACAACACAACACACGCACACACACACACACACACACACACACACACACACACACACACACACACACACACACACACACACTAAATATTGGATAATATATAGCCTCCTAAGTTATGTTAACCAAAAAAAATAAGCATTGAGATGATTTTGATAATTTTAATTGAATCAGAAATCCCTGCTTGATCACGAATTTTCGTTTTTGCAGTAAACATAAAAAATCCTTATTTATTTCCTTTGGTGTCAAAACTGTACGTTATTGTATCAAAACCACAGTGTTTGAGCTTTAAACATGTCCGACCACACACCACAGACATTTACAGCATGAAAAACAACGTTTACACTGACAAAAAAATAATAGAGAAAGAAGCAAACACCACCTTTCGCATCAAACTATTCTGTTCACGGTGAAAATTACGTTTACCACACAAAAACAGAAAATAAATATCAAACTACTAAATAGAACTTTAGACGTAAACACTTTACCGTACATGAAAATTGTCACGTCCATTCCGAAAACAGACGGAAAGAGAGAACGAAACACAAGGAAAAACAAGAAGAGAACGGAAAGTGCGGAGGAAAGCAACAGAGGGATAAAAAAAAAAAAAAAGCTCCGATGACGCAGAAGGAGTGAACGAGAGAAAAGGTTTGAAAGAAGATAAAAGAAAGAACGAAAGAATGAACTCGAAACTCGAACGATTTATTGAGGGTATTTGGATAAGCCAGAGGCTTCTCACAAGGGCCTCATAAAAAAGGTAACTTTATAACTGTGAAATGTTTAGGTTTTTTTTTTTAAATGAATGAAAAGTTTGAATAAAATGTGAACCAAACACAAATAAATCAGTAACTTATACACACAACAAAAAGAAAGGAAACAATAAACTTAATCACTTATTTCTCTGTCCGATCAACTACTTACTGTACTTGTCTATTAGTCAATAAACCAAGCCATCAGTAAACATGAATAACATACACATTTTAAAAAATTCTTTTATATCGAGGATAATGGAATAAGCACTCAGGTGCTTTTTTACATCCAGTCCCCGTGTGTATGCGGTTTTTGTAAATTTTGTCATTTGTTTCCACCGGCACACAATGGCCTGCTCTTCCGAAAAGCGGAACAGGATTTAACGTGTGCGCAAGATGTTCTGTACACATCCGTACACATGTACTTTTTCCACATACGAAAAGGGAAAAGAAAAGGTAATGGCTAGATGGAAAAGAAGAAGAAGAAGAAGAAGAAGAAGAAAAAAGAAGAAAGAAAAGAAGAAGAGAAGAAGAAGAAAGAAGAAGAAAATTGAAATGCGGAAGAAGACAGTAAAATAGAAGGAGAGGTGGAGGTGGAGGGGAGGAGAGGGGGAAAGGAGGGGAGGGGGAGGAAATAAGGTTCCAGCAGAAAAAGAACATAATAAGAGCAGAAAATACAAGGGAATACAAATAAAATAGATAAAAAGGGGAAAAACAAAAGAGAAGGGACCATAACAAAGAACAAAAAAAAAAAGAGAAAAGAAACCAGCACATAAAGGAAGATCTAGATCAAGAAGAAGAAGGAGGAGGTAGAGAAGAAGGAGAAGAAGAAGGAGGAGGTAGAGAAGAAGGAGAAGAAGAGGGAGGAGGTAGAGAAGAAGGAGAAGAAGAAGGAGGAGGAGGAAAACTTCATGCTTTCGAGAACGAAAGTGATGTAGTCAAAATAATACTGAACCCAAAATCTCTCTCTCTCTCTCTCCTCCTCCTCCTCCCCCCCCCTTTTCCACCCCCCCCCCCCCCCCCCCCCCCCCCCCCCCCACCACCCCCCCCCATCTCCCACACCCCCCCCCCATTAAAAAAAAAAAAAAAATTTTATTTAAAAAAACACTAGGGTTTAGGCCAACGCAAAGCACGCGGGTGGTCGGGCGAAACAAAGACCATCATGTTTGATATTCTGCTGCACATTTTTCTCCTGCTCTAGCGCTGCAACCCCCACCCCCCACCCCCCCCCCCCCCATTCCCACTCCCCCCAGACGCGGGGCGGGGAGGGGGGGGGGGTTGAGAGACATCTTTTTGATGTATAGACACAATACACAGTCTCGCTGACTAGCCGGAAAGAAAAAAATCCCGTCATTAAAGACAAGGACGTGAGGAGAGAGGGGAGAGAGAGAGAGAGTGAGAGAGAGAGAGGGAGAAGAGGAGAGAGGAGAGAGAGAGAGAGAGAGAGAGGGAGAAGAGGGGAGGAGGGGGGGGAGAGAGAGGGAGAGGAGGGGGGGGAGAGAGGGGAGGGGGGGTGAGAGGGAGAGAGAAGGGGGGGAGAGTAGAGAGAAAAAAGGGGGGAGAGAAGAAAGGGGGGGGTGGTGGGGTGGGGAGGCTTGGGGTGAAGAGCCAGTCCCATCCATTAAATGGGCTTTTAGATTATTTTATAAATTAGAATAAGAAGGGGGGGGGGGGGGGGAGGGGAGGAAGGGAGGGTTATGGAGGAAGAACGGGAGAGAGAAAGGGAGAAAAGAAAGAAAGAAAGAAGAATAGAGAGAGAGAACAAGAGGGCAGACAAAAAAGGGCATTCAAGTTTGATTCCTTTCCAAACAAAACCTTTTGAGATAGGAGACAAAAAAAAAGACCAAAAGTGGACAAAGACAAACAGACAGACTGGCAGAAAGACAGGAGAAGGGGGGGGGGGGGGGGGTGTCTCTGTTTGTCGTTGTGTCTTTTGTCTCTGTCTGTTTGTCTGTCTCTGTCTGTTTGTCTGTCTCTGTCTGTTTGTCTGTCTCTGTGTTTGTCTGTCTATGTCTGTCTGTCTGCCTGTCTGTCTGTCTCTCTCGCTCTCTCTTCTGTCTCTCCTCTCTCCCTCCTCCCCCTCCCCATCTTTTTCTCTCTTTCCCCACCTCCTCTCTCTCTGGTACACACGCCCCTTTTCGTCTAATCGCCCCCTTCTACCCCCCCCCCCTCCCCTCCCACTCTTCTCCCAACACACCTATGATCATGGGAACCTAACTGATGATGGATAAGAGTGAGTGTGACGTGGAAATAGCGTGCAGACGACATAAATCGCCACTGATAACATCACAATGGAGGGCAGAGACAGAGAGACAGGCTTGTGTGTGTGTGTGTGTGACTGGTGTAGATTTTTTCCTGCTCTGTTCTCCTCTGCTCTGTTCTGCTCTGCTGTGTACTCTGCAGTCTGTTCTGTGTCTGTATGTCTATCTGTCTGAGGTAGCGTTTACGGGTGTTTTGTTACCCTTTGTCTGTCTATCAGTCAGTCTGTCTGTCTGTCTTAGTGTTTTCAATGCAGTCTATCTCTCCGTCTGTCTTTGTCTCTATCATTTGCATACTATGTGTCCGTTTCTTTCCTCAACCCTTTCTCTATGTCTCTGTCTCGGCCTGTCTGTCTCTGTCTGTCTCTGCCCTCCCCCCCCCCCCCCCTCTCTCTCTCTCCATACCCCTTCTCTTTAACAGAGAAATAGCGTGCAGATTATATCAATCCAATACAATTATATAAATGATGTATGTAGGTATATATTTATATAATATGTGTGTGTGTATTTTATACTGGGAGCAACATGTTCTGAGGGCTATGTGTTATATCATTATGTTGTGTTCTGCTCTATGTAGGTATACATGCATCTTGCAAATCCTGTGTGTTTCTATGTCTGTCTGTATGTCTGTCTGTCTGTCTGTCTGTCTTCTTCTCTCTCTCTCTCTTCTCTCTCTCTCTCTCTCTCCCCTCTCTCTCCTCTCTCTCTCTCTCTCTTGCTCTCTTTCTCGCGGTCTCGAGGTCCCGTGTGTGAACGCACACAGAACATATTGCGCACACGTTAAAAGCCGTTCGGCTTTTCGGAAGAGTAGTCCAGTGGGAACGGATGACAACATTTATAAAACTGCATATACAAGGGGACTGGATGTAAAAATGTACGTGAGTACTTATTCCATTTTCCTCAAAATAAAAGAATAGAATAAAGAATAAAATAAAGATAATCTCTCTCCTCTCTCCTCCCCCTTTCCCCCCCCCCTCCCCCCCCCCCCCCCTCCCCCCCCCCCCCCCCCCCCCCCCCCCCCCCCCCCCCCCCCCCCTTCCTCTCTGTCCCTGCCCTCTGTCCGCCTGCCTGCCTTCTCTCTCTCTCTCTCCTGTCTCTCTTCTCTGTCTCTCCTCCTCTCTCTCTCTCCCTCCCTCCCTCTCTCTCTCTCCCTCCCCCCCTTTCTCTCTCCTCTCTCTCTCTCTCTCTCTCTCTCTCTCTCTCTCTCTGCTTTCGCGGTATCCATGTCTGACATAGAAATGGCGTGCAGACGACATAAATCGGCTAAGATAACATCTGAATACTGGCTGGGAGCTTTGCTAGCTCTCTGACTAGACTAGACAGACAGACAGACAGACAGACATGCACTGACTGCTGTGTGTGCTGTGCGCCCTCTCCTCTTCTCTCCTCTCTTCTGCTCTGCTCTGCTATAGGCACAAACTTGACAGTTTCAATGTCTGTCTATATGTGTTGGGTTTTTTGTTTTCTGTCTCTGTTTCTGTCGGTATGCCCCTGTGTGTGTTGTGTGTGTGTGTGTGTGTGTTGTGTGTGTGTGTGTTGTTTGTGGTGTGCATGTGTGTGAGTGTATGAGTGTATGTGCGTGTGTGGTGTGTGTGTGTGTGTGTGTGTGTGCGTGCGTGCGTGCGTGCGTTGTGTGTGTGTGTGTGTGTGTGTGTGTGTGTGCGTGCGTGGTGTGTGTGTGAAAGTCAAACTTTTATTCCAGATTGTACATTGAATAAGCTATGCATTTTGCGGTTTTTCTTGGTGTGTGTGTGTGTATACGTATTGGTATATCTTGAAAAAAAATTTGTTTTTCACAGATGTGTATCTTTCAAAGAAAATCAATGTGCTTAAAAAAAAAAGTCTCGAGTCTTTAGTGTTCGTTTATCATTTTGCAAGGTTTTCTTTGTTCCTTCCATGCTTCAACACTTGCTTGTCAGTTCCTGTTAGTATTGATGATATTTTGAGGGTGTATTGCTGTTAGGTTTACTCTTCTGTGGAATTCGTTTGTAATCCTGCATGCATCAAATGGGGTGAAAGTCATTACATTTTGGAATCTTGTGTGTGTGTGTGTATTTCGAGGATAGCGGAATAAGCAGTCGGGCTTTTTTTGCGTCCTGTCCCCGGGTGTATGCAGTTTTGTAAAAATTTTTATCTGTTCCCTCTGTGTGTATATGTGTACGTGCGTGCGTGCGCACGCTCGAGCGTATGTGTGTGTGTGTGTGTATGTGTGACAAGTCCTTAAGAGGCCTTCAGACAAGCCATTAGCAGGCATGTCCAGGCTGTAGGGGCATATCGAAACGCCTGAGTTTGCTGACACGCCATGATTAGTGTTTTGTAAAGCGGGCTACGTAGGCTATGTGGGCTATGCCTGTTTGTCTCCCTGACTTTGCTAGGTTCGGCTCTACCTCTGTAGTTGTATCATGTTATGTGGTTTGCTAGTTTTCAGCTTTAGTACTGTGGTTATATATATGTTGTTTGCTTGTTTCAGCTTTAGTACTGTGGTTATATATATGCTGTTTGCTAGTTTTTAGCTTCAGTACTGTGGTTATATATATGCTGTTTGCTTGTTTCAGCTTTAGTACTGTGGTTATATATATGATGTTTGCTTGTTTCAGCTTTATTATTGTGGTTATATGTTGTTTGCTAGTTTTTTAGCTTGAGCAGTGTAGTTATATATGTTGTTTGCCAGTTGTTTGCTGCTTGCTGCTGCTGCCGCCACCACAACCACCACCAACACCACCACCACCACCATATTACTATACTACTACTATACTACTACTATTACTATATTACAATTACTACTATATCTATTACTACTACTACTACAATTACTACTACTACAACTACTACTACTACAATTACTACTACTATTACTACTACTACTACTACTACTACTACTACTACTACTACTACTACAACTAACTATTACTACTACTACTACTACAATTACTACTACTATTACTACTACTACTACAATTACTACTACTACTACTACTTCTCTACTACTACTACTACTACATACTACTACTACTACTACAATTAATATTACTACTACTACTACTGTTACTACTACTATTACTACTACTACTACTACTACAACAATTACTACTACTACTACTACTACTACAATTACTACTACTACTACTACTACTACTATTACTACTACTACTACTACAATTACTACTACTACTACTACTACTATTACTACTACTGCTGCTGCTACAGAAGGGGCAGGTTATCCGGCTTGTTAGAGGATTTGAACTAATGTCCAGCCATTGCCCAGACCCTGTGTTACCCGCTCAGCCAAGGAAGCTCAGGAGAAGAATGTGGCAGGCATACACGTCTGTGCACACACCCAGCTCCTGACTGGCATACTTGTTGTTGGTAGCAAAGTTTATTGGCCTGACGCTCTCGCCACGGGGAAAACACACACAACACACACACACACGCACACGCACGCGCACGCACGCACGAACACACACACACACGCACGCGCGCACACACACACACGCACACGCACGCGCGCGCGCACACACACACACGCACGTGACCGGTAGAAAGATCTTTAGGTCCAATTTGTCAAGTTGACTATTTTTTTCAAGTTTAGTGTATGTGTGTGTATGTATGTATGAGTGTGTGTGTGTGTAAAGGTAAAGGTAAAGGAGTCCCATAACCTATAAGGTCGTAGGGGAGCGAGGCGTCAGGGACCTCACTTCTCTAGGGCCAGCATATTGAGGGCAGCGGCGCCCATCTCCTCTCCCTGGCTGCTTTACCTTCCCTGACCCTAAAGAGGGCAGGTACCCATTTACAGCTGGGGGAACTGTACTGAAGCCAAGGCGCGCAAACGGTCACCCATCCAACTGGTAACCACGCTCGACGCTGCTTAACTTGGCTGGGGGAAAGCGAGTGCTCCGACCACTGAGCTATCCCGTCCCCATGTGTGTGTGCTTTAAAAAAATGATAATCTTTCCTCAGGTAGAGCTCCGAGGTTCACCAATGGTAGGATTTGTCACGTATGTGACCATTTTTTTCTGATCATGAAGGTAGCAGCATTCCGACTGTGGGATTTTGTTTGCTCGTTCTTCGTGTCATGACACTTCACCGACCCCAAAGCTAGCAGATGACCAAACCAACCATGGCTTCAGTGATAATGTGACATCATCCGTAGTTCCCAAGTTATGTCTTACATGACCTTGTGACCCTGCATAAATTGTCGGGGTCAAGGTGAAGAGGATGACCAAGCCTGAAGGTAATGATGTTTGTTCCGGTCTGAACATGGTTGACCAGTAGAAAAGATCAAAGGCAATGTTCGCCTGTTTAATGCAGAAGGCCGGGTTGGGTTGGGTTGGGATAGGTTGGGTTGGGTTAGGCTGGGTTGGGTTGTGTTGTGTAGAATTGGTTTGGTCTGAGATAATACTGACGCCAATTTGTTTCTGATGATAATGGCCACGAAAAGTTAGAGACGACAATTTAGACGAAACTATGCCGGTCAAAACAGAAGAAAATCAGGAAAAGGGTGTTTCATTTCTGTGTGTAGGAGAGTAAAAGGAGACAGAGCAAAAAAGTTAGAAGAAGATGATGATGCTGAAGATGAAGAAGGAGGAGAAGAAGGAGAAGAAGAAGAAGAAGAAGAAGAAGAAGAAGAAGAAGAAGAAGAAGAAGAAGAAGAAAAAGAAAAGAAGAAGAAGAAGAAGAAGAAGAAGGAAGGAGGAGGAGAGGAGGAGGAGGAGGGGGAGGAGAAGAAGAAGAAGAAGAAGAAGAAGAAGAAGAAGAAGAGGAGAAGAAAACAAGGAGACAAACAAGTACAAAAGAATGTGCAGACACAAGAAAATCAATACCAAGAACAAAAAGGGAGAAGACAAGAAAAAGAGAGCGCGATAATGTCGATGATGATAATACTGGTGATGACAGGTGATGATGATGATGACAACACCGATTGTTTGAAGATTATGGAGGACACAACACAATGACGACACACTGTGGTCATGAGGATGCTGACAACAAAGACAACAATGATGATGACGCTGACAACACCGATTGTTTGAGTAACTATGGTGGACACAACACAATGACGACACTGTGGTCATGAGGATGCTGACAACAACGACAACAACGATGATGATGACAATGCACAACCATCCCCGGCAGCCCCCCCTCACTACCCGGTGTCCGCACTCACCTCTGGACAAGGACCCATTCCTGCCCCGGGCCATGGTCACCAGGCTGTTGATGTCGATGTTGTCGATGTAGTTGCACATATCCTCCGCGCAGCAGATCAACAAGGGCACACCCCCCCACCCCACCCCCACCCACCACTCCGCTCCCCCCTCCCCTTCCTTCTTCTCCATGCCTCTCCCTCTCCCCCCTCCTGTCTTCAGAAGTCCTCCTGCTCCCCCCGACTTCTCCCTCGGCAGTCCTCTCCCCCTCCTCCGAGTGGCGCTGACGGTTTTGAGAATGGCGGGCGCAGAGTTGCTGGTGCTGCGAAGGGAGGCTATCCAGGCAGCCGTGGGTGGCCCGGGTGCTGTCCCCTTGGAGGTGCAGGGCGGTGTAGCAGGTGGCCAGCGGGGACTTGCACATGTAGCCCGTGGACACGCAGCCCGCCTCGTTGCAGTAGCAGCGCAGTTCTCCTGAAACAGGGCGGCAACAACGGCATCAAGCAGGGGCCATGCTTCAAGAGTCCTGGATGTAAATTATACATTCGCTACGTTAGAGCCAAACCAGGTTATCTCCGGTGCACTCAGTGAAGGAGATAACCTGTGTTTTATGGCTGTAATGTAGCGCATTATACAAGAACGTTATTTCCGTTATCGTTGTTGCCATCATTTGGATCGGTGGTCTAGAGGTAACGCGCCTGTCTAGAAAGCGAAAAGTCCGGGTCTGAAGTGTGCGGCGGTTCGTACCCCGTTTGGACCGGAAATTTTTCCCCCATCCATTAGACCATGAGTGGTGGTCTGGGCGCTAGTCTTTCGGATGAGACGATAAACCGAGGTCCCGTGTGTTACACGTAATTATTTAGCGCACGTAAAAAACCCCACGGCAACAAGAGAGTTGTCCCTGGCAAAATTCTTAGAAAAAAGCCACTCTGATAGGGAAACAAATACAGCTGCAGAAAAAAAAAAAAAAAAGGTTGAAAGGGTGGCGCAGCGCTAAGTGGCGACGCGTTCTCCCGCTCTCCCCGGGGAGAGCAGCCCGAATTTCACGGAGAGAAATCTGCCATGACTTAAAGTGGTATGAAATAAAATCTGAGCGCTTTGATTTGTTGCTTTACAAGATTCAGCGCTATATAAATTCCATACATTATTATTATTATTATTATTATCATCGTCATTACTATCGTTTATCAATATAATATATGTGTAGTACTTGAACCGTCTTGGTCATGGTTTCCGTTATCACAGTCGTTGTCACGCTTTTATTACAGTCAGAATTGACGCTGTCATCACTCTCCTGCCATCGCTTGTTGGCTGTATAGTTCTGCCATCGCTTGTTGGCTGTATAGTTCTGCCATCGCTTGTTGGCTGTATGGTTATCATCGAAAAAAAGCACGCTCTCTGGACGTGTGACTGATACCATTGTCCTGTCCTGACACACACCATCTCAGTCTGCTCTCTAGCCATCTGTGAGGAACTCTTTACACTTTTTACGTGTTGAGTCCCACTGCAACAAAACTGATGACAACGACAACATCAACAAAACAACATCACGAGCAACAGCAACGGCAACAGCAATGGCAGCAGTAACAGCAGCAACAGCAACTCCAGCAGCAGCAACTGTAGCAACAGCAACAGCAACACCCCCTCTCCCACAAAAAATAGCAAAAATAAATAAAAGAAAGAAACAAAGAACAAAAAAAGAAGAAAGAAAAGAAAAGAAAACTTTAAAATTGGGATAGGGAGATACATTCAAAGAGAGAGTAGAAGTCTCCCTCCACACCCACACCCCTCCCCTTCTCTCTCTCTCTCTCTCCTCTCTCTCTCTCTCTCTCTCTCTCTCTCTCTCTCTCTCTCTCTCTCTCTTCTCTCTCTCTCTCTTCTCTCTCTCTCTCTCTCTCTCTCCTTGCAGCAAGGGAAAAACCCTCTTTCTCAACAGCAAAAAAATGTCTACCCCAAACAGAAAGCCGCCTCTCCGTTTACAAACATGTTGCGTGTGAGCCACAAGGCGCTTTACTTGTGGCGACGAGGAGGACGACGACGACAGGGGAGTTTATCAGCCCCCGGAATCAGATACGCATGGTTGCAGGGTTTCTATTCTCTTTGTACTGCAATCCTTCCACGCCGGGACAAACATCACTAACGCCGTCTTCTTCTTCTTCGTCTGCAGTTTTCTTTTCCTATGGTGTCCCGTTTGTACCAAACGTTACTTTTAGAGCCATTGAACAAAAACAGTTTCATGCTTGATATAATATTACCAATCCGATTTTCAGTCGTGTAGATGAATGATAAATAACTGTGACTGCACCTTTCTATATGAGATAAGGTATGAAACAAAACTAGAGATTTATCAGCTGATGTTCAGTCATTAATGAGGCAATTTTTTTAAAGTATAATTGAAGATATTAAGATGTTCAAACAAATAATAAATGACTGGGGTTGCACTTTTATGAGGCAAAAATCTCAGAAGAAAGAACTCAGGACTGTTAGACATTTGTCCACAACAATCACTGCTCATATCACACAAATTATCATCATCATTATCTTCACCATAGTCACACACATCATCAGCAGAAGCAGCATCGTCGTCGTCAACACTGTCGTCCCATTATCAGCATCATTATCCTCACCAACATGACTTTTGATGCAGACGTTTATGTCTCCTACCTTGAAATAACTTTTTGACTTTGAGACACAAATTGCTCCAATATTTGTTTTAACCTGGTAGGAAATGGATTATCAGAGTCGAAACAGTAACTCTGAATTTTGAAAATAAATAATGATAATTGTGACGCAAACAGTATACCTTTTCCTCCCAAGACGTACATCTAAATCAAAGCGATCTTTAGACGAGCTTCATGTCCCATACTTCAGGTTTTAGCGTGCAGAGGGGCAGTCAGGGGAGACGACCACCTTATCCTGCAGAAACTCAGCACCACACATCGCCTTCATCTGCAGAAATCCCATCCCCTGGTCCTCCTCTGATACCACGCATGGTTAGCCGGCTATCACTTCCCCGATCCTCCCTCCCCCTGTGTGGCTCTATCCTTAATTTTAGAAATGACGTGCCTGTGTGACAGACACTTAAGCACATCACGTCACTTCCATTCCTTTGAACAAAAAATGGACAGAACTAAATCGGACAAACTTTTCCATGGCTGTGTGGAGGAGCTGGCCGACAATACCGGGTGGCAAGGATGACATGTATATACCCAGCATGCCATTTCCACCTGGAGAGTGATGGGCTCCGCTAGGTTCAGTATGTCCAGGACAGTGTCTAAAAGTGTTAAGTCGATGCAGCCACCATTGACTGTTTTGGGGATTAGAGGGAAGTCCAATCTAGCCATAGCATCATTACAGCAGTTCAGTACATGATGGTGTATCTCCATACTCCTTGGTATCTCATACAGAGATCACATCACTAATGAGGAAGTGAAGGCCAGGATTGACAACGCCATCTGACCGTATGAAGAGCTCCTAACTTCAGTGAAATGAGGCAAACTAAAGTGGTACAGGCACGTCACACGAACATCTGGATTGGCCAAGACTGTCCTACAGGGAACAGTACAAGGAGGGAGACGAAGAGGCAGACAGAGAAAACGATGGAAAGACAACATCAGAGAGTGGACTGGCCTTGAGTGGAACAAAATTGCTACGGAAAGCAGAGGACCGCAGGGAGTGGAGGAAGCTGGTTGCAAAATCTTCATTAGTGCCCCCACGGTTCAAAGGATTACGGGATAGGTGAGATAAGTTATCTCCATATGTTTGAAAATATATGCATGTCTTTTTGCTCATTCCCTCACCCCTCACTCATTCCCTCAACCCTTTCACTCACTTTCCCAATCCATCCCCACCCCCACCCCCCACCTGCCCTATCTGCCCAAGGTTCAGGATGATAGCAGATGGAATTTTTGTGACGGAAGAATTCCACAGAAATTGCACAGACATCAGTCTTCTTGCTCTTCTGTACCTGTAACCATCTTCCCTGGCTATGCTAGACACCCCTCCCTTCCCTTCTCTCTCTCTCTCTCTCTCTCTCTCTCTCTCTCTCTCACTCTCTCTCTCTCTCTCTCTCTCTCCCCCTTCTCTCTCTCTCCTCTCTCTCTCTCTCTCTCTCTCTCTCTCTCTCTCTCTCGACTGGAACTTAACCACAGAGCTCTGTATGGTGAACTACCTGCAACAAAAGTCGAGTTTTAGCTGATATCTAGGCAAGGCTGGGCTCGGTTGAGTTGTGATGCTCTGTGTTGTGTTGTGTTGTGTTGCGTTTCGTTGTGCTGGGTTGTGTTGTATTGTCGCGCTAAGCTTAGTGAATTATGTTCAATGGCACTAGAAATGTTGAGTTGAGCCATGTTGTGCTACAGTGTGTTGTGTTGTATTGTGTTGTATTCATATGACTGTCATGAATAGCATTGAGTGTTATATTGCATTGTACTGTATTGCATTGTGTTGCACTGTATTGTATTGTAATTTTTTGTATTGTGTAGTGTTGTGTTGAATTGTTTTGCGTTGTATTGTGTTGTGTTGCATTGTATTACATTGTATTGTGTTATAATATATTGCATTGTATTGATTTCCATTCTTCTAAATTCCATTCCCCCCCCCCACCCCCCCCCCACCCCCCCCCCATACCCAATGTTTTACTGTCAATGTATGGAACTGAGTTTAATGTCTGTAGGGACTGGATGTAAATAATGTCCCATTGCATGTAATTGTTGAAAAATACAATCAACTAACACCTGCTTTCAAAGAAATGACATGGTTTATTCAGTTTTGTTTTGTTCATATTTTTGGTTCGCAATTTGCTGATGCTGTTTTCATTGTGTGTTTGATTGGCAATTAGATTTATTTGGTTTTCTGTACTTTCTGTGTTTAGGGTTTGTTTTTTCCCTGTGGTTGTTTGTTTTAGAGAGTGTGTTTTTTGGTCTTTTCTTTAAGCCCAGGTTTGGTGGTACACGTTAGCGGAATAGTTAAGACCGTTCGACTTCAATCCCTTGGGTCCACGAAGTCTTGGGTTCAAATCTCGGCGGCGTCTGGTGAATTAAGGGTGGGGATTTCTACCATCTCCCAGGTCAGCTTCAAGTGCAGACCTGCTACAGCATTAATGCCCTTCGTATCTATACACAGGCAGAAAGGATCAAACATGCAAGAGCTCACAGTTCACCTCAGCGTTGGGTGGGTTACGGAAACACGAACATACCCAGCATACATCCCTGAAGTCGGAATGCGGCGACCTTCATGGTGGGCAAAAATAATCGCATACGCCAAAAAGTAGTCACTGTTGGTGAACCTCCGAACTCTACCCAAGTAACTAAAGAAAAAAAGAAAAAAAAAGAAATATAAAGAAGAGAAAAAATTCAGGGTTGAAAAATTCCAGGGAAGGAATGAGTCACGCACGCACGCACGCACGCACGCACGCACGTACACAGACACACACACTACACACACACACTACACAACACTACACACACACTGCACACACACGCACGCACACACACACACAACACACACACACACACACACACACACACACACACACACACACACACACACACACGCACTACACAGAGAGAGTAGGGCTGGCGTCCTGATGTTACGAGACAGCCGTCACAAGTGTACCAAGATGTCGCAGTTATCTGATCAACAGTCGTCCCCCCTGTCAGTTGGTTCAGCCTGACTGACTGCTGGATTCTCTCCCCTTCCCTCCCCTTCCAGTTCTAGTCCTTTCCTGCAGGACTCTACTCCACTGTGGCATGTCTGCATGCATGTCCCAGCCTGAACTAAACTGCCGTCAGTGTGTGTGTGTGTGTGTGTGTGTGTGTGTGTGTGTGTGTGTGTGTGTGTGGTGTGTGAGTGTGTGTGTGTGAGTGTGTGTGTGTGTGAGTGTGTGTGTGTGTGTTTGTGTGGTGTATGTGTGTGTGGTTGTGTGTGTGTGTGGTTGTGTGTGTAGTGTAGTGTAGTGCAGTGTGTGTGTGAGGCAAGGCAAATTAATGACAATATAGAATCCCACACACCCTATGTAAGAAATGACATCGCCAGAATCGCCAACAGAAGATGCGCACAAAAGTAAATCAAAAACAAAACCACCAACAACAAAAACAAGCAAACATACAATAACCTAAAACAAATTTTAAAAGTTCATTTTCAAACATAAAAACAAAACAAATCAAGTTAAAGAAAAAGGAAACAATAATACCAATAAAAAAAATTACAACAAAAAATTAACAAACCCCAAACAAAAAACAAAACGATTTCTTTCTTTCACTCTGAAAAATGCCAACTAGCAAGTTTCACTCCCGAGACAGTGTAAGTGATCATGACCACAGAGCTGTCAGAGCTTCATGGTACATACCAGCCCACTACACCACGCCTTGGCCAGCCCTAGCCTAGCCCTAGCCCAGCCTAGCCTAGCCAGACAGTACTGTACTGCTGGATCAAATGCCCATGAATCCATCACTCCCCGGCAGCATAGCGTGGTCAGCAGGCAGACGACCTCAGCAGCACAGTAGTCAGGCCGCTACCTCGGCCCTCTCTGCTAGGCCTGCTGCAAGGTGAACCACCTACACTCCATGTCTCCATGTCTCCATGTTCCCAACATCAGCAGTGTTGACACTTCATGAGAGCCTCGCCCCATGGCCACTTCGCCCACCCTTCTCTCTTTGTTTGTCTGTTTGTCAATCTTGTCTGTCTGTCTGTCCGTCTCTGTCTCTCTTTTTTCTTTCTCTCTGTCTATCTGTGTCTCTCTGTCTCTTCTCTCTCTCCGTCTGTCTCTGTCTCTCTCTGTATCCCTCTCTCTGTCTTGTCTGTCTGTCTGTCTCTGTATGTCTCACTGTCTCTGTCAGTCTGTCTCTCTCTCCACCCAGTTCTGATTCATAATGCAGGGACCATCATATCTGAGTTGTTGGCTACAAATTGATTTATAGATTACGCGATTAAGAGGGTGGTTGACCAGTGCTGTGAACTTTGAAGATAGATGGAAAGTGTGACATGTATGGACGGGATAGCTCAGTGGTCAGAGCACTCGCTTTCCCCCAGCGTGGTTACCAGTTGGATGGGTGACCGTTTGCGCGCCTTGGCTTCAGTACAGTTCCCCCAGTTCACCCAGCTGTAAATGTGTACCTGCCTCTTTAGGGTCAGGGAAGGTAAAGCAGCGAGGGAGAGGAGATGGGTGGATGTCTCTGACGCCTCGCTCCCCTACGACCACATAGGTTATGGGACACCTTTACCTTTTTGTAGCAAAATCATTCGGGCAGAAAAGGATTCGTTAATTTTGGCAGCTAGTATACATATAAGTTACTTTGAAAATAATAGCATCTGCTGCAAAAGCATAATATAGATACGAAATAATAAAGTAAAGAAATCAAGGGTACATGTTAGCTCAGTGGCCAGAGCAATCTCTTTCCCCTTAATATGCTGGCCCATCGAGAAGCTGAGGTCTCTGATGCCTCACTCCCCTACGACCACATAGGCTATGGGACACGTTTTCCTTTTTTGAAGAAATCAGAAAAAAGAACATGACGACCGCATTGGAAAATTGCAAAACACATGAGAGACTTTCATTTACAGCAGCCTCACTCACAGAGCTTTCAGAAAAGTGGGGTCAGTACCAATGCTATCTACAGGGAATGTATGGGTACCTCCACACACACTCCACCCCTCCCTCCAGATACGGTTCATTTATTTATTAATTTATTTATTCTTTTATTTATCTATTCTTTTATTTCGAGGATAATGGAATAAGCCCTTTTGTGCGTTCCCGTGTTTATGCGTTTTTGTCCATTTTTTTATCCGTTTCCACCAGCACGTAATGGCCTACTATTCCGAAAAGCGGAACGGGTTTTAACGTGTGCGCAAGATGTTCTGCGTGCGTTCGCACACGGGACCTCGGTTTATAGTCTCATCCGAAGGACTTTTGGGGAGACTGGAGTCGGCACTGATGTTAACTCCAGAGGAAAAATTCTCTTGAACGAGATTCGAACCCCGGTCAGCAGGTCACGAATGCAGCACTCTAACCACCAGGCCATCCCGCCAGACCAGGAGTTCAACGCTCAGAGCACTGACTGTCCTGTCTTCATTTTGAATATTCACAAAATGATGTTACTTGTAGCAGTGGACATGTTGGCATTCTTGACACCAGGGATGATACATTCTTGTCACTGTTCCTCAGATCATGGGATGTACAGATTCACATCCCTTTTCCCAGCCCTTTCTCGTTGTCTTTCTCTCTGTCTCTCTCTCTCTCTGTGTCTGTCTATGACTGTCTGTCTGTATTTGTCTGTATGTCTCTGTCTGTCTGTCTGTCTGTCTGTCCCTCTGTCTCTTTCTTCCCCCCCCCCCCTCCTCTCTCCCTCCTCTCTCCTCCCCCATCCCACCCCATCTTTCTCCAATTCCTTACTTCTTTACCATCATCTCACACCCCTCCCTACCCCTACTCCCTCTATTTTTCTCTCCCCACACCCCATCCCCCAACCCCCCTCCCGCCCATCACCATCATCACTGTCCTTCCTCCCTCTGTGTGTGTGTGTGTGTGTGTGTGTGTGTGTGTGTGTGTGTGTGTGTGTGTGTGTGTGTGTGTGTGTGTGTGTGTGTGTGTGTGTGTGTGTGTGTGTGTGTCGGAAAGCCATTCCCCTCCATTAGCGGGGTATAAGGGGGCGGCAGAGAAAAACACACCCGGGCAAGAAAGATAAACTACCCGCTGAATTTGAAACCGGGTAGACAGACACACCTACTGTACCCCCCTTTTTTTCTTCTTCTTCTTACCCGTAATATATTTCAACAGCCTTCTCTTTTTGGGTCTCTGTCTCTCTCAGTGATTCCATTCCTCTCTCAGTCTCTGTATCTGTCTCTCTCTGTCTATCTCTCTCTGATGCCATTCCCCTGTCTGTCTGTCTCTCCGATTCCATTCCACCCCCTATCTTTGTCTCTCTGTCTTTGTCTGTCTGTCTCTCTCTCCCCCCCCCCCCCCCCCTCTCTCTCTCTCTCTCTCTCCTGTGATCCATTCCTCTCTCTCACCGGTCTGTTTCTCTGTCTCTCTCGGTGTCTGTCTCTGTCCGTCTGTCTCTATGTCTGTCTCTGTCCGTCTGTCTGTCTCTCTTCTGATTCCATTCCTCTCTCTCTTACCGGTCCGTCTCTCTGTCTCTCTGTCGTCTCTGTCTCTCTCTCTTGTGTCTGTTTCTGTCTGTCTGTCCCTATCTCTCAATCTCAAAGTGTGCTCCCGTGTGTGCTCTACCTGTCCATTATAGCTAATGCACACCTTCTCAGTCTTCAGCCCTCCCCCCCCCCCCCCCCCTTCTCCACCTCCCTCCACCTACCTACCATCAGCCTCCTCCCTCCCTCCCTCCCTCCCTCCCCTCTTCCCCACCCTGCCCCTGTCTATTAACTGTCATTGGAGACTCTTTGCCATCACAGGACCATTCTTCAGCTGAGGTGTGTGTGTGTGTGTGTGTGTGTGTGTGTGTGTGTGTGGATGTGTGGATGTGTGTGTGTGTGTGTGTGTGTGTGTGTGTGTGTGTGTGTGTGTGTGTGTGTGTGGTGTGTGTGTGTGTTTGTGTGTGTGTGTGTGTGTGTGTGTGGGGGGGGGGGGGGGGTGATGTGGTGTGTGTGGTGTGGTGTGATGTGTGTGTGTGTGTATGTGGATGTGTGTGTGTGTGTGGGTGCGTGTGTGTGTGTGTGTGTGTGTGTGTGTGTGTGTGTGTGTGTGTGTGTGTGTGTGTGTGGATGTGTGGATGTGTGTGTGTGTGTGTGTGTGTGTGTGGTTGTGTGTGTGTGTGTGTGTGGGCGGGTGTGGATGTGTGTGTGTGTGGATGTGTGTGTGTGTGTGGTGTTTGTGTGTGTGTGTATGCGTGGTGTTTGTGTTGTGTGTGTTATGTGTAGTGTAGCGTGTATGTGCGTGTGTAACGTTGTGTTGTGTTGTGTAGTGTAGTGCTCTCTCTCTCTCTCTCTCTCTCTCTCTCTCTCTCTCTCTCTCTCTCTCTCTCTCTTTCTCTCTCTCTTTCTCTCTCTCTCTCAGTCTCCCAATTCCCGTTCAAGGGGGATATTTTCCCCTGGAGTTAACATAGGTGCAGACTCCACTCTCCCCAAAAGTCCTTCGGATGAGACTATAAACCGAGGTCCCGTGTGCGTGCGTACGCACGCAGAACATCTTGCGCACACGTTAAATCCTGTTCCGCTTTTCGTAAGAGTAGGCCGTTGTGTGCCGGAGGGAACAGATGACAGAATTCACAAAACCGCATACACACGGGGACTGGGTGTAAAAAAGCACATAAGTGCTTATTCCATTATCCTCGATATAAAAGAACTTTTTAAAAAAAGTCTCTGCTCCTGTTCGTGCTCTACCTGTCCATTATAGCAAATGCACACCTTCTAAGTCTTCCTCCCTCCTTCCCTCCATCTCCCCCCCCCCCCCTCCATTACACCCCCCCCCCCCCTCCCCCCACCCTTCCCATTCATTCCCGAGCCCCCAGCCCATTACCTGTCATCGGAGAGGCTTGACTATCTCAGGCCCACTCTTCAGCTAAGCTTACGGCTAACACCCCCTCCATGCATTCCCCCCTCCCACCCCCCTCCCACACACACACACACACACACACACACGCACCAGCGTACGTGCGCACGTACACACGCACACAGCTACACATACACTCGCGTAGACACATCCACACCCCCTTCAGGCAATCACAGCGTGCAGGACACACAGACAGACACACACACACGCGCGCACGCATACACGCACTCATGCATATACGCATGCGCGCACGCACGCACGCGCGTAACCGCCCCCCCCCCCCCCCCCCCACACACACACACACACTGAGGGACAGACACACTAGCACAGAGACAGACAGAGGGACAGACACAAGCACAGAGAGAGAGAGAGAAATACAAAGAGACAGGCAACAAAAAGAAAAAGAGACACACACGTTGGCTGTTTAATACAAAGACAACAAAACAGAGAGAAATAGAGGGAGAGACAGAGGCAGAGGCAGAGGCATATAGACCAATACAACTTCACATTTCCTTTTGAACTACAACAATCTGAACGACTCTCTTAGTTCTTCTTCTTCTTCTTCTTCTTCTTCTTCTTCTCCTTCTCCTTCTTCTTCTTCTTCTTTTTCTTCTTCCTTCTTCTTCTTCTTCTTCTTCCTTCTTCTCCTTCTTCTCCTTCTTCTTCTTCTTCTTCTTCTTCCTCTTCTTCTTCTTCTTCTTCTTCTTCTTCTTCCTTCTCCTTCTTCTCCTTCTTCTTCTCCTTCTTCCTTCTTCTTCTTCTTCTTCCTTCTTCTCCTTCTCCTTCTTCGTCTTCTTCCTCCTTCTCCTTCTTCTTCTCCTTCTTCCTTCTTCTTCCTTCTTCCTTCTTCTTCTTCTTCCTTCTTCTCCTCTTCTCCTTCTTCTTTTTCTTCTTCTTCTTCTTCTTCTTCTTCTTCTTCTTCTTCTTCTCTTCTTCCTTCTTCTCCTTCTCTCCTCTCTTCCTTCTTCTTCTTCTTCCTTCTTCTCCTTCTCCTTCTTCGTCTTCTTCTTCTTCCTCCTTCTCCTTCTTCTTCTCCTTCTTCCTTCTTCTTCCTTCTTCCTTCTTCTTCCTCTTCTCCTTCTTCTCCTCTCCTTCTTCTTTTTCTTCTTCTTCTTCTTCTTCTTCTTCTTCTTCTTCCTTCTTCTTCTTTCTTCTTCTTCTTCTTCTCCTTCTTCTTCTTCCTTCTCCTTTCTTTTCTTCTTCTTCTTCTTCTTCTTCTTCTTCCTTCTCCTTCTTCTCCTTCTCCTTCTTCCTTCTTCTTCTTCTTCCTTCTTCTCCTTCTCCTTCTTCGTCTTCTTCTTCTTCCTCCTTCTTCCTTCTTCTTCTTCTTCCTTCTTCTTCTTCTCCTTCTTCGTCTTCTTCTTCTTCTCCTTCTTCTTCTTCTTCTTCTTCTTCTTGTTCTCCTTCTTCTCCTTCTCCTTCTTCTTTTTCTTCTTCTTCCTTCTTCTCCTTCTTCTTTTTCTTCTTCTTCTTCTTCTTCTCTTCTTCTTCTTCTTCTTCTTCTTCTCTTCTTCTTCTTCTTCCTAGAACGCGTAGCGAAATAGAACGATTAATTTTTTGTCAGAGGCCCTCTTTACCATGTACGGCTATTTGAAACGTTTCTGTATTGTCCGCATGGTTTGGAAGGAGAACTGTCACATGTACTACGTTCACACGACTATAATTTGCCAACTGAAACAATCGCCAAGTAGGCCTACATGACTTTGTTATACACGTAGGCTGCTTCATGACACAATTAAACAAATTGTTCCTCAAAGTCTGTTTCCTTAGAAATTACGGGGGCAGAGGGGGGGGGGGGGGGGGGGGGGGGGGGGGGGGGGGTAGGGTGGGTGGTAGGGGGAGGGAGGGGGGGGGGCGGTTGTTAGCTAGGGCTCCGAGGTTCACCAATAGTGAGATTTTGCGTATGCGACCGTTTTTAACTACAATTATTAAGGTAGCCGCATCCCAGCTTTGGAGATGTCATTAAGTTTAGTTTATTCTGCTAGGGCACTTCATAAGTTTGTTCTTGCTCTTAACGTGATTTTATAATTATGTAAGGTGGGTTTTTTTGTGTGGATGTACACAAGTGCTCTGATTTGTACTTGCAAGATATAGTGCTATATAAATTCTATTTATTATTATTATTATTATTATTATTATTATTATTATTATCTTTATTATTCAAACCCAAATCGTACCGTTCTATTTTCTCTTCACCTAATTTACAGTAATTTGCATGATCAACCCCGTTAATTACAGTTTAATCTCTTATTCTATTTTTACACAATTAATATTCTTTAAATTTTCCTAAACTCCTTTTTTTTGGTCATGGTGCCATCACGTCATTCGTCAGTTCTGACTCCCGCGTGTGCAAAGGTAAAGGTAAAGGTGTCCCCTAACCTATAAGGTCCTAGGGGAGCGAGGCGTCAGAGACCTCACTTCTCTCTCGTGTGTGTGTGTACATCTATATACTCTCGTTTTCACATTTCCCTGTCATTTTTTTAATATTTACGTTTCGATCACTTCCTTTTCAAAGAAAACAAAAGAGAGAAAGAAAGATGAAAGAAAGACAGTTCAAGTAGAGAGAAGAAGAAAAAGAAGAAGAAAAAAACCAATAACAACAACAGCAACAGCAAGAAGAAGAACAACAACAACAGCAACAATAACAACAACAGCAACAGCAACGAGAAGAAGAACAACAGCAACAATAACAACAGCAGCAACAACAATAGGAGAGAAGAAGAAGAAGAAGAAGACGAAGAGAGAAGAAGAAGAAGAAGAAGAAGAAGAAGAAGAAGAAGAAGAAGAAGAAGAAGAAGAAGAACAAGAACAAGAACAAGAAGAAGAAGAAGGAGGAGGAGGAGGAGGAGGAGGAGGAGGAGGAGGAGGAGGAAGAGGAGGAGGAGTGGATGAAAGCACATCTTGATTTGCTAAAACCAGCAGTTTGCAATTAAAAATAAAAGCACACAAAAAAAAAAAACCTTCAAAAACTCTCGCTACAAAAACAGCCCCCCCCCTCCCCCCCCTCACCCCCCCCCCCCCCCCCCCCCCCCTCACCCCCATCCCCCGTCACACGACATCATTTTGTGCATGGTGAAAAAAAAAGTTACATATTCTCTTCGGAAACAGCAGGCAACTCTGTGCTAAGCTGCACTTTTTTTTCATTTTATTTTTTCCCCAAGAGCTCACTTCTTTTAAAATTTTCTTTTTTGTGGAGCAACACAGAAAGAAAGAAACTAGAAGCATCACCACCCATCAGAAGAAAACAGAAGAGAGAGAGAGAGAAAAAAACCTGAACATGATCACCTCAGACTATTCTTTTTTCTCCTGCTGGTTTTATTTTTAAATGGGCATTAAGTTGCATGCGCGTCGCAAAGCACCATCATGTCTTTTCTTTTCCCACTCTAAAAGTGCAGCCCACCCCTCTCTCTATCTCTCACACAGACACAACACAACACAACACACAAAAACAAATACAAACACTGGGCTGGAAAACAGAGTAATGTTATTTTTTTCTCTTTTTCTCTCTTTCTTTGTTTGTCATAAGAATTTGGCCACAAGTAAACTATTTCGATCCACAGGCTGTGTTATCTCATGCGTTTTCACAAATCTACTGTGTTGTGTAACTTTAAACACGCCACACACAAAAAAAACCCCAAAAAACAAAAAAAGAAACAACCCCAAACCAAACCTTTGCTGTTTTCACCCTCCTCCGTTTTTAGTGACTGTAAGGCATCTAGGCTATTCATCATTCTGAGAGACAGACAGACAGATAAACAGACAGAGAGACCAAGAGACAGACAGACAGACAGACAGACAGACAACACTGCCAGACAGATACAAAGACAGGTTACCTCGCCAGCTGACTTACAAATAAATTATACAGAAAACAAAGCACGAGGAGAGAGAGTGGAGGAGGGGAGAGAGGGAGAGAGAGAGAGAGAGAAGAGGGAGGGAGAGAGAGAGAAGAGGGAGGGAGGGAGAGAGAGAGGGGGAGAGAGAGAAGAGGGAGGGAGAGAGAAGATGGAGGAGGGAGAGAGAGCGCGGGAAGGGAGACAGACAAACGGAGACAGAGACATAAAAAACGAGAAAGACAGAGACATAGAGATGAGAGAGACCGAGAAAGAGATAGAGATAGACAGACAACCAGTTAATAAAGAGAGAGAGAGACAGACAAAAAAAAAGATTAGAGAGAGAGAGGGAGAGAAGGGAGAAAGAAAGAGATGCACAGACACACAAACAGGCAGACGTACAGGCATACACACACACACACACACACACACGCACGCACGCACACGCACACACCCCACACACACACCCCACACAAGCACGGATAAGTAAACAGACATATAATAAGAGAGAGAAAAACAGAGCAAGACAGACAGACACACAGACAGAGCGATAAGACACACACACAGACAGACACACAGACAGACAAGATAAGCACACAGACAGCCCTTACACACAGACAGAACATGTGGGGGTAGTAGGGGAAGTAAAGAGGGAAAGGGAAAACTGATGCCTCGCTGTATCGTGGCTTGTCGGGCCTTATTTCATTGATATTGCCAAGACTCTCTCTCTGTCTCTCTCTCTTTTCTCTCTCTCTCTCTCTCTCTCTCCTCTCTCTCTCTCTCTCTCTCTCTCTCTCTCTTTTTCTCTCTCTTTTCTCTCTCTCCTCTGCCACCCCCCATCCCAATCCCCCAAGCATACCCCCTCCCTAACCCTACTGTACCCCCTTCACAGCCACCACACCCCCCCCCCCTCCCCCCCCCCCCCCCCTCCCCCCCCCCCCCCCCCTACACCCTTTCTCTCTCTTTCAGGCAGTTTGTGAAGAAGAAATGGCTGTAAATGCAGGGGTTTTTTTCACTAATAAATATTTTCAGTTTAAAAGCTTATGTCACATCAAAGTTTTCGTAGAAAAATTCTTCTTCGTCTATATTTACTCATGCATGTCCGTACACGTACACATTCACATACTCGAAATAAGAGAGTACAGATTAAGGAAAGAATAAAGAAACTTACAGACACTCGAGCGTGCATGCATATGCACGCACGCTAGCGCGTATGCACTCACGTTGGCGCGCGCGAATTCGTATGTGTATGAGTGTTTGTGTGTGTGATTGTGTTGGGGTGGGGGTGGTGTGTGTGAATGTGTGTGTGTGTCAAGTCAAGTCAAGTCAAGTCAAAATTTTATTTCCAGATGGTACATTGAATAAGCAATGCATTTGCTTTTTTTCATCAAGCCATCTATCTAAGAACAAATTTCGTAATGATTATACTAAGTCTCTACATTATTGCATCATTTACCATTAAATTAAACCAGTAAAAAAGAAAAAAAAGGAAAAAATCGTTAAGGAAATACTTTGAAAATACAAATTACCACATATACATATACACGCACACACATACTCATGCACACCTGTGCGCGCTCACGTCCACACACACATTTAAATAAAAATGTTTTAAGAATTAAAAAAAGAAAAGCATAAAACGTCAGGACAAACAAATTACTTCACTTACTGTTTCATCCATTTTTTCACGTTTATCCTTTAGATATAAAAAAGGTACAGGAATAAAACGTTAGAAAATACTAGGCATTCGTCATTACTGATAATATTACCTTCAATGACCTGCCTCCTCTCCTCCTCCACCCAGCAAAGGTGTGTGAATGTGTGTGTGTGTGTGTCTACCTGCCTGCCTGCCTGCCTAAGTGTGTTTGTGTCTGTGTGTCTGTCTGTCTAGCGCTGACTGCCTGCCTGTTTGTCTGTCTGTCTCTCAATCTCTGTCTCTGCTCTCTCTCTGTCTCTCTGTGTCTCTCCTCCCCCCCCCCTCTCTCTCTCTCCCTCTCTGTCTGTCTCTCTGTCTCCCCTCTCTCCCCCTCTCTCTGTCTCCCCTCTCCTCCCCCTCTCTCTGTCTCCCCCTCTCTCTCCCCCTCAAAACATCTCATCTACTGAGCAGAGTCAATCCACTGTACAACGAAATATTTAAGACTTAAAAAAACAACAACCCAGGACAAAATAAGTTCTGCACAATATGAAGGAGTGTGATGCTGATCTCCGACCAGACTAGCGCTGCACTCAGACAACATCACATACAACTCTTATCTCTCGCTGCGCGCATCTTTTGGGCCGTCTGTATCTATCTATCTATCTACCTCTGTGTGTGTGTGTGTGTGTGTGTGTGTGTGTGTGTGTGTGTGTGTTGTGTGTGTGTGTGTGTGTGTGTGGTGTGTGCGTTTGTGCTGATTTAAACATGCCTGATAGGAAATTAAGATGAAAAGCTGAGGAAATAGAAGTAGACGTAGCGCACAGGCCAAAAACAAAAAGTCACCGGGAATGTTTTAGGGAAAATTTGGGGGGGAGGGGGAGGGGTGAAGAGGAGGAGGGTTGGGGGAGGAAAGGAGGGTGGGGGGAGGAAGCACAGTGCAGTACGTTATAGTATAGTACAGTATAGTTCAGTATGGAACAATATATAGAAGAGTACAATGCAGTGCAAATACTGTACAGAGCAGAGCAGAGCACTACACTACAATGCACTACACTACACTGCACTATACTACGCTACGCTACACCACACAACACCATACCACACCATATCACACGCCACATCACATAACACCACACCACACCACACCACACCTCACCCAACTATTCCAATACCACACCACACACCACACTACACCTACCCACATCACACCCCACCCCACCCCACAACACCACACCACACCACACCACTCCACACCACACCACACAGCACCACACCACACTACACCTACCCACATCACACACCCCACCCCACCCCACAACACCACTCCACACCACTCCACACCACGTCACACCACACCACACCACACCACACTTTACCACACCACACCACACCAAACCACACCACACCACACACCATCCCCGTCCTACCTACCCTTCTTTCGAACCACTTACTTAAAGTCACTTACTTGTAAATGCCCGACAAGCACCGATTCAACGGACTTCATGAAAAGATTTACACAAACAAAACCCCTTGCATAGAAAATCTCAGAGCGATATAATCTACCGGGGGGTATTTCTAAGTGTGGGGGGATTAGGAAGGCTGAAAAGGCAAACCGAAGAATGCAAATACATTACGGGACAAAAAAGGAGAGACGGAGAGATTTTCGTGGTTTTTTTACGAGCTTTAAAATGACTCGATTAGATCTGAATGGGCAATAAAATTGTGTGTATAGTGTGTTGTGTGTTGTGTGTGTGTGTGTGGTGTGTGTGTTGCATGTGTGTTGTGTTGTGTTGAGTTTGTGTGTTTTGTGATGTGTGTGTGTGTGTTGGTGTGTGTGTATATTGTGTGTGTGTTGTGTTGTGTTTGTGCGTGTGTGTTGTGATGAGTAGTGTTGCGTTGTTCTTGTTGCGGTTGTGATGTATATCACTTAGTGTGCGTACTAGGGGAGGAGGCAAAACGTGCATGTGTCTCTGTGTATATCTGATGTGTGTGTGGTTTGTGTGTGTGTTTGTGAGAGAGAGAGAGAGAGAGAGAGAGAGAGAGAGAGAGAGAGAGAGAGAGAGAGAGAGAGGAGAGAGGAAGAGGTAATGAAGGAATCTTTTATTTTCCAAGGGTTCCAGATAAGCATTCGAATACTCTTTTCATCCGACCCTTGCCCTCATTAGGGACTAGCAACAAACAGAAACAAACAAACTAATACGACAACCACAACATGATTTAAAGAAGAGATACGTGTGTATTCAACAATGGCATTGAGAGAGAGAGAGAGATGCAGACAGACAGAAAGACAGACAGACAGACAAACAGACAGGCAGTAAAGAACAGAAAAAGAGAGGGAGATATAAAGAAAGACACGGAGAAACAGAGATAGAAACACAGAGAAGCTGACAGAGACAGACAGAGAGACAGACAGAGACAGAGACAGACGGAGACAGACAGAGACATATAAATATTGAGACACAGAGAGATTCAAGCGAGACACGGGAAGGGGAGGGGAGAGGTGGGGGGGGGGGGGGGGGGGGGGGGGGGGGGGGGGGGAAGGAAGGAGACACACAGAAAAAAGAAATAAAACGAGATAAGGACGTAACGGAAAGAGAAGCGAAGAGACAGCACAGAGAAGACGAGAAGAGACAGACGGAGAAGAAGGAAAAGAAGAGAAAGAGAGAGAAGAAGAGAAGAAGAGAAGAAGAGAGAAGAAGAAGAGAAGAAGAAGAAGAAGGAAGAGAAGGAAGAGAAGAGAAGAAGAGAAAGAGAAGAGAAGGAGAAGAAGAGAAGAAGAAGAAGAAGAAAGAAGAAGAGGAGAAGGAGAGAGAAGAAGAGAAAAGAAGAGAAAGAAGAAGAAGAAGAGAGAAGAGAAGAAGAAGAAGAAGAAGAAGAAGAGAAGAAGAAGAGAAGAAGAAGAAGAAGAAGAAGAAGAAGAAGAAGAAGAAGAAGAAGAAGAAGAAGAAGAAGAAGAAGAAGAAGAAGAAGAAGAAGAAGAAGAAGAAAAGAAGAAGAAGAAGAAGAAGAAGAAGAAGAAAGAAGAAAGAAAAAGAAGAAAAGAAGAAAGAGAAGAAGAAGAAGAAGAGAAGAGAGAAGAGAGAAGAAGAAGAAGAAGAAGAAGAAGAAGAAGAAGAAGAAAGAGAGAAGGAGAGAGGAGGAGGAGGAGAAAAAGAAGAAAGAGGAGAGGAAGAGAAGAAGAAGAAAGAGGAGGAGAAGACAGAAGAAGAAAGAGGAGGAGGAAGACAAGAAGAAGAAGAAAGAGGAGGAGGAGGAGGAGGAGAAGAAGAGGTTGTGTGTGCGCGTGCGTGCGAGTGTGTGTGTTCGTGCGTGCGTGTGTGTGTACATACATACAGTCATATCAACAAAAACACAAAAAGGGAAACTGACAGTGACACTGACAGAGATATAGTATGCTTGAAGAGAGAGACCAGAGACACAGAGAGAGAGAGACACACACACACACAGTGAGAGACAGATGGAGAGAGAGATAGAGACAGAGGGGGGGACGTAGCATGTAAACTAGTCTGGAAAAGCTGCGGGTTTTCTTTAGTGGCATGTAATACAGGCTTTCCACCGAACTTCACAATCTACTGCTGCCTTCCAAATTCCCCCTCAAATGATAAATGACATTGCAACTCTAAATAACGGTCCCCGGGGCGCGGAGGTGTGGGGGGAGGGGGGGGGGGAGGGGGGGTGGAGGAGGGGGGGAGGGGGTGGGGGGTCAGAGGTGGGGAGGGGGAGAGATTGGATGAGAAGAGAAGCAGGGGAATAGGTGACGTGAGGGAGGTATGGGGGGGGGAAAGAGAGATAGAGGTGGAGGGAGGGAGGGGGAGGGAGAGGAGAGAGAGAGAGGAGAGGAGAGTGAGAGAGAGAGAGAGAGAGAGAGAGAGAGAGAGAGAGAGAGAGAGAGGAGAGAGAGAGAGAGAGAGAGAGAATGTTTGCTGTAAGGATTACGAGGAGGACCTCTTTGCGTTGTCATCAGTTTCCCGATTCAGTTTCTCTCTCTCTCTGTCTCGCTCTCTGTCTGTCTGTCTGTCTGTCTGTCTCTCTCTCTCTCTCTCTCTCTCTCTCTCTCTCTCTGTCTTCTGTCTCTTTTTGTCCATATCTTGTCTGTCTTTCAATTGTGTTACATACATATGCGGTGTCATGTACACAGGGTATGCATGCGTGAATACGACCGTGTATGTGTTTGTTTTGAGTGTGTGGGGTGTGGTGTGTGTGTGTGTGTGTGTGTGTGTGTGTGTGTGTATCTGTCTGTCTATCTGACAGTCGGTCTGTCTGCATGTATGTATGTATTATGATTGTATTTAATGTTATGTACGTAAATATATATATATATATATAATATATATATATATATATATATATATATATATATATATATATATATATATATATATATACACGTGCATGGATGTTTGTACACATGAATATAAACATGCCTCTGTCTGTCTCTCTCGCCTTCCCCCTTCCCCCTCTCTCCCTCCCTTCCACACCTCTCCTCACCACCATCACCACCACCACCCCACCCCCACCCCCATTTTTCCCTCTCTCTCTTCAGACAATATAGCGAGTGATCAGGTGTCATGTTTGTTTTGCGAAGTGCACAGAGCCGACCATAGGCCATACATAAAACAGCAGCACAGCAACAGCTCAGTCTTCCTTTCCTACCTTATAGCCCTCGCTCTCCGTAGTACATACCCTACCTAGCCTATAGCCTAGCCGCGAAACCAGAAACCAGCGCTGCTTTTGTTTGGACTTGCTTCCGAAGGAAGGAATGAAGGACGGAAGGAAAAGGAAGGAGCAGAGGTGTTTACTGATCATATCAGCCTATACCACCACCTCCCCGGCCATGAGTGTAGACCACACGGTCAATATTGAGCAACACCCCCATTATATTGAGATACTGCTTAGGTCGCTTGTTGAGGTTTTTTCTTCTTTGGTGAGGGTTTTTTTGGGGGGAGAAGGGAGTGAGGGACAGAATAGGGAAGAGAGTGGGATGGGAGGAGGGGGAGATATAAGGATATGGGACAGCCAGACACAGACAGACAGACAGATATAGCAAGAGACAGAAACGAAGAAAATGAAAGAATAAAAAAAAAATTCTAGTACATGCATAATCTGTCCCTACATGACGAAAAACACAGGGAATTACATGGCTAACGATGATAGTTTTACATCTGTCCTCGGCTATACCTCCAAGGTCCAGCAATTCTGAGATGTTCAAGTCAAGTCAAGTCAAGTCAAAATTTTATTTCCAGATGGTACATTGAATAAGCAATGCATTTGCTTTTTTTCATCAAGCCATCTATCTAAGAACAAATTTCTTAATGATTATACTGAAATACTACATTATTGCATCCTTTACCATTAAATTAAACCAGTAAAAAGAGGAAAATCGATAAGATAATACATTGAAAAATACAAATTACCACATATACATATACACGCACACACATACTCATACACACCTGCGCGCGTGCGCGCTTACGTCCACACACACACTTAAATAAATCTGTTGCACACACACTTAAATAAAATGTTGCATATATGTGCAACCCTTTGACGGTCACCGTTGAGGCAACCGTTTTCCGACTTCAGGGATAACTAGAAAAAAACAACAACCCACATATGATCTTGCCATGACAATTGTGTCCAATCCCACGATAAAATCACACTTTCTTCTCCAGTCTGTACACACTCATTTGAGTTCAACTGTAATCAAATCATTCTTTGCTGGACACTACCCCCAATGAAGAAGAAAAAGACGATGAAGGGAGAGGCAGATGAGGATGGAGGAAAAGAAGAAAAAAATAACAGAAAAAAAGACAGAAGAACAGGGGGCAACAAAGAAAAACAATAAAGAGCAAACAGAAAAGCAAAAAGAAAAACGAAGAAAAGAGACAGAAGAATACAAGCAAAAAAAACCAAAACAAAAGAAAGAAAAGAAAAAGAAAAAAAAAGGAGAAAGAGTACTAGTCAAAGCAAAATAAACACCAAAAGAATGTAAAACAAAACGAAAAATAACACACACACACACACACACACACACACACACACACACACACCGAAAACCAAAGCACAGAAAAGTCAGGAGAGAGATAGAGTAAGGGGGAAAAAAAGGGAAAAAAAGGGAAGGGGGGAAGTGAAGAAAGGGGGATAACAAACAAAACCCCAAAAAAGATCTTCCCACTGAAACTGAAGGCCCTGTGGCCAAACTAACTGTTTGTCCGGCCAATTGGCAGCAAACACGGCCCTGTTCTCCTTCAGCTTTGCTTGCAGACGACAAGAGCGGAGCGGGGCGGTAGTCATGACAATGTGAAAGCTTTTGGTACAGCCCTCAACAACTTGTCAACAAGATCACAGTCATGCCCCCCACCCCCTCCCCACCTCCCCTTCTCTCTCTCTCTCTCTCTCTCTCTCTCTTCTCTCTCTCTACTCTCCTCTCTCTCTCTCTCTCTCTCTCTCTCTCCAAGCCCTTTGATTTGTTTACTTTGCAAGATTCAGCGCTATATAAATTCCATACATTATTATTATTATTATCATTATTATTCTCTCTCTCTCTCTCTCTCTCTCTCTCTCTCTCTCTCTCTCTCTCTTCTCTCTCTGTGTCTCTCTCTGTGCTGTCTGTCTGTCTGTCTCTGTCTGTCTCTCCATCTCTCTCTATCTCTCTCTCTCTGTGCTGTCTGTCAGTCTCTGTCTCTGTCTGTCTGTCTGTCTGTCTCTCTCTCTCTGTGCTGTCTGTCTGTCTCTGTCTGTCTGTCTCTCCATCTCTCTCTATCTCTCTCTCTGTGCTGTCTGTCAGTCTTCTGTCTGTCTGTCTGTCTGTCTGTCTGTCTGTCTGTCTCTTCTCTCTCTCTCTCTCTGAGTCTCTCTCTCCGTCTCTCGCTATCTCTGTATCCCTGTCTCTGTTTCTCCCTCTGTCTCTCTGTCTGTCTCTGTCTCTCCCTCTGCCTCCCTATGTCTCTGTTTATTATAGACTTTTTTTTTCAACAAAGATTGTAGATGGGGGCACGGTTTGAGCGTTAAAAAAAATGCTGTCCTGATGGAAAATAAAAACAAAAAAAAGAATGAACGGAAAGTATCTCCTTACGAAGCACTAAGAAGAAAAAACTTAGCCCCCCCCCCCCCCCCCCCTCTCCCCACCTCCCTGAACGTAGCTGTGCTTTTTAAAAAACAACACCTTTTTAGTCAGAATCTGTGTGTCTGTCTATTTGTCTTTCTTCTGTCTGTCTGTCTGTCTGTCTTGTTAGGCGATTAACGGCAGCGCAAAAGATTTTCACTCACATGACAGACAAAATTAACAATAGTTGCTGTATGGGCGTTCGATGGCGAAGAAGACTTGCCCAGTTCCCCCCCCCTCCTCCTTGACCCCCCCCCCCCCCCTTACACGCGACGCCCCCCCCCCCCCCCTCCCCCATCCCATCCGTTTTACAGACGACCGATGTTTAATTAGGCAGCCACCGACAGTGACAAGATGGATGATGTCCACCTTCTCGACTCTTGGTGCCATGCAACATTGCCATGGATCTTGTTGTTAATGGAGTGTCTCTTTTCGTTATCTTTCCCTTGTCTTGACCTTTCCTTCTGAGGTTCCAACATTGAGGTTCATGGTTGTTCAGATACTTGAGTCTATTCATGAGTGTTTTCTCGCCGTTAAGGTGGCCACACATTCGTCTTCAGTGATGATGCTTACACACGACATTAGCGTATGTGTGTGTGCTTTAAAAAAAAAAATCAGTTTGTCAAGCTGTTCCAAATGAGAGGGAAAACATAGTAGTAGTAGTAGTAGTAGTAGTAGTAGTAGTAGTAGTAGTAGTAGTAGTAGTAGTGGTAGCAGCAGCAGCACCAGCAGCAGCAGCAGCAGCAACAGCAGCAGCAGCAGCAGTAAACGTAGTAAGAATATCTAGTGCGCTTGATCTCAGTAAATTTCCTCGAAAGGCATACTCACAATCATCATCAAAATAATGAATACATATATGTGCATATACATACACATATCTTCACCGCACAAAACACAGCAAAACATAGAGAGAGGCACAGGCATCCGATTCCCCTCTCCAAAACAACAACAACACAACAACAACAAGAAAACAAACAAAAGGTGCTCATCCCCTCACAGTGGCCACACTGTAAGCTAGCTGCCTCTATCCTCCTGTTTAAGGTGTTACCATAACCTATGTGGTCGTAGGGGAGCGAGGCATCAGAGACCTCACTTTTCTAGAGGCCAGCATATTGAGGGCGCTCCCGTCTCCTCTCCCTTGCTGCTTTACCTTCCCTGACTCTAAAGAGGGCAGGTACTCATTTACAGCTGGATGAACTGGGGGACTGTGCTTAGGCCAAGGCATGCAAACGGTCACCCATCCAAGTGGTAACCACGCTCGATGCTGCTTAACTTGGCTGGGGGAAAGCCAGTGCTCTGACCACTGAGCTATCCCGTCCCCTACCCTCCTGTCTATGAAATAAAATACCATGTGTTCACAGCCATCTCCAGCCATGAAGATTCCAGAACTATCTCACTACTCAAGGACTTTCCAAGGACCCCTCAAGGACTTTTCAAAAACATTCTCAGCATAATTGAAGAGCACCTTAAACTAATTAAAGCAATTATGTGTGTTTGTGTTTGTGTGTGTGTGTGTGTGTGTGTGTGTATGTGTGTGTAAGTATGTGTGTCTGTGTAATTGAAAATGCGCTTAATATATTCAGAGACAGCTATACGTAAGTGCTATGAATCTCTCTCGCACTCTCTCTGTCTCTCACTCTCTCTATCTCTCTCTCTCTCTCTCTCTCTCTCTCTCCCAGGAAGCGAAAGAGCTCTAAAATGCAATAACAACGTTATAAAACAGAACTTTTTAAGAGAAAGTGCACAGAGTGTAAGAACACGTATCGTATCATCAAGTACTGTCTGCCTCTTCAAAAGTAAGTCACGGTAGATTCCTCCGCGTGAAATTTGGGCTGCTCTACCCTGGGAGCGCGTGTTGCCACAAGAGCAGCGCCACATATTATTTTATTTTATTTTATTTCTGTCTGCATACGGTGCGCAGTGCATTTGTTTAAACGTCTTAAATAAAATGCTTAAATAATACATTTTCCAGATAGGCTATGGGAGTGAGAAATCAGACGTAAGAGAGAGAGACTGTGAAACAGAGAGAGAGAGATTTATTATTTTTATTCTTATTCTTTTATATCGAGGATAATGGAATAAGCACTTATGTGCTTTTTAAAATCCAATCCCCGTGTGTATGCGGTTTTGTAAATTTTGCCATCTGGTCCCACCGACACACAATGGCCTACACTTACGAAAAGCGGAACAGGATTTAACGTGTGCGCAAAATGTTCTGCGTGCGTTTGCACACGGGGCCTCGGTTTATAGTCCTCATCCGAAGGACCTTTTGGGGAGAGTGGACTCTGCACTGATGTTAACTCCAGAGGAAAATATCCCCTTGAACGGGAATCGAACCCGGGTCGTCAGATTGCGAGCGCAATGTTCTAACCACTAGGCTATCGAGAGAGAAGAGAGAGAGGAGAGAGAGAGGAGAGAGGAGAGGAGGGGGGGGGGGATGCAGTGATGAGGTCGGGGTCGGATAGAGGGGGGGGGGAGGGGGGGGGGGGGGGGGGTGGAAGGCGTGGAAGGGGGGAAGGGCGGGAATGAAGACTACAGAGGGCAACACTGAAGACAGGAAGGAGAAGACAACCCCTTCATAAAGGGTGACAACTGGTAGTTTGCCTGCCTGTCTGCCTGTCTGCCTGCCTGCCCGCGGGGTCCTCTCTTTCCAGGGGCCTGACGGCTCAGGGTGTAAAATGAATGAGGCCGGCAAAAAGACACGGGTGACAATCAACTCACCCCTCAACACTCGTGTGTCTCGCGGGGGACATCCACAGTCCACCGCCACCCAGCTCTGTGTCTTGAGGAGAGAGAGAGAGAGAGAGAGAGAGAGAGGAGAGAGAGAGAGAGAGAGAGAGAGAGAGAGACAGAGACGAGAGCGACGAGAAGAGACAGAGAGAGACAGAGAGAGAGACAGGAGACAGAGAGATAGAGCGAGAATGCGAACAGAGAACTCTCTCTGTATCTCTCTCTGTCTCTCTCTGTGTCTGTGTGTGTGTGTGTCTCTCTCTCTCCCTGTGTCTCTCTCTCTCTGTCTCTCTCTCTGTCTCTCTCTCTGTCTCTCTCTCGCTCTCGTGTGTGTGTGTCTCTCTGTCTCTCTCTCTCTTGCTCTCTATGTCTCTCTCTCTGACTCTCTCTCTCTCTCTGTCTCTCTGTATCTCTCTCTGTTCTCTCTTGTTTCTCTCTCTATCTGTCTCTCTGTCTCTCTGTCTGTCTCTTTCTGTCTCTGTCTCGTCTCTGTGTCTCTCTCTTGTCTCTCCTCTGTCTCGTCTCTCTCTGTCTCTTCTCTGTCTTCTCTGTCTCTCTCTCTGTCTGTCTTCTCTCTCTCTCTCTCTCTCTCTCTCTCTCTCTCTTTGCCCAGTAAGTAAATCACTAATTATGTTCAAGCAAGGCGTGATCGACTATTTTAAGCAAGACTGGGTAAGACAGCTGTTAACGGCAGTGATCGATACTAAACATGCTTTTTTTCTAAAACTCTTTACTGCAACCTGGGAAAGTATGTCTGTCAATACAGTGAGAACATTCAGATACGTTTTGGTTTGTTCTGCTTTTTTTAAATCAGTTTTGTTTTGGTATACATGAAGTGGACGTCACTTAGCGCTAAGCTCTATAAATTCCCTTCATTATTATTCATTTATTAAGTTAATATACCTAGATGTTTCAAAAAATTATCCTTTGTGTAACAGACTAGAAAAGGAATTCCATGTGTTGATAGTCTGTGCATTATATACGGTTTTAGGACAGAAAACACATATTTAAGCAAAACTATATACTTATCATGCACAGTAACAACAAATCCACTGTTACAACCTTTCTTACAAAACAATACTTGCATAATTAGTAGAGATGTCGCGATGTTTATTGTTTATGCTGTACAACAGAGAGAAAATATTAACAGTTACAGCGACAGATACAAACAAAATACATTCTGTTGCAAACTTTTTTCTTTCAGTTTTTGGGTGGTTTTTTTGCATTATGTTCGTTTTATTTTTCATGCTCATGTTTTGATTTACTAGCGTGTCACTTTGCTCACAGGTCGGTGGCCTTACATTGAAATTTGTAGAGTCTCTCTCCCTCCCTCCCTCCCGCCTTCCCTCTTCCCTCCTTCCCTCCCTACAAACATGCCAAGTACATGTAGGCTAATCGCTGGAGGGCTGTTGTCTTAAAGTAGTTCCTAATGTGAAGAGACATCGAAATTAATTTTAAAGACCACACACGCACAGAAGGAGAAAGAACAGACAAAATGAGAGAGAGAGATCGGCAGGTAGACAGACAAAGAGACAGACAGACAGACAGACAGATATATGTTCACTGATATGGTTTAATCGTTGGGTTAAAGGATTTCACAGCAATTTCGGTAAATTACACAATATGTACATGTGCAAAATAAATGAAACTTAGTGCAACAAATACATGCATAATTTGTCATTGTTCAGTCTTTTTTCTGAAAACTGAAAAGTTGATGGAAAATGTGGCAGTCTTATGTATTGTTTATTGACTTGGTATACTTTGTACCTTGTGTAATACAACCTGGTTTTTCTTTTAAAATGCGTGCAACATGAAATAGGAGGTGGTTTTTGTTTAATGTGTTCCTCACTTAATAAGGATACATGAGGAAACATATTTTTAGTTTCATAAATGTCGTCCTGCATATGAAAATTATACACATTTATTGTTTGATCGTAAACGCTACAAAAGCCGAATTTGTTAAAGTTAATAACAATAACAATGAGAAGAAAGAATAATAGCTCACAAATAAGAAGAATAAGACAAAGGATCGGATAAAATTGTTTTGCTGTTTTTATTATCATACTTTTTAAAAATAGTTTTATAGTTGTATGTGTAAGAAATACAGATTTAAATACAGATAGATAGATAGACTGATAGATAGAAAGATAGATAGATAGATAGATAGAGAGAGATGATCTATACTTAACTATCTCATGTGCAAAAGTCCTTGCAAACGCTTGTGCAAGAAAAAGCACAACCCAATTCTACAGGTCAAAATTGCACATGTTCGGAAGGCAATAGAGTAAAGACAGGAAAATAATTCAAATATGCTGCTCATTATAATTTTCGCCGTTGTCCTCTTCCTCCTTCTCCTCTTCATCATCATCAGTAGCAGCAGTAGAAGCAGCAGCAGCAGCAGCAGCAAAGCAGCAGACAGCAGCAGCAAGCAGCATCAGCATAGCTGCCATCATATCATCTTCATCACATTCACCACCACCACCACACTCACACACAGCAGCGGGGTGGATGCTGCAGTTTGCGCTCTTAGTTGGTATTGTCGGTGGAGAGTTTTTTTCTCTCTCTCAGTCATGATCTTAGGAATACACCACATATTCATCAGTATACAATTTGAGTCATGTCTAAGGTATTGTGGCAGGTCCTTAGCAAAGTTTAAGAAGTATATCTATTTTTGCTATCTCATTTTTTGTCTCAAAGTGTATTGTGCCTAAGGCCGATTAGCAATTAATTAAATTAAACATTCAAATTTTTCTCTTCTCTTCTCTCGTGCTCTGTCCTAGCCGTGTCTTACTTATCTCTCGTCTCTCTCTCTCTCTCTCTCTCCTCTCTCTCTTCTTCTTCTTCTTGTTCTTCTTCTTCTTCTTCTTCTTCTTCTTCTTCTTCTTCTTCTTCTTCTCTCTTCTTCTTCTTTCACCATGTTCTCCTCCTCCTTCCCCTCCTCCTCCTTCTTGATTTTGTTGTTGGTGTTTATGTTGGTGTTTTTTGTGTTGTTGTTCGTCGTCGTCGTTGTCGTCTTCTTCTTCTTCTTCTCGTAATTATTGTCATCATGCATATCATCACTGCTATCATCATTAACACACATTACTATTCACCATACTGTTATACTCGCTAACACTGATGTCGTTTCAGAGAGAGAAAACAGCCAAAGAATCGTCCTAAACCTTTTCGCTTAATACATCATTATTCTAATACAACCACATAAGAGCGAGTAATAATGCAATGTGTGTATGAACTAGCCCCAAAGGGCCTGCAGGTAGATGAAAAAAGGAAGGGGGGGAGGGAGGGGGGACTGTATGTGTAGTGTAGAGAGAGGGGGGAGGGGGGGTCAGGCAGGGGACAGGTATAGTAGTAGGGGGAAAAAGCACCTGCCCCGACGTGCTTTGCATTTTCACATGTAACCTGAACCACAGTCAACCCACCGGCTCCCAGCAAAAAACGACAACAGCCACGTCCAATGTGTGGTGTGGAGGAGTTGAGGACTGAGAGAGAGAGAAGAGAGAGAGAGAGAGAGAGAGAGAGAGAGAGAGAGAGAAGAGAAGAGAGAGGGAGAGAGAGAGAGAGAGAGAGAGAGAAACAGAGACAGAGAGACAAAGAGACAGAGGGAGACAGAGACGGAGACAGACAGACAGACATGTAGACAAAGAGATAACCAGTAAGACAGATAAAGCTAACACAGAGAACAATGAACAATAACAATGAACAATATAACCAACAGTGAGACAGAGACAGAGACAGAGGCACAGAGAGACAGAGAGAAATACAGTAACGGATACAGACGCAGGTAATAAGATAATCAGAAACACAGACAAGCTTGTACACAGACGTGTGCAGATCTACAGTGAAAAACATGCACTAGTTGACCGACAGAGAAAGACAGAGAGGCACAGACACTAAACCACATTGACATAGTTTTCCTTTCTCAGCTACAGCTCCAACATGCGCCAATGGGGACATGTTGCGTATGCAACTGTTTCTGCCCAACATTAAGGTAAGAGCATTCCGAGTTCGGGTCAAATAGATCAATTAATTTAAGTCGCTAAAAATGAAAAAAAAAAACAACTACGCGCCAGTAAAAATATTTTCCCCAAATGAATCATTGCATATATTATTTGAACTATTGAAGAAAATATAAACTTTGTTGACAAAAGTAGAATCTTTTTTCTTTTTAAGATTTACATAAGTCATACTGTTATCCAAAGGGGAACTGGCTGCAACAAAGCATTTTTTTTTTTCAGTTTCTGTTTCACAAAGTCTGCTCATTTCAAACTGTAGGACATATTGTTTGTACACCAAGAGAAGACAATGAATCGTGCCTTAGTATGTTCCCCCTTTCTTCAGGTAGAGTTCCCAAGTTAGCCTATGGCGAGTTTTTGCCTGTGCGACCTTCTGGAAACTCTGCGCTGGGAATTCTCTTTTTGTCTGTCTCTCTGTCTCTGCCTTGTTCCTTGTCTTCCAGTCACCTCCTTCTTTTTCTCTTTTCTGCCATCTTGGTCTCTTCTCCTGCTCCCCGCCTCCCAGAGAGTATTAACAGACAACAATTCTCTCCAATGCCCAAGTCGGATGTGCTAGACCTGACTTGCCAGGCGCTTAACGGCAACGCAAGGCATTTTTTGCTCATATGACAGACATCAATAGTTGCTGCCTGAGCATTCGAAGAAGAAAGAAGAAGAATCAATCAATCGTCGATCATAATCATCATCACATTCTTAATCAACAACATTACCACCACCTATATCATCGCTATAATCATCATCACCACCACCACCATCACCATCACCACCATCATCACCACCACCACCATCATCATCATCATCATCACATCATCACCACCACCATCACCACCATCACCACCACCATCACCACCATCACCACCACCATCACCACCATCATCACCCTCATCATCATCACCACCACCATCATCACCACCACCATCATCACCACCATCATCATCACCACCACCATCACCCCCCCCCTCCCCCTCCACTCACCTTCCCCGTCAATGCCAGCCAGACAGGACCCCCAGGACAGCAGCAGCAGAAGACAGGCCGCCGAGTCCATCGGTGCTCCTCCCCTCCTCATCCACCCTCCTCCCCCTCCTCCTCACAACAGCAACAGCAACACTTCCCCCACCACCCTACTCGCGGTCTTCACTCTTGTTGCTGCTGGCCACACAACTGCAAGTTTGTTGTGGTTTGTTTCACACACTCTGTAACACCTCCGTCATTCCTGAATCGACTTGAAGAAAGTGACACGCCTCGTTGTTCTGAATACAAAGTGTGGAAGACTCCTGACAGCCGTGATGGTTTAATCCAACTACGTTGAAAATCATCAGAAACACAATATATAGTAATCTCACTTACCCAACATCACATTAAACTCATGGGTTTTTCAGAGCAATTTGCTCATTTGACAAGTAAACTTAGCAAATGGAATTTGAACAGCGGACGGTCACATTAAAATTGAAGTCCATGCTAGTTGGTCAAAGCCAATCCACGGTGTGGTCAGTTGAATTCTGCTGGAGAGGGTGCTGGTCACTACAAATAAATATGCAAATTTTTCTTCATGAAGCAGTAACCTGTTGTAGCACAAATTTTAGTCGCTTCATTCGGCACTGAGACAGGTGTTTTGTCTGTGAAGGAATCCTGCAAGTAACACCACAACCCCTTCAGGTTCTGAGCAGTGTAGGTCAAGCATGCACAGAGTCTCTGACAGGGAATCACACGGTTTGTTTCAGCTCTCCTCTGCCATTGTTCTCAGTCCACCAACCCTTCAATCAGCTAACAGAACAGTGTTCCCACATGATTGCAACAGTAGCAATCCATGTAGAAAAATCGATGTCCGGTCATGGGGAATCAGAAGGCATTGTGGAGGAAACGACTTGACCTAATCAGAGACCTGGTCACGGCGTTTCTTTACAGGACAATGCTTTTGCTCTGACATCATGAACATGATCCTCTAACGGAATAATCAACTTCATTATCCCAGTACAATACAATCATAAAAAGACGGCGGTAAAATGTTTATAGCAGTTGTTGTTTTATGACAGGCAGTACCTGTGTCTGAGATATCGTCTGAACAAACTTACTGTGCAGGTCTTCCTAGCTGAGTTACTAAGAGCTCCTTCAAACTGTCTTGCACTATGCACACTACTACTTGTCGACTGATCAAGCTTGATGGTCACAGGAACTGCTTCGCTCCCCAAGATACTGCCACTACAATCAGCTCTGCAGCCTTGAAGGATGGTGGTGATCTTCCAAGATGGTCCAACGTCAGGTGATGCTGTTAGGCGATCTGAAACAATCATTTGTAGGGTGTGAGTAACATGTGGTTATTGTTTGCTGTTTTCGGTTTAAATCTGATCATTATCAGTGAAAATTTATTCACAACCTACGTGAATTTCTCTGATTTCACTTTTGAGATAATAAAGTCTTTGAATTTGAATTTGAATAGTGATATTGATAAGTGACAGGTTAAAAAAAAGCCAACAACAGGTAAACAAGTCGACTGCTCTTACCGTTTAGAGTAAGGAAGAAAGAACAAGAAGGGGGTGGGGTGGGGTGGGGGCGGGCAGAAGCCTAGAGGTTAGAACGTGAAGCTCCAGATGTACTGGAAACTGAGGGTTCGGGTTTGTGTCTCTGCTGTTTCACTGGGAGCACACATTGGTCCGACTCCATCTTCCCACAAGCCCGTTAATTAATGAGGCTATTAACTGAGGTCCTGTGTGTGAATATAGACAATACATCCTTCACACAGTTTAAAACATTTCATCCTTCACACAGTTTAAAACATTTCATCCTTCACACAGTTTAACAATTCTTCCATTTTTTCGTAAGACAATGATGGTCTGGTGGAAGTCACGAACGTATCCAGCATGCTATCTGCCAATCAGAGAAGGATGCACTTGGCTGGCTTCAAACTGACATCATCAGACGCACTGCCTGAAACAAAGTCAGCGCATCGCCCCAACGACTCCTCAAGGAGTTAATAAGAAAGAAGTTCAGAAGTCAAGAGAAGTGTCCCTGAGCGAGGCTACAGAAGGGGGACATGACAACAAACACGGCCACTAGACTAGACGCCCGTTTCCACCCTGCCGCTGAGCTCTGTGCAAAGAAAGACGTCCCTGGTGTGGACACACAGTGCAGAGAGGGAGCAGGCAGACAGGCAGGCAGGCAGGCAGGCAGGCAGACAGACAGGCAGGCAGGCAGGCAGGCAGGCAGGTAGGCAGGCAGGCAGGCAGGCAGACGACAAACAGTCACAATGGCACATAGCAAAAAAAGGGGCGGAAATAGTTAGCGGTACAGTCCACACCACTCCCTCAGTCAGAGAAATCAGGGGAAGGAAGGAAGGAAGGCAGGGAGGAAGTTTCATGGAGCTGTTCTCTTTTCTGTGGTTTGAAGATGGTAAAATACTAGTTCTATCTATTACAGAATTAGGGGTGAATGGAATGACAATTATTATCATCTTTGTTGTCGACATGATTATGATGATGATGATGACTGTTGTAGTAGTAGTAGTAGTAGTAGTAGCAGCAACAGCAGCAGCAGCAACAACAACAGCAGTAGCAGTAGTAGCAGCAGCAGCAGCAACAGCAGTAGCAGTAGTAGCAGCAGCAGTAGTAGCAGCAGCAGTAGTAGTAGCAGCAGCAGCAGCAGCAGCAGCAGCAGCAGCAGCAGCAGCAGCAGCAAATGCTGCTGTACTGTAGTAGTCGTGGTATCGTCATCACCATTATCATCATCATCATCATCGTCGTCGTCGTCGTCGTCGTCGGCGTCGTCGTCGTCGTCGTCATCATCATCATCATCATCATCATCATCTTTCAGAACCATTTATTTCTTCTCCTCCTCCTCCTTCCCCTTCATATGACTCAGTTATCTTACCTGCCTGGTCTGGTCTTTCCTCACCCCACCTCACCTCACCTCACCCCACCTCACCTCACCTCACCCCACCTCACCTATCCCGTAGGGGCACCAATCTAGTCTGTACCCTCCCATTAACCTATCAGGTGTTGTCACTGCATGCTAATAAATTGCTATCGTCACTGCAGCTTTTCTGTCCTTTAAACCCACATGAGTTTGCAACATCAAGAATGCCTTCACTCTTTCCATTCTTTGTATTCTGCAGAAAGGTACAGGCTATCCCCGTAACTTCTGGATTCTCAAGAAGCTTCATTCATCATCTCCTTTGTGGATGTTTGAATGGATATATAACCCATAGTGGGTTTTTTTTCTTTTTTGCAGTGGTGACGGGATAGCTCGGTGGTCAGAGCACTCGCTTTCCCCCAGCGTCGAGCGTGGTTACCACTTCGATGGGTGATTGTTTGCGCGCCTTGGCTTCAGTACAGTCCCCCAGTTCACCCAGCTGTAAATGGGTACCTGCCTCTTTAGGGTCAGGGAAAGTAAAGCAGCGAGGGAGAGGAGATGGGCGCCGCCCTCAATATGCTGGCCCTAGAGAAGTGAGGTCTCTGACGCCTCGCTCCCCTACGACCTTATAGGTTATGGGACTCCTTTTTACTGCAGTGGTGTACATTGAGTTGGCCTAGACTGCTGACTCATTATACAATACAATCTCAGCTGCCCTACGGTTCCAGCCTCGGCCAGGACAATTATTCCCTTCAAATACAACTGAAGTGGATACGTATCCCAATGGTTTTAGAATGTCGTACATTTTGAACTTACATCGAATTTAAAGAAAGTGGTATGCAAAGGATGACTGTACGGAATGACAAGGAACAAAATACAACAAAACATAAACTGTTTTCCCCTCAACCAAATGTTAGAAGAAAAAAACCCAAAAGACCATACATACTGTGAATCAATTTATAAATGGGCATTTCTGACAGACCAACAACAACATGACAGTTATCTTCAGTACAAACCACAAAGAGAAGATTGTTTAACCATAAAAATTGGATGTCTTGCTTCAGTTTTTAAAACCTCGAGCCTATGTAAAATATAGTACAGAATTGTGACCGGTCGACAAACTTCAGGAATGCAAACCATCTGTCCCATACCTTTAGCTTGAAGGTCTTAAGGGGGACGGGATAACCTGGTGGTTAGAGTGATGCGCTCGAGATCTGCTGATCCGGGTTCGAATCTCGTTCAAAGGATTTTTCCTCTGGAGTTAACATCAGTGCTGACACCATTACCCCCCCCCCCCCCCCACCCCACCCCCCCCCCCCCCAAAAAAAAAAACCCCAAAAAAACAACAACAACAACAAAAAACAAAGACCATAAACCGAGATTCCGTGTGCGAACGCACGCAAAACATCTAGCGCACACGTTAAAACCCGTTCCGCTTTTAGGAAGAGTAGGCCAGGCCATTGTGTGCCAGTGGGAACGGATGACAAAATTGACAAAACTGCATACAAACGGGGACTGGAAAAAAGCACATGGGTGGGTGCTTATTCCATTTTCCTCGAAATAAAAAAGAATAAAATAAAAATAAATAACTCCTATTTCCGATGTCGGAATGCGGTTACCTTGTGTGTGTGTGTGTGTGTGTGTGCGTGCGTGCGTGCGTGCGTGCGTGCGTGCGTGCGTTGTGTAAAGAGCAACAGAAAACTGAAAAGAAAGTATGATTTATAAGGTGGAAAGGTGTTTAAAAATAAAACACACTTGAAAAAAATGAAACGAAATGACAACTCCATAGAAATAAACACATGTTTACAATAACACCTTAGGTTTAGGAAGAACAAAAACAATTTGCAACACCCCTCCCCCCCCACCTCCCGAAAAAAGTGATAGCTATTTTGATAAAGAAAATAATATCTGCATGAGTGAAAAATATATATACGCGAAGAAACAAGTAAACAAGACTTTAAAAAAAAGTCGCTGAAAGAAAAACCAAACTTTCTAATTGAAAAAAAAAATCAGGCAAATGAAATACCCTAGATGCCAAGCCTGATTAGTCTATTAGCTGACAGACCAGCTAACTAATATAAATGATGAGTGTGTGTGTGCGTACGTGCGCGCGCATATGTGTGTGTTGTGTTGTGTTGTGGTGTGTGTGTGTGTGTGTGTGTGTGTGTGTGTGTGTGTGTGTGTGTGTGTGTGTGTGTAAAAAGTGTGTGTTACTCACCCAACAACTAAAATTAATATTATATAGGGGAAAAAGAAAGAGAAGAAAGAAAACCTGTGTAATGAACACAGCAAAGAAAAATTACGAGTTTGCTCTCTCTCTCTCAGTCTCTGTCTGTCTATCTGTCTGTCTGTCTGTCTGTCTGTCTGTCTGTCTGTCTCTCTCTCTCTCTCTTCTGTCGTCTGTCTGTCCTTCTCTCTCTCTCTCTCTCTCTCTCTCTCTCTCTCTCTCTCTCTCTCTCTCTCTCTCTCTCTCTCTCTCTCTCTCTCTCTCTCTCGCCTCTGTGTGTTAAAGAAGCGGGGATAGGAGGGAGGGCAGGCGGAGTGAGAGAGACAGCTCCATCTGTCAAGCTGTCTGTCGCTAATGTCACCACCCCATACAACTTCACCCTATTTCACCTCGCCCTGCCTGCCTGCCTGCATGCCTGCCTGCCTGCCTGCCTGTCTGCCTGCCCGCCTGTCTGCCTGCCTGTCTGCCTGCCTGTCTGCCTGTATGCCTGCCTGCCTGCCTGCCTGCCTGCCTGTCTGTCTGCCTGACAGTCAGTCTGTCTGTCTGTCTGTCTGTCTGTCTGCCTGCCTGCCTGTCTGCCTGCCGACTCACACTAAACTACACTAAACTGGCGAAATGAAAACACTGTTAGTGTTATGTCTCCTCCTCCTTCTTCTTCTCCTCCTTTTCTTCTCTTTCTTCTTTATCTTTGCATACTTCTTCTTTACATTCTTCTTCTCTTCTTCCTTCCTTCTTCTTCTTCTTCTTCTTCTTCTTCTTCTTCTCTTCTTCTTCTTCTTCTTTCTTCTTCTTCTTCTTCTTCTTCTTCTTCTTCTCTCCTCTTTTTCTTCTTCTTCTTCTTCTTCTTCTTCTTCTTCTTCTTCTCTCCTCCTCCTCCTCTTCTTCTTTGCTCCTTCTTCCCCTTCTTTATTTCTTCCTCTCCCAACACTTTTTCTTTTTCCTTTTCTGTCTTCTTCGTCTTCGCCTGCCTGTCTGCTGCCTGACACCGTCTGTCTGTCTGCCTGTATGCCTGCCTGACACCGTCTGTCTGTCTCAGTGTCTGTCTCTCAGTCTCTGTCTCTGTCTCTCTCTTTGTCTCTGTTTGTCTCTCTGTCTGTCTCTCAGTCTCTTTGTCTCTGTCTGTCTGTCTCTTTGTCTCTGTCTGTCTGTCTGTCTGTCTGTCTGCCTGTCTGTCTTTCTCTGTCTCTGTCTCTGTCTGTCTCTCTCTCTCTCTCTCTCTCTCTCTTCTCTCTCTCTCTCTCTCTCTCTCTCTCTCTCTCTCTCCAAAGCCTTCATTCTTCTGTGTAACAGTGTTTCTCTCCATCCTGACCACCCTGGTCACTGAAGCCACTGCACTGTTTACACCTCTCCTCTTTACATGCATGTAGCTTTCCGCTTGTTCACTGCATTAACATGGACATGTTTCGTACAAGAGCTGTCGTCTGTTTTGTTGAATGACATCTGTCATCCTAATATGTTAGTGTGTGCTTGTGCCGTGTAGCTCTTGTGTCCATTGGTCTAAAGAAACTACATCTACACACGCACGAATACGCGCGCGCGCACACACACACACACATACATACACAAACACACACATACACACACACACACACACACACACCACACACACACACACACACACACACACACACACACACACAACACACACACACACACACAGGACAGGGGGGGAGGGATGGAGGGGCGAGAGAGAGAGAGAGATCGGTAGGTAGGTAGAGAGAGACAGAGACAGACAGACAGACAGACAGAGAGACAGACAGGAGACGGCAAGAGAGGAAGGTTATTACAGTACTGAATGCAAACTGCAAAGCCAAAGTAAAGGTCTGTTGACAGATCACTAAGCCAACTAACTAACTAACTAACTTTCTAAGTAACTAAGAAACTCTCTAACTAAGTAACTCTCTAACTAAGTAACTAACTAACTAACTCTCTAACTAAGTAACTAACTAAGTAACTAACTAACTAACTAACTAACTCTCTAAGTAAGTAACTAACTAACTCTCTAACTAACTAACTCTCTAACTAACTAACTCTCTAACTAACTAACTCTCTAACAACTAACTCTCTAACAACTAACTCTCTAACTAACAACTTAACTGACTCTCTAACTAATTCTCTAACTAACTAACTCACTAACTACCTAACTCTCTAACTAACTACCTAACTCACTAACTAACTATCTAACTAACTAACTCTATAACTAGCTAACTACCTAACTCTCTAACTCACTAACTAACTCTCTAACTAGCTAACTCTCTAACTAACTCTCTAACTAATAACTAACTAACTAAGGTGTTTACCCTTCTATTCTGCCCATCAGTATTCCGCTAACCACGAATACTACCAAACCTATATATATATACACACGGCACTGTCCCCATAGTTCTCTTTCTGTCACTGTGTCACTGTGTCTGTCACTGTCACTACTACTAACACACTGTCACTTCACAACCCGTGTAGGTGGGTGTGTGTGGGGGGGAGGGGGGTCACTGTGTGTGTGTGTGTGTGTGTGTGTGTGTGTGTGTGTGTGTGTGTGTGTGTGTGTGTGTGTGTGTGTGTGTGTGTGTGTGTGTGGGAGGGGAGGGGGCTGTCACTGCGTGTGTGCACGTGTGTGTGCATGCATGTATCTGCCAAAACAGGATAGAGTAAGTGACATAACGGCTTGTTTAGCTAGAGATTGTGCCATTGCAACTTCTAAACATAAAAGTGTGTGTTTTTTTAAACTGTTCTATGTATTTCTTTGCAGGAAGAGTTTCAAGGTTTTCAAACTTGTGATTGATAGATAAGGGGAAAATGTTGGTCCCACAACAAAAACAACAACAATAATAATAATAATAATAATAATAATAATAACAATAACAATAATAATAATAATAATAATAATAATAATAATAAGAGTAATAATAACAATAATGGTAATAATAACAATGATGATGATGATAATAATGATAATAATAATAATAATAATAATAATAATAATAATAATAAATGGCATTTCTATAGCGCTATATCTTGCAAAAACAAATCAAAACCACAACAATGAAATCCAACAAACAGTTTATTAAAAAAAAAATCATAATATAAAAAAAATACTGCTTGGAAAAATTTGTCAATATTGAATTTTTTGTTTAGAAATTGTAGCAGCTGCCACTGGTCATTGTACTGTCAGCCTATCAATGCATCATCCACTAAAAAAGTGTGTCTGCTTAAAGTAATTCCTCTGACAAATAAGAGAAAGGAAATGAACAGAACTACAGCAAAAGACTGATTTTTTTTTAAAAATCTGAGTAAAACTAAAATGTTTAAAAGGGAATAGGTATATAAATTTATCAGTAAAATAATTTTAAAAATGTATAGTTACTTTTGTATTTAGTAAAACATATATAATGGTAACAAACCTTTATCGACTTTGTTAAGCAATTTTTTTGTTTTTGTAATTTTTTGTTATGTTGTTATTTTTTTCTTGTTTTTTCTTTGTTTGTTTGTTGTTTGGGATGGGGGGGGGGGGGGGGCAGCTATTCTATATGCAAAAGTATTAATATAATTCTGATATTGGTGCTTTGTGAAGAATTACTGTACTTTCTAATATTAGTATGCTATAAAACTTTTTATCATATTAAACGTTGGTTTTCACTGACTAAGACATTTGCAGTGAGAATATTTATTGTAAAATTAAAAGCAACAGAAAACCCCCCACAAAACACAAACACAACCCACCACCACCACCACCACACCACCACCACCACCAACAACAACAACAACAACAACAACAACAGCGATGACCCCTTCCCAGCTACCCCACTCAAAGCAAAAGCAAAAACACGAAAACATACAATTGTAAGCATTTTCCCCACCACCATAATCATCATCATCATCATCATCATCATCATCATCATCATCATCATCCTTTCCATTGTCGTCGACAGCGTCGTCGTCGTCGAGTAGTAGTAGTAGCAGTAGCAGTAGTAGTAGTAGTAGTAGTAGTAGTAGTAGTAGTAGTAGTAGCAGCAGCAGCAGCAGCAGCAGCAGCAGCAGTAGTAGTAGTAGTAGTAGTAGTAGTAGTAGTAGTAGTAGTAGTAGTAGTGTCATCATCACCAACATCATCATCATCATCTTCATTCTTTGTGATCTTCACCACTCTCCTCATCAGCTGTGCACCATAACAGTTTGCAATCGAACTTTTCGTTTTTCATTCAAGTTGGACAAGGAATCTCTCTCTCTCTCTCTCTCTCTCTCTCTCTCTCTCTCTCTCTCTCTCTCTCTCTCTCTCTCTCTCTCTCTCTCAAGTCCTTCGGATAAGACTATATACCGAGGCCCCGTGTGCGAACGCGCACAGAACATCTTCCGCACACGATAAATCCTGTTCCGCTTTTCGAAAGAACAGGCTGGTGCGAACAGATGACACAATTTACAAAACCGCATACACACGGGGACTGGCTGAAAAAAGTGCATGAGTGCTTATTCCACTATCCTCGATATAAAATAAATAAATGAATAAATAAATAAATCACACACCACCACAACACAACACAACACAAAACACCAAAATTTACATCTAAGAACAGGAAACGTAGCTCATAAATTCTGAAGAGGGAAACAAAACACACATATCTTGTCAAGTAATATCTACGGCAGCCACACACACACACACACACACACACACACACACACAACACACACACACACACACACACACACACACACAACACACACACACACACACTAACACTAACACCCCGCCCACACACACACACACACTAACACCCTGCACACACACACACACACACACACACCACCCACATCCACACACACAAACTACCCCCTCCCCACACACACACACACACACGCGCGCGCGCGCGCACGCACACACACACACACACACACACTAACCGACTAACCTACAACTACAAACAAACAAATACCTCATGACGAAAACTCCAACAGTACCTTCTCAACTCCCCATCCAAGCAGTAAGTCCAAACAAGCCACACACACACACTAGCTGACCCCTCTTCTTCTTCCTCCTCCTCCTCCTCCCTTCTCCTCTCCTCACACGTTATCGATCACAACTCCCTCCAAACCACTCCGATCAATCACCACAAAACATCGACGAGAGCTGGGGGAGGAGGGATGAGCCAACGTGAAACTGATCGATGATAAACTCCACCACAACGACGACACACACAAAAGACCAACTCCACTCCACTCGTGGACTTGTCCAGGTAAAAGAATTCAGGTAAAAAGAGGAAGAGAGAGAGAGGCACTCGACTCGACTCCCCTCTCCCAGCTAAAGTAGAATCAACGGGGCGGTGTAGGCTAGAGCAGTAGTAGTAGTAGTAGTCGCCTAGTGGAGAACAGTCATTCCCTCATTCCTTCCGAAAGGCTTGACGGCCGCTTTTCAACGGAGAGACTACCATTAAGTCTACATTAGGTAGATAGCGGGGGAGAGAGAGAGAGAGAGAGAGAGAGAGAGGGAGGGAGGGGGGGGGGGGGACGAGAGAGGTAAGCGGCAGCGGCGGCGACGGACAGGCCGGCCATGTACACACACGCACACACACAACACACTACTACTACTCCACCACTCGCTTAGAACTCTTCTCTCTCTCTCTCTTCTCCTCCTACTCTTCGTTGTAGGCAGCCAAGGCAAACAAACTGAGGCTGGCCCTTTACTTGCAGTCCTAGCCTAGCCTAGCCTGGCCTGGCGTGTTCCTCGCCTTGCCTTGCTCCTGTCCTGACCTGGCCCACACTAGGAGCCAGCCTGGTAGTGGTGTGTCGGGAATACACGTGCTTCTTCTTTCTGCGGCCCCTAGTCTAGTCCTGCTTGCTGCTGCTGCTGCTGCTTGTCTTTTAGCAGAGAGAGAGACACACACACACACTATCATGCTAGGGCCACTACCCTGTACAGCATGTCGCTGACAAGAGGGTCGTTTTTAGAGAGAAAGAGGAGGAGGAGGAGGAAGAGGAGGAGGAGGGTTGATGGGTGTTGTAGTGGGGAGTAGAAGAAGTGGCTAAGCGGTGACTTGTTACGTCATGATATGCCGGGATTTGACATACAGAGAGAGAGAAAGAGAGAGAGAGGGAGAGGGGGCGGAGCTTTGGCCTTGTGTTTCACCTAGTTGAGGGTTTGTTTTGAGGGTGCTTGCGTTGAGTGACGGGTGAAAGTTTGGAGAGAGAGAGAACTCGAACTCGAACTCGAACTTTCTATTGAGAGTAAATGGATAAGCTCAGGGCTTTTTTACACCATGCTCTCAACAACAACAACAAAAACCCACCACCACCACCAACAACAACAACCAAAAACTACCAAAAAAAACCCAAAACAAAACCCCAAACAAACAAAAACCCAACAACAACACAACCCCCCCCCCCCCCCAACAAACCCCCAAACAATCGAGAGAGAGAAGGGTGTGTGTGTGTGTGTGGGTGCGCGCGCACGTGTGTGTGTGTTCTTATTCCCCACCCCCACCAACACATCGCAACTTTGATTACCATTACCAAGATATCAAGATGTATACAGTATGATGGCGATGATAATAGTACTGATGATGATTATACAACATCAACAACTTCTACAACAACAATAACTACTGCTGCTGCTACTACTACTACTACTACTACTACTACTACTACTACTACTACTACTACTACTGCTGCTGCTGCTGCTGCTGCTGCTGCTGCTGCTGCTGCTACTACTACTACTACTACTGCTACTACACTATGCTACTACTGCTACTACTACTACTACTACTACTACTACTACTACTACTACTATTGCTGCTTATCATCATTATTAATATCAGCTTAACAATTCATATTTGCCAGTTTTGATTAACCAAAACAACAACAATAACAACAACATTAAAGAAAACAAAAGAAACAAAGCAAGGGGGGAAAGAAAAGAAAAAAAGCCATACCACTACATAAGGTCAGCAGATGATGCTGTGGCGGTAGAAAAGTACATCAACAGTATGTCTTAGTGCCCCCCCCCCCCCCCCCCCCCCCCCCCCCCCCCCCCCCCCCCCCCCCCCCCCTCATATCAATATTTGTTTCTACTGACAACTTATGCATCTCCCTCTCTCTCTTTCTCTCTCTGATATTATCCCGATAAGGGGGACGGGGACTGGATGTAAAAACAAAACACATGAGCGCTTATTCATTAACCACCAAATAAAAGCTTTTGACTTCACTTGACTTGACTCTGTGTGTGTGCATACGTGATTGCCTGCATGAGTGTATGCGCAGATAAGAGGGACAGACAAACAGACGGACAGAGTGACAACTTAGGGACGATCTACGCCAATTTGTAAACCGAGAAGAAGAAGAAATAAAGAAGACTGCGCCATCGCTGAAAAAAACCAAACTATTTATCAGAAACTTTCCACTCTCTCTCTTCCACACTTTACAACACTTTTCCAATACTGTCAAAAACACAACACACAGCATCTATAATCAAAATACTTACAAAGCAACCACAACCACAACAACAACAAAGAATAGACTCACTCACCCAAAGAAAAACTCGAAATAATAATAATAATAATAATAATGATAATAATAATAATGTATGGAATTTATATAGCGCTGAATCTTGTAAAGCAACAAATCAAAGCGCATACATAATAGCAAAACGATAGAAAAGAGTAGCAAAAGAATTCAATGGGTTTTTTATGTTTTGTGTTTGTTTTGGTTTGTTTTGTGTTTGTTTTTAAAGAAAATATTTTTCTTAAGTAAAAAAAAAAGTTATGGGCGGTGCTTCGTATGCTAATCAGGTATGACAGAAGCAAAGAGTGACAGTAATGAGGAGGGGCTTCTTATGTTAATATTTTATAAAGGGGGGGAGGGGGATAGAGACCTGGGAGAAGGGGAGGGTACACGTAAAATGGGGAGTAGGGGCGGTGGGGGGGGGGGGGGGGGGAGGTTGTCGGGCGCCAGTCGGCGAGAGCGGAATGTCACGGGGAGAGCACTGTGTTGGTTTGCCTCCCTTGTTGATACACCGATCGCCGCGTCTCTCTCTCTCTCTCTCTCTCTCTCTCTCTCCTCTCTCTCTCTCTCTCCTCACCTCTCTCTCTCTCTCTCTCTCTCTCTCTCTCTCTCTCCTCTCCCTCTCTCTCTCTCTCTCTCTCTCTCTCGCTCACACACACACCACTCGGGCTCTTTCGCTGGCTTAGGGAGCAACATTTTTCTAATTCTTTTTTTTTCTTTCCGTCTCCTAACTCTACTACTACTACTCTTCTCTTAGCTGCCGTGTCTTCACACTACTGCAAGTTGGTGGTCTTGCCTGGTTTGGGTTTTTTTCTGCTTTGTTTTGTTTTGTTTTGTTTTGTTGTTGGGGTCTTGTTTGAGATTTTTGTCTGACTTGTGGCTCGGTTCCTTTATGGCTTGCTTACTCTACTTTTCTTTTTGTTCTCTCTCTCTCTCTCTGTCTCTCGTCTGTCTGTCTGTCTCTCTCTCTCTCTCTCTCTCTCTCTCTCTCTCTCTCTCTCTCCTCTCTCTCTCTCCTCCCTCCCTCTCTCTCTCTCTCTCTCTCTCTCTCCTCCCTCTCTCCTCTCTCTCTCTTCTCTCTCTCTCTCTCTCTCTCTCTCTCTCTCTCTTACACACACTCACCGTCTGCCTCTTCTTGCTCTCTGTCTCTCTCCTAGATCTATGTCTATATTAATTATTATGTGTCTACGTCTGTCTGTCTGTCCCTCTCTCTGTCTCCCTGTCTCTGTCTGTCTGTCTCTCACCCTCACTTTCTGCCTTTTCTCGCTCTCTGTCTCTCCTTATCTCTATGTCTACATTATGTGCCCATGTCTGTCTGTCTGTATCCTGTTCCGCTTTTCGAAAGAGTAAGCCATTTGTGTGCCGTTGGGAACAGATGACAAAATTTACAAAACCGCATACACACGGGGACTGGATGTAAAGAAAAAAGCACCTGAGTGCTCATTCCATTATCCTCGATATAAAAAAAAATTAAAATATAAATATGTCTATCTCTCTCTGTGTCTCCCTGTCTGTTTCTGTGTCTGTATGCCTCTCTCTCTCTCTCTCTCTCTCTCTCTCTCTCATCTCTCTCTCCTCTCTCTCTCTCTCTCTCTCTCTCTCTCTCTCTCTCTCTCTCTCTCTCCTCTCTCCGCTCTCTCTCTCTCACACGCACACACACATTCACATACACACACCTTCACCTTCTGCCTCTTCTCGCTCTCTGTCTCTCTTTGTGTCTATGTCTATATTATGTGCCTATGTCTGTCTGAATGTCTGTCTGTCTGTCTGTCTGTCCTCTCTCTCTCTCTCTCTCTCTCTCCTCTCTCTCTCTCTCTCTCTCTCTCTCTGTCCTTTCTAGTTAACTTTTTAAATACTTTGTTTGATAAAGGTATATATCCAGAAAGTTGGTCAGAATCTATTGTTATTCCTTTATATAAGAAAGGTAATGCTAACAATCCAAGTAATTATAGAGGTATTTCTTTATGTAATGTTTGTAGTAAATTATATGTGCTATTATTAAAAGAAGATTACAGGAGTGGGTAGAAGAGAATAACTTAACTGGCGAATATCAAGCAGGCTTCAAGAAAAACTACTCAACTATTGATCATATCTTTACTTTGATGGCATTTATTCAGAAACAGTTTAGTCTAAATGGTAAACTATATGTTGCCTTTTTCGATTTCGAAAAGGCATTTGACTCTATCAACAGAAGTTTACTGTGGCCTGTATTGTTTAAAAACGGTATTTGTGGGAAAATGTATAAGTGCATATTAAGTATGTATGATTCTGTAAAAGCAAGATTGCGATCTGGGGCTGTGTTAACTGATTATATTAACTGTACAAATGGCGTGAAGCAAGGTGACATCTGTAGTTCTCTTCTGTTTTCTATCTTCATGAATGAATTAACACAAGAAGTCGTAACTTCTGGGCGTCATGGTGCCACTTTTACAAATGAATTCATAGAGATTTTCATTCTTTTGCTTGCTGACGATGTTGTTTTGATGTCAGAAACAGTGGTTAGGTTGCAAACGCAGCTGAACAGTCTACAGAAATCTGCTGTCTCTCTGCAATTAAAAGTCAACATGGCAAAAAGTAACATTGTTGTATTTAGAAAAGGAGGTTATCTTTCTGAAAGAGAAAAATGGAAATATGAAGATGTTCTGATGCCTGTAGTAAATGTGTACAAATATTTGGGTATTTACTTTTCTACTCGTCTTAGTTTTAATTCTGCATGCAGGGATCTTTCCAGTAGAGCAAAATGTACGTTATTGTGTATAATGAAGAAATTAGCGTCATTAAACAATGAATCTCTCACTTTGCTTTTGAAAATATTTGATACTCAAATTCAGCCTGCTCTTTTATATGGATCTGAAATTTGGGGGCTTGATGCTGCTGCTGTACACTGTGAAAAAGTTCATTTGTTTGCATTAAAGAAATTTCTTGGAGTATCTCCACAAACACCCAATGACCTTGTATATGGTGAAACAGCTAGATATCCATTAAAGATCCTTTCTGCAGTGAAATGTATTAGCTATTGGTTAAAATTAACTCAGATGGATGCACGAAGATTACCTTTTAAGGCTTACAAGATGCTATTAGACTTGGATAATAGAGGCAAAAGAAACTGGTTATCAGTTGTAAGTATGAAATTGTTTGAATATGGCTTTGGCTTTGTTTGAATTAATCAAGGTGTGGAAAATGTAAAAGAATTTATTCGTACATTTAGAGAGAGGCTGGTAGAATGTCGATGGCAGGACTGGAATTCTCATGTTCAAAATAGTGATAGATTTGATTATTATAGACTGTTCACACATTTGAATCAGGTACCAACCTACATGTCTATGAATATTGATAAACACATAAAGCGTATCATGACCAAATTTAGATTCGGAATTTCAGATATAGTTGTCCATTCAAAACGCTATAGTAACTCAGATGGTAGAGCTTTGACATGTCCACTGTGTAAGGATTCAGTAGAAGATGAGGATCACTTTGTACTTTCTTGTCCAGAATTAAAAGATATCAGAGAACAATTTATTCCGGCAAAATATTCCAGGTATCCATGTCTGTTTAAACTAATATTGTTAATGACAGCAACAAATGAAACTACTGTTAAGAGATTAAGCATATATTTGTACAAAGCCTTTAAAAGGCGAAGTGAGTGTGTAGCAAATTGTTAATGTGGATGTGTCTTGTCAACAATGTTTTGTACAACCCCCTTCTAAGGGGCCATGGCCTTTTTGAATAAATATCATATCATATCATATCACTCTCTGTGTCTCCCTGTCTCTGTCCGTCTGTATGTCTGTCTGTCTCTCTCTCTCTTTGGGTTTATTATTGAGGTGTATCCCTACAGACGGGGACTGGATGTAAAAAAAAAAAGCACATGAGTCATTATCCTCGAAATAAGAGAATGTGTCATTGTCATTGTCTCTCTCTCTCTCGCTCTGTGACCCTGGGGGAGATCATGGGATAACAAAAATGGCGGACAGTTGAAGGAATTGCTAGTCACAAGTCTGTAAGCGCACGGTCCGACTGGTTTACAGCTTCCTCCGAAACACTTGATCGTCAGTTCCATTTTCTGTGAAAGTGGGAAGAAAGAGCATGCATGGCAAGGAATCAAAGCCAGAACCTTGTCGTTTACTTTTGTTTTGGGGTGTTTTTGTTTTGTTTTATTAAGGCTGTTTGGGTTGTTTTTGTTTTGGTTGTGGGTTTTTGGAGGGGGAGGGGGGGGTGTTTGTTGTTGCTGTTGTGTTTTTGGGGGTGCTGTCTCATGTTCTGTGACCTCCCCGTCCTGCTGCTCCCACGCCGCTCATCTCAATCTCCCCGCCACAGCCATACCCAGATTCTTTGTCTCATTCCTAGGGTCAGAAGGGAGGCCTCGTGGTCGAGTGGTTTGGGCGGTCAACTCGTGATCCAGAGGTCGCGGGTTCGATCCCCGCTCGGCTCGGTGTTGTGTCCTTGGGAAAGACACTTTACTCCTATTTTCCTCACTCCACCCAGGTGTACAAGTGGGTACCAGCTCTGCTGGGGAAGTATCTGGCGACAGACTAGCGTCCTGTCACAGGGGTGGTGAAAAACCATCAGTTCGCTTAACGCTACAGAAACCGGGATAAGCTCCGGCTCTATGGGCCTTCTGGCTCGAAAGAACATACTTTAGGGTCAGAAGTCCACAGGGAGCTTATCAATATCAGGCCGCCGTGGGGCTACCAGCCAGAGGGAACCTCGCGGTTGACTTGTTAGTCAGGTGAACGTCTAAACCGTCCTGCCACCTTTCTTTGTAGGAGTAGTTTTTGTGCTAGGTTGTTTGTGCTGCATATGGTGACTAAGCGGGCTTTGATGTCAGGCGTTCCTCAGTTTAACACCCTGGGAATCCCCCAGAAAACGCTCTTTGTGTCACTTATATCCACCTGAAGATCACCATGAGACCGTCAGTACACTGTACACGAGGAGCTCCTCTGTATGGCTGTTTTGGTGTTAAACCTAAAAAATATTATTTGATCACAACAAGATATCAGCAACACAAGAAGTAACAGTACAACAAGCATCATTTATCAAGGTTGAAACTCAGTCCCTCTCCCTTGTGCGCTTGTGGTAAAGAAAACCAGACTGGCGACTACATCCTTCAGAGATGCTCGCTATTCAGCGACCTGAGGAAGATTGTGTGGCCGACGGAGATAACCCTGCAAACCAAGCTGTACGGCCCACGAGAGGAGCTGGAAAGGACTTGCCACTAGTTCTCCCAAACACATCTGACAGTGTAAAAAGCGAACGAGAGGAGAATTTTTTCAAAGTTATAAAAAGCATGTTATCTAGAAAATGCAAGCGCAAAAACTAGGCTGCAGCTTTTAGAGACATCATCGTTATAATATCGGAAGAAAACAAAGCGTATAATAGGTGTATACTGTGAACACATCAGGAAGAAAACAACAAATAATATTATAGCAACAGACAGACAGCAGAACCAAAAAAAAAGATACAAAGGGGTAGATAGATATATTAAGATAAAACAAACTATACACCATGATCATAACAAAGCAAGCTGTGACAAGGTCCAGCCCAGGAAGATAACAGAACTGTACAATCCTTTAGAGCATTACAACAATCTGGCATTGGCATGGGTTGGCACTTTGCTGACATCAATGACTGTCAAATCTTTCGGCACGGGTAAGTGACTAACTTGTGAATTTTGAAAAGTTCCTTCGAGCGTGATTACCATTCGGATGGGTGACCGTTTGCGCGCCTTGGCTTCAATACAGTTTCCCCAGTTCACCCAGCTGTAAATGGGTACCTGCCCTCTTTAGGGTCAGGGAAAGTAAAGCAGCGAGGGAGAGGAGATGGGCGCCGCCCTCAATATGCTGGCCCCTGGAGAAATCAGGTCTGTGACGCCTCGCTCCCCTACGGCCATAAAGGTTATGAGACAGCTTTACCTTATTTTTAGAGGCTGGGTGGCCTAGTGGTTAGAGTGTGGACCTCCTGATTTGACAGTATCTGACGTGTAGGCTCCCGTCTCCACTGAGGTGTCCGTTGTGTGTGTGTGTGTGTGTGTGTGTGTGTGTGTGTTGTGTGTGTGTGTGTGTGTGTGTGTTTGTGTGGTGTGTGTGGTGTGTGCTGTGTGTGTGTGTGTGCGTTGTTTTATTTTTCGGTGTGTTGTGTTTTGTTTTGTTTTGGGTTTGTTTTGTTGTTGTTGGTTTGTTTTTGTTGGTTTGTTGGGGTTTTTTGGGAGTGGGTTACTGGGTTTTGTTGTTGTTGTTGAGTTGGTTGTTTTCTTTCTGCTGGTTGTGTTGATGTTGATGTTGCTTTTACTTCTCCTCTTGTTCTCCTACTCCCTTACTCAATCAAGCTCTCCCTTCCCCTTTTTCTCCTCCTCATACTCACCCACCTTCTCTAATTTCTCGTCCTTTCCCTTTTCCTTTCTCCTCTCCCGTTATTTCTTTCCATTAAAGTCTACTGACACACCATACTACTACTCTCCTCCTTCCCCCACCCCCCTCCCCCCACCCCACCCCCACCCACCGACCCCCACCTTCCCATCTTTCTTTTGAGTCTAATGATACACCAATACTATCTCCGGTTTCCCCCCCCCCCCCCCCCCCCCCCCCCCCCCCCCCCTCACCCCAACTAATGTCCACCCACAGACAACACTGATGTATCGTGAAATGAGCGGTGACTCCCCGTAGAGCGCTGAGGAGTACTGCTCTTTTGGGGTCTGGCCAGGTGCTTGTCACGTCGGCACGGTTGGTTACCCCTCAATGCTCTAGCACAGCCCTTTAGGGAGAACCCACAGACTGGTGGATAATGCCTAGGAGGGCAGGCCTACCCAGCCCCTCACAACACCAGCCAGCCCGGCCTACAAGTGGGGAGACGGGGAGGTCTGGCTGGTCCTTGCCCCGCCACCCCCACTTCTTGTCTTAGGGAGTAGATGGGGCTGTGTTATTTTGTTGGGTTGTTTATTTTTTTTTAATTTTCGAGGGGGGTAAGGTTGAGTTTTTGTGTCAAAAGCATGCAATGTTTTTGTGTGTGTGTTTGTCGTTGGATCGATGTAGAGAATGTCTTGGTTTTAAATTAGTAGTGTTTGTTTAGAAAGAAACAAACACTGCATAAAGATTGAGATTAAGAGCAGAAATGAGTAAATGGCTTATAAGTGCTCTAACTCAAGAAGCATCGAACTAAATATTAAATTGGCAGCTAGTAGGCATGTTTTCATATGAAACGTAATATTCTTTAAAATATTATAGCAAACAAACACTGCACAAAAAACCCAAGCAAATCAATAGTGCAATAGACACAAAAAACTTTATAAATGAGTTATTAATCATAAACAAATTGTAAGGAAAAGACATCAGTAAATTTATGTACAGCTTGAAATATTATTTGATTTGAATCCATTTGAAATGCTGACTGCCTTCCAAATGAAACGGAGGTAGTGAGAAAACAATATTTTCATGAGCTGTTACAAAACATGGACATGACAAATAATGTTCTGCAGTTTTCTCTCTCGTTACCACAAACACACTATGGCTTGGCGAATAAACATGTAGTTTTAGATCACATAGTTCCAAGACGAGGACTAGAGTGGAAGATTTGTCCTTGTCTTTCTCCAAGGTAAAGATGAGGGCACCACAGGATCTTCAACAGACAATGCTGAAGTGCACTCAGTGAAATACTAGTTTGTATACAGTCAGGCAGGCTGTTTCAAAGCAGTGGTTGAAGGGAGAACAGACTTACGATATATTTTTCTGTTGCATTTAAACGTTTTACATACTAAGGGTCTTAGGTGATAGTAAGGACTGCTTTCATAAACACCACCTGCCACCAAATCTGACAAGATAATCTAGACATGTGCCATCAACAGTTGGATAAAGTGTATGATTTTATGCTGGGTTTTTTCTTATTTCTTTTGAAATGTGAAACCCTGCTCCTGTATACACTTTCTCGTGACTGGTTCCATGAACAGCTCCTACTGTCTTACTTTTCATGCTTCAAGATGTAGATCATCTGAACAGTTTGCTTGTGTATGGGAACAGTGATCCCAGATAGTGTCAGCATGCGTAAAGTGAGGTGATATCAATAAAAGTCTTCAATAGTGATTTTTTTCAAACCTGTGATTAAAACCATAAAACAGACCTTTAGACACACAAACATATCCTTACTTCTGCATGCTTCTGTCTTTGCTCACCATTAAGGGAGGTAATGTTACTTACAGACCTTGCTGGCTGTTTGCTCTTCCTGTGGTCTCTGGTGTGTGGTGTGCCTGCACGTACGTGCCATTAATGCTGAAAATGGACCCGGAAAAGAATCTGTCTGCAGTCCCTACAGTGACACTCCATGTCGGCACAAAGTTTACCCCTACATCTCCAGGTCTTTCTGCGCGTGGAGATATCGGGGAGAAGACTGCAGTGCAAGGTACCTCCAGACACCAAGATAGGTTGTAGGGGACAGTGCGTGCAGGAGTGAAGTTGAGGCCATTGCTCAGCCCCAGAGACAGACAGAAGCACCAGCATGAATGGCATCATTTTAAGAATCGGTTGGAGAAATCAGGGGAAATCTCTTTGCTATCATTGTGATGAAATATTGTTTAATGTTTGTCATATTATTCAAGAAAAAGGAAGGCCTTCCCTTGTGTGTGACGTTCTTCTCCTTTGGTACAGCCAACATCTTGATGTGTATCTGTTCACGATTTTGATTCTAACATAGGGTGTGTTCCATTTGGATGATTAAGAATAGCCACATTGTATTTCATATAGCCTGAAAACGAAAAACCTAGACGTGGTCAAACTATTTCTTTGGTTCTATCACACGAGGAATCCATTAGATTGCCCCCACTTTTTATTTCCTTCTTCAGTTGGAGCACCGAAGGTCACCAATAGTGAGATTTTTCCGTATGCGGCCGTTTTCCCCCACCATTTAGGCATCCGTATTCCGATTTCGAGGATGATCTCTAACAACGAGACTTGTGTGCGTGCATTTGTAAAATACAACTGTCATTCGTTCCTACAGGCCCGAAATAGCATACTCTCCCAAAAGGTGGACCATGTTTTTAACGTGTGCGCAATATGGTCTTCCTGCATTTACACATGGTGCCTCGGTTTCTAGTCTCATCTGAAGGACTTTGACATTCAGTTAGATTTTCTCGTCGAACTGTGAAGTAAGAGGAAGGCTAGGAATCGAACCCAGAACATCACGGTTTACTTGTTAGGCAGGTGAACGTCTTAACCGACCTGCCACCTTCCTTCTCAGATTGTCAGGACTACCTGGCTTCTATTTCGTTCACCGACCTTGACTAGCTGCTCGTGTCATCCTGGGACAGGTACATAAAGGACAGGCCGCCAGGTGACTCAGGACACATCATTAGTTGAGGGATAAAGTCATGGATTATTAACAGGTTGTGGTACATTTGATATTCTTAACTTTTTCTCTTTGAATCTCAGTAGGAGCTCCAAGGTTCACCAAGAGTGAGAATTTGCCTATGCGGCCAGGTATCCGCATTCCAGCTTCGGTAATGTATGCTAAATATGTAATAATAATAATAATAATAATAATAATGTATGGAATTTATATAGCGCTGGATCTTGTAAAGCAACAAATCAAAGCGTTCATATGTCCATGTTTCTGTAACCCACCGAACGCTGACATGAATTGTAGGTTCTTTAACCTGCATATTTTGATCTTCTCTATGTGTGTATACACATGAAGGGAATTAAGGCACTGGCAGGTCTGCACTTGAAGTTGACCTGGGAGATCGCAAAAATCCGCCCTCCCTCTAATTCACCATACACCACCAAAGCTCAAACTAGCCACTTCATGGACTCATAGGCTTGAAGTCGAACGACCTGAACCACTCGGCTACAGCATCCTTCTGTGTTCCAAAAGGCAAGTGGATGATGAAGTTTCTCTTGCAGAATAGGCATAGTTTTCTTCCTTTCTCCGCTAGTGCTCCAGGTTCACCAATGGTCAGATTTTTGCGTATGCGACCAAGTCCCCCCCCCCCCCCCCCCCCCACAAACCCCCCACCATTACATAGCCACATTCCGACTTCGTGGATGGTGTCTAAACACGGCACCTGTGTGCATGCGGGTTTTTTTTAAAAACATGCTCTCATCCGTTCCTACTGGCACGAAATGACCTACTCTCCCAATAGGCAGAACGGGTGCTTAACGTGTGTGCAAGATGTCCTGCGTGCATTCGCAAATGAGGCTTCAATTTCTAGTCTCATCAAAAGGATTTTGACATTCAGTTCGATTTTGTCGTCAAACTGGGAAGAAAGGGCAAGGCTGGGAATCGAACCCAGAACCTCACGGTTTACTTGTTAGGCAGGTGAAGGTCTTAACCATTCTGCCACCTTCCGTCTTGCTCCTGTCTAATACAGCCACAGTCAGGGATGAGCAGGCTCTGTGTTAGCAACACAAACAATAATGTATTAGCAACACAAACAATGTATTAGCAACACAAACAATGATGTATTAGCAACACAAACAATGATGTATCAGCTACACAAACAATAATGTATTAGCAACACAAACAATGATGTATTAGCAACACAAACAATAATGTATTAGCAACACAAACAATAATGTATCAGCAACACAAACAATCATGTATTAGCAACACAAACAATAATGTATTAGCAACACAAACAATAATGTATTAGCAACACAAACAATAATGCATTAGCAACACAGACAATAATGTATTAGCAACACAAACAATAATGTATTAGCAACACAAACAATAATGCATTAGCAACACAAACAATAATGTATTAGCAACACAAACAATAATGTATTAGCAACACAAACAATAATGTATTAGCAGCACAAACAACAATGTATTAGCAACACAAACAATCATGTATTAGCAACACAAACGATAATGTATTAGCAACATAGTCAGCTTTTGATGCTCACTTGTTCCCACAGCCAAGCTTCTGCCACCGACCTGTACACACAAGTAACCTCCCCTATCTCTTTCTTTCTCACGTCACTCTTCACCAGCAAAAACTTCTTTTTTATCAAAAGAACATTATCCAACGGTAAAAGCAGAGTGGCTTTTCTGTCTGCCTAAGAATTCTCTCCCTTCTCGATCTTCTGCGGAGATAAACAGGTAAGGTACCTGTTAAGCAAGACGAGCTTGGAGAATGCTGGTTTCTTATGACAGGGGGGGGGGAGGGGAGGAAGGGGGGGGGGGGGGGGAGGAAGGGGGTGGGGGGGGGGAGGGGTCCATTAGCCTGTCAGGAATAACCGGATTTGATTTCATAGACTTTGAATAAATGCACTCAGCTAAGGTTGGGCCAGAGAAAGAAAAGGAAGTCTCCGCTCGTGAGATAAAAATCTTAGGGGGAAGGGGGGGTGGGGGGGGGTGGAGGAAGAGACATACTGACAGATTGTGTGACAGTCTCTTGCGTGTCTTGTCTTTTTTCGTCTTTTTTTTAGCCCTTAACTAGTGTGGGTATGTGGTTCTCTGTGCGAGCATAATGACAAGTTGTATATGAAGTCAACTGCTTGTTGGCATCCAGTCTTCCTTTTGTGAGAACAAAAATTGTATACTAGTCAATCAATCAATCAATCAATCAATCCGTAACTGGCTTGATTGTAGGATTGTAGGGGCAATGCAAGATATCTAGATAATCTCATTCATCCTTATTATTCTCTGCCACTCTTTTAGAAATCAGGAAATGTCAAGTTTTACATTCGTTGAATTTTCTGATACAATGTTTTACAACAAGGTGTTTGTTGTTGTTGTTGCAGGATTAGCTGACCATTTGGTGTGGCAGACATATCTGATTTTCATTTCTCGATAGTTGATGATAGGTTTTTTAAAGCCTTATGGAATAATTTTAGCTTGTTGTGATATTGTTGGAAATGTGTACGTTGCTGGGTCAATATACTCTTAAGCTACATTTTAATTTCGTCAAAGTGACGTTTCTATTGCAAGACTGTGGACCTAAATGATTATCTCCCAGCAATTCAGTCCTTTCTGTCTTTACCATTCAGCAATACAAGGTACGGGCAAAGTCGGAACAAACTCTCTCTCTCTCTCTCTCTCTCTTTTCTCTCTCTCTCTCTCTCTCTCTCTCTCTCCTCTCTCTCTCTCTCTCTCTCTCTCTCTCTCTCTCTCTCTCTCTCTCCCCTTGTCAGATCTTTGGTGTAGATAAACTGGGAAAGGTACTTGTTTATTTAATTTATTTATTTATTCTTTTATTTCGAGGATAATGGAATAAGCATTCATGTGCTGTTTTTCGTCTAGTCCCCGTGTGTATACAGTCTTGTCAATTTTGTCATCCGTTCCCACTGGCACACAATGGCCTATTCTTCCGAAAAGCGGAACGGGTTTTAACGTGTGCGCAAGATGTTCTGCGTGCGTTCCCACACGGGACCTAGGTTTATAGTCTCATCCGAAGGACTTTTGGGGTGAGTGGAGTCGGCGCTCATGTTAACTCCAGAGGAAAAAATCCTCTTGAACGAGAATCGAACCCGGGTCAGCAGATCACGAATACATCACTCTAACCACCAGGTTATCCCATCCCCTTTACAAACAGGAGCAAACTCTCTCTCTCTCTCTCTCTCTCTCTCTCTCTCTCTCTCTCTCTCTCTCTCTCTCTCTCTCCCCTCTCTCTCTCTCTCTCTCTCTCTCTCTCTCTCTCTCTCCTGTCAGATCTGTGGTGTAGATAAACTGGAGAAGGTAATTGTTAAGAGGACAAGCTTGGAAACTTCCAATTCAAATGATATGGGAGGGGGTTGTTAGCTCGTGAAAAAGACGACGACGACGACGACGACGAGAAGAAGAAGAAGAAGAAGAAGAAGAAGAAGAAGAAGAAGAAGAAGAAGAAGAAGAAGAAGAAGAAGAAGAAGAGTGGAGGAGGAGGAGGAGGAAGAAGAGGAGGAGGAGGAAGAAGAAGAAGAAGAAGAAGAAGAAGAAGAAGAAGAAGAAGAAGAAGAAGAAGAAGAAGAAGAAGAAGAAGAAGAAGAAGAAAGACAGGAAGAAGAAGAAGACCAAGCAGAGGAAGAAGAAGAAGACTACACGTGCTATACTTGGAGTAACGAATAATGGTAGTGAGGTAAAGGTTTGGGCAGTGAGAAGAGAGGATGTTTCCACCTGTGAGATCCTATCATATCTGGAGTTGTTGGAAGGGTAAGAAGGGGCGGGGGGAGGATAAAGGATTGACAGGTTGTATGAGGGTGGCTTGCGTTGCTTTCCTTCCAAGTCTTTCACCGAAGTCTATGGCTGATTGTGAAGGGATGATTACAAGTTGTGTCTGAAAGGAGACTGCTTATTGACATTTAGCCCTCCTCCCTCTTTTTCTACTGTATTGTATTGTATTGTATTGTATTGTATACACTGGACACCCATGGTGTATTTATTCCTCTGCAGGAAACTTGGGGTTGGTGTTCTGGGTCGAAGCGTGTCGTGACATGTGAGTGCTACAACATTTCCCCTCAGTGTGCAACTCTAGCTGTTTCCTTCTTCTTCTCCTTCTCTTCTTCTTCTCCTTCTTCTTCTCCTTCTTCTTCTCCTTCTTCTTCTTTCTTCTTCTTCTTCTTCTTCTTCTTCTCTTCTTCTTCTTCTTCTTCTTCTTCTCCTTCTTCCCCTTTTCTTTTTCTTCTCCTTTCCTTCTTCTTCTTCTTCTCCCTCTCCTTCTCTTTTTCCTTCTCCTCCTCCTCCTTCCTCCTTCTCTTCCTTCTCCTTCTCCTCCTCCTTCTTCTTCTTCTTCGTCTTCTTCTGCTTCTTCTTCTTCTTCTTCTTCTTCTCCTCCTCCTCCTCCCCTCCTTCTTCTTCTTCTTCATCATCATCATCGTCGAACGCTCAGACAGCAACTGCAGTTGTCTGTCACAAAAGTGAAAATGCGTTGCGCTGCCGTTCAGTGCCTGACAGGCCCAGCACATCCGACTTCGGCCTGGATAGAATTGTTATCTTTTAAGTCTTACTGGGAGAAAAAGGCAGGATAATGGACCAAGGAAGTCCGAAAATAGACGCGAAAGATGTGATAGGGCGAAAAGGAACAAGGCAGAAAAACAAAGAGAGGGATAAAAAAAAAAAAAGAGGGAATTCCTAGCATAGAATTTCCAGAAGGTGGGAATGCTGTTTATACTGACAGACCCCAGGCAACCCCATGGGGAAAAGTCTTTCCCTAATTATTATTATTAGTTTGGTGTGTGTGTGTGTGTGTGTGTTGTTTTTTTCTAAAGCTATTTGCCAGGGACTGCTCTGTTGTCTTGTGTTGTGAGCGGTAAATGTACGATACACAAACAGACAGGGACAGGTGTAGGGACAGGTGTAGGGACAGGTAGACAGACACGTGGAGACACACACAGACAATCAGAGAAAGAGACAGACACAGACAATCAGGGAAAGAGACAGACACAGACAATCAGGGAAAGAGACAGACAATCAGGGAAAGAGACAGACAATCAGGGAAAGAGACAGACAATCAGGGAAACAGACAGACAGACAATCAGGGAAAGAGACAGACACAGACAATCAGGGAAAGAGACAGACAATCAGGGAAAGAGACAGACAATCAGGGAAACAGACAGACAGACAATCAGAGAAAGAGACAGACACAGACAATCAGGGAAAGAGACAGACAGACAATCAGGGAAACAGACAGACACAGACAATCAGGGAAACAGACAGACAGACAATCAGGGAAAGAGACAGACACAGACAATCAGGGAAAGAGACAGACAGACAATCAGGAAAGAGACAGACAGACAATCAGGGAAAGAGACAGACACAGACAATCAGGGAAACAGACAGACAGACAATCAGGGAAAGAGACAGACAATCAGGGAAAGAGACAGACACACAATCAGGGAAACAGACAGACACAGACAATCAGGGAAACAGACAGACACAGACAATCAGGGAAACAGACAGACACAGACAATCAGACACAAAGCCAGCTTCAGACATACATAATATAGACATACTGACTTTTCCCCCACTTAAAGACAGGACGAAGACAAGACACTGAAATTGAGTGTTGTTTGATGGTAGAATCCGCTATAAGCTATCGTCTCGTTACTGCTCCAAATGGATTAATTGTGTACAAGGTATTTCTTCTTCTTTGCTGAATACACATCTATTGAAACCAAACGAAACTTAAACAAAAGGCCAACTCTCAACGCAGGAGAGGGGATAGGGACAGAAGAAAGTTATCATAGAATGGAAGAAATGAGATGGAGGCAAATCAACCCCCCTACACATACACTCTCTTTCTCTCTCTCCCCTCACCCCCATCCCCTCCTCCATCCAGTGGAAGCCGTTGCCTGAGGACCAGAGGCAGAAGCCACACTGACCTGTGCTACATAACACTGCGGGCAACAGTGGCTTCACTCCCTCCTGTCAGCACTGCTAGGTAGCTAGCTACTGCCTGGGCACAAGCCTGCCTCAGTGGACCACACAACCTGGCTCACACAACTCCCTGCTGTTATAGTCCCCCAGCGTAGAGACAACCACAACCACGCTACTACCTCCTCCTCCTCTTCTCCCCTCACTCCTGCCCCCTCCTCCTCTTCAACCACCAGAACCACGACTACTGCCACCACCATCATTCACACACCTACCCCCTCTCCTCTCCTCCGGTAGCTCTATCTCTTTCCTTTTTTTCTGCTTCTGCTAAACTGTTGGTGTCCTTAAGTGTCTGTTGTTCAAGAGTGGACAGGCTCGAGAGAGAGAGAGAGAGAGAGATAATCCCCCCCCCCCCCCACACACACACCACCACCACCACCACCACCACCACCTATCCGCCCCTCTTCAGTGTGGAAACTTCCTGCCAAAGTCAAAATCAACTTTCATTTTTGTTGTTGTTATCTCCAGATAGTACCGTGTGATGCTGTGTATCATACACAAGTCCTGAGCTGAATGTATTAACATATTTATTTTGTGAGTGCGTTGGAATGCTGAAATGAATGTACTCATCTTCGCCAAAAGCCTATCTATGACACTTTTAAATGAAGCCTCAGATATATTTATTTCAAACCCAAGATTGTCTCCTCCTGTTTCATCTCGTAACTGTCCCTGCTTTATAAAGCGATGTTATAATAATGCAGCCCCAGTTTCAAGCAGAGAACCCTGCCGTGACTTAGTTAAAAGTGGTATATACAAAACGATCAGGTTCGCACAGTTGAGCCCCATGAGTCAGTTTAGGGACAAAAAACACTTTAGGACACCTCAGCCACACCACAGCCACCCCCTCCTCTCTCTATCCTCCCTCCACCCCCCCCCCCCCACCACCACCCTCTCTCTCTCTCTCTCTCTCTCTCTCTCTCCCTCTCTCTCACGCTCCTTGTTGACGAGGGTTCTCTTCGGTATGTCAACATGTCATCAGTCCTCGCTTTGTACTGGGCCAACCTTCTGCAAAGCCACTGTGCATGCTTTAAAAACGTGAAGAGAAAAAAAAAGTGGGGCGCAGAGGGTGGGGGTGGGGTGTGGTGGTGGGGGTGAGTCGAAGGGGGAGGAAGGGGGGAGGGGTTGAGGAGAGTGTTGTAGTTGGGGAAAGAAGCCCGCAATGCATGATGGCCCGGCTTGTCAACTTCCGGTGTGTTTGTGACTTGTCTTTGTTGTGATGGAGTGGTAGTTTGGGGTGTGTTTTTTTTAAAATAGGGGAACATGTTCAGTTGTCTTGTTTGTTTTTGTGTTTGTTTTGGGTTTGTTTTTTTAAAGAAGAAATTTAAAGCAAATAAAAAAGTTAAAGTACGACATAGAGAGAAAAAATGAACGCACGCACAGACACATACAGACACAGAAAACATATAAACACACAGACACAGACACCTCCCCCCCCCCCCCCCCCCCCCATAAAGAGAGAGAGAGAAACACATATACACAGACACACACACACACACACACACACACACCTCCTTCAAATGAGACTATAAACAGAGGACACGTGTGCAAACGTACGCAGAACATCTTGCAAACGCACCACAACCTGTTCCACCTTTCAAAAGGGTTAGCCATTGTATGCTGGTGGGAACGGATGACACAATTTTACAAACCGCATGCACACAGGGACTGAACGTAAAAATAAAGCACATGAGTGCTTAATAGTTACCCTCGAAATGAATACAGGAATGTTGTTATTTTTGGTGTGCGTTCCCCAGCTTAACACACTGGGAGTCACCCAGAATGTGCACTCTGACTCACTCATCCCACCTTGGAATTACTGTGAGATTGAAATTGCACACTGAATGAGAAGTTTGCGTGTATGACTGGTTTTAGGTACCTACTCAATTTAATTGAATTGAAGTTTGCGTGTATGACTGTTTTAAGTACCTATTAAATTTAATTGAATTTGAAGTTTGCGTGTATGACTGTTTTTAAGTACCTATTCAATTTAATTGAAATGAAGTTTGTGTGTATGACTGTTTTTAAGTACCTCGCCATATAGGTAGTCATACTCCGACTTCAGAGGATTTTTTCTCCTTTAAAGGAGAGTGCAGGTTGTTATAAATAAATGAAGGAATGAACAGACACAATGACTAAAGATAAACACACACGTAGCACACACATACTGTGTTTTTAGCTTGGTACATCATAACACCTCGTGTCAAGAGGAATGGAAGTCGAGTTGACTGCACCTGACTTCTTGAGAAGTTGTTGGGGTAGTACACTGACTTTTTCAGCCATGCTGAATTTAACGGAACCTCTCCCTCCTCCACAGATACAGACAGACAGACAGGCAGGCAGGCAGGCAGGCAGACAGGCAGGCAGGCAAGCAGGCAGGCAGGCAAGCAGGCAGACAGACAGGCAGGCAGACAGGCAGGCAGGCAGGCAGGCAGACAGACAGACAGACGAAAGGACAGACAGACAAACGAGACAGACAGAGAGACACAGAATGAGAGAGTGAGCAAAAAAGACAGACAGATGGACATACAGACAGGCAGACGATACAGACAGACAGACAAAGACAGCGAGAGGAAAATAGAGACGGACAGACATACACAACAAAGAAAAAGAACAGAAGGGGAGGGGAGATGGGAAGGGGGGGGGGGGGGGGGTATGAGAAGAAAAAATTATAAACATGGGATGAAGAATACAGCACAAAAAGAAAGAAAGAATAAAACAAAGAAAGGAAAGAACACACACGTGTAGGCATGCAGCCATGTATTACTCACCATTAAACACAGAAAAAACAAACATCTCACACACACACACACCGCATACACGCACACTCACACGCACACGCAAACACACACACACCGCACACACGCACACTCACACGCACACTCTCACACACACACACACGCACACACACACACGCTCACACACACACACACACGCACATACACGCACGCGCAAACACACACCCACACTCTCACATACACACATACACGCACACACACACGCTTATTTAATGTACTATCTGAAAATAAAAGTTTGACTTTGACGCACGCGCACACAACACACACACACGCGCGCACGCGTGCATACGCACGCATACGCGCGCGCACACACACACACACACACTCACACACACATACACACGCACACACACATGCACACACACACACACACTTTCCTTCCCCCTTCACCTCCACAACAACAAACACAAGACAACAAACTGTAATAACACAAAAACACTAAACTATGACTTGTTACAGACCGAAGAAGACAGACACAAGGCACAGACGAGGGGAGAGGAGAGGAGGGGATTCATGCAGAGAGACACAGACAGTCACAAACACAGCCGAGCAGGCAGAGAGACATACAAACAGAGAGACATACAGAGAGAGAGACAGAGGGAGACAGAGGGAGACAGAGGGAGACACAGACAGCCGCAAACACAGCCGAGCAGGCAGAGAGACATACAGAGAGAGACAGAGGGAGACAGAGGGAGACACAGACAGCCGCAAACACAGCCGAGCAGGCAGAGAGACATACAAACAGAGAGACATACAGAGAGAGAGACAGAGGGAGACAGAGGGAGACAGAGGGAGACACAGACAGCCGCAAACACAGCCGAGCAGGCAGAGAGACATACAGAGAGAGAGACAGAGGGAGACAGAGGGAGAGAGAGAGACAGAGGGAGACAGAGGAGAGGGAGAGAGAGAGAGAGGAGTGGGGGGGAGGGAGAGAGAGAGAGAGGGGGGGGGAGAGGGAGAGAGAGAGAGAGAGAGAGAGAGAGGAGGGGGGGGGAGGGAGAGAGAGAGAGAGGGGGGGAGGGAGAGAGAGGGGGAGAGGGAGAGAGAGAGAGAGAGGGAGAGAGAGAGGGGGGAGGGAGAGAGAGAGAGAGGGGGGGGGGGGGGGAGAGGGAGAGAGAGAGAGAGAGAGAGAGAGAGGGGGGGAGGGAGAGAGAGAGAGAAGGGGAGAGGGAGAATTAAAGAATGAATGAATGAATGGATGGTCTTTATTTTTCAAAAGCTACAGAAAAACATTAGCACAGGGTTTTTTTCATCCTACTCTTGCCCCTAACTAGAGAGAGAGAGAGAGAGAGAGAGAGAGAGAGAGAGAGAGAGAGAGAGAGAGAGAGAGAGAGAGAGAGAGAGAGAGAGAGAGAGAGAGAGAGAGAGAGAATTAAAGAAAGAATGAATGAATGAATGGATGGTCTTTATTTTTCAAAAGCTACAGAAAAAACATTAACACAGGGTTTTTTCATCCTACTCTTGCCCCTAACGAGAGAGAGAGAGAGAGAGAGAGAGAGAGAGAGAGAGAGAGAGAGAGAGAGAGAGATAGCGAGACTGACACACAGACAGACAGACAGATGGAGAGAGAGGGAGAGAGAGAGAGACAGTGACAGAGAGACAGAGAGACAGAGAGATTGGGGAGGGGGGGGGGGGGTGATAGAGAGGGAGGGCTGCTTGTTGCCATAAACACTGAACAAATAACCCTTGTTCAACTGACCCTCCTTTACAAGCTTTGATCTGTGCTGACTGCCGCCACAGACAGAGAGAGAGAGAGAGGAGGGAGTCGGGCAGGGGAGGGGGGAGGAAGGACTAGCCTAGGGAGGGAGGGAGGGGGACGGAGGGAAGGAAGAGGAGGGATCAGACAGAGGGGCGATAGTCGGAATGAGAGAGAGAGAGAGTCTGTGTGTGTATGTGTTCGAGATGGGGGGAAGCTGAGAAGAGGGGTGTGAGAGAGAGAGAGAAAGAATAAAGACAGAAAGAGACAGATACAGAGAATGAAAGAGACAGAAAAAGAGAGGTAGAAAGTGTGAGAGCGAGAGAGAGAGAGAGAGAGAGAGAGAGAGAGAGAGAGGGAGAGAGAGAGAGAGAGAGAGAGAGAGAGAGAGAGAGAGAGAGAGAGAGAGAATGACAATGACAATGACAATGACCAATTCTTTTATTTCGAGGATAATGAATAAGCACACATGTGCTTTTTTACATCCAGTCCCCGCCCGTTAGGGATACATTTTAATAATAATAACCCAATACTACCCAATACTAGAGAGAGAGAGAGAGAGACAGACAGACAGACAGACAGACAGACAAAGACAGACACACCGACAGACAGACAGACAGACAGACAGACAGACAGCGACAGTGAAAAATACTACATATCTTTGTGACCACGTGCTGTTCTGAACACACTTCGTCAGAATGGCATGTGGTCACAGCAACACGTGGTCACAATGGCACGAGGTCACAACGACCCGTGGTCACATTGGCACGAGGTCACAACGACCCGTGGTCACAATGGCACGAGGTCACAACGACCCGTGGTCACAATGGCACAAGGTCACAACGACCCGTGGTCACAATGGCACGAGGTCAAAACGACCTGTAGTCACAATGGCACGAGGTCAGGACCTGACCCCAACTCTAATTGCAGACGAAAATATTAAAAGACTGAGGAATCTAGCAAAGAGGTCTTTAGGCCCAGTGCGGCACACCTACTAGTGTGTGGGGGATGGAGGAGAATGGTTTGCTTGACAGTGGGTGTTCATGTTTCAAGTATGGGAAATGGGCAATGTTGTCTACACTAGGAAATCAGCACACTGGAGTACTGTTCTCCCGGGCTGAAGTTTGCACTTGGATAAGATTCAACAAAAATATTAATCCCCCCCCCCCCCCAAAAAAAAAACCCCACAAAAAAACCAACAACAAAACACACACCCAAAAAGAACACACACCCCGGAAAAAAAAAAACAACAACAAAAAACAACAGCCGACGATGCTCGCAAATCTACGGCACATTCTAGGTTATTTTATGTTTTTTCCCTATCTGTTTCTCTCTCTCTGTGTGTCTCTGCGCGCGCGCGTGCGCGCGTGTGTGTGTGTGTGTATGTGTGTGTACATGCGCGCGCGCACGCGCGCGGATGTGTATGCGTGCGTGTGTGCGTGTGTGTGTGAGAGTGTGTGTGTATGTGTTTGTGTGTCTGTATGTTAGTGTGTGTGAGTCTGTGAGTGCGTACAATTTTTTCCCCCCAGGGACAACATTCAGTTGGTTCTTTAACATGAGCTAAACATAGTTCACACACCAGATCCGGACCTAACATATCATCCGAAAGAATAACACCAGGACCACCAATCACGGTCTGATGGTTTCGAGGAAGACAAGTCCGGCTTATGACGGATTAGTTTTAGGTTCCTGGGCAAGAGATCCAAGGTTCACCAATTATGAGATTCTTTGAGTATACGACCGTTCCACCCCCCCACCCCTACCCCCCCCCCCCCTACACCCCCCCTACCCCCCCCCCTACACCCCCCCCTACCCCCCCCCCCCCCCACACACACACACACCACGTAGGCATCCACATTCCG
>CM054136.1:3657394-3714894 GCA_028751875.1 Rapana venosa | reverse complement strand
AGATATAGGAAGGAAGGAAGGAAGGAAGGAAGGAAGGAAGGAAGGAAGGAAGGAAAGGGCATCACGGGTTGACTTGTTGTTGGCCGCGGACATGGAGGCAGTGGGCGGTGTGACTGAAGTGTTGTATCATCCATCACTTGAGGGCGTCAGGCAGCCGGGGTAATATCGCTGTCTGTGGCCACTGAGAACTGACTGATAGCCAGAAAGAAAAGGTAGCTAGCCTCTACAAAATGACTTGATCGTTGGGTGTGTGTGTGTGTGTGTGTGTGTGTGTGTGTGTGTGTGTGTGTGTGTGTGTGTGTGTGTGTGTGAAGTCAAGTCAAGTCAAGTTAAGTCAAGTCAAATTTGTATGTCCAAATGGTACATTGAATCTTCTTCTTCAAGTGTCCGGTCTGGTCCTGCAGACATCGACGATCATGGCTCTCCATTCTTCCCTGTTCTCGGTCCCTCTCATGAGCTCATTGTTGGTGCCCTCTTTATTCGTTGCGAATTTGTTTAAGCTGTCTGTGAATTTTGTGCGTTGTCTTCCTCTGCTCTTGTTTCCACATATTTTGCCATTCCATAACAGTTTCTCTAGTCCGTCAGCCCTGATTATATGACCGAAAAATTTGAGCTCTCTTTCATTGAATTGAATAAGCAATGAATTTGACTTTCTTCATCAAGCCATCTATCTAGGAACAAAACACAACTTGATCAATATTATCTAACTACATTATTACCATAACCAATAATAATAAAACTAACTCCAAAAGAAAAATAGATGTGTGTGTGTTGTGTAGTAGTAGTAGTAGTAGTAGTAGTAGTAGTAGTAGTAGTAGCAGTAGCAGTAGCAGTAGTAGCAGTAGCAGAAGCAGCAGTAGTAGTAGTAGTAGTAGTCAAGTTGCTGAGTGCGTGTTCTTCCCTTTAATGGCTATTCACATACATGATATCAGACCAAAAGAAAGCAAAACTTGATCTCAAACTGCAAACAAGAAAAAGAGAGAGAGTATGGGGAGAGGGGACTAGGTAAACTTACAAAACATTCAACCAATCGAAAAACAACAACAACGTTATGGTCATAACTTGAACTCTGAAAAGGATCCCCTAAGTCGGAACGTCGCTACCTTCACTGTGGAGAAACCGATTGCACAGGCATACCCTCCCCATTGGAGAACCTCGGAGCTCTAGCCGAGGAACACCCCCACCCCCACCCCCCACACACACACTGAAAACCTGACTACCCAAACACAACTATCGAAAGATAAAAGAATAGCTCAATGTAATTTTCTCTTCCTGGTAAACAAGCTGCTGACATGTTCATCAGCACTACTAGCTGCTGAGTGAATCGCTTGAAGACTGGGCTGGGCCTCCACTTTCAATATTGTTTGGTTTTCCCCCCCGAGGAAGTGTTTGCTGTGTGGGGAATGCTACATCCTGGCTACACTGGCTGCCGAGAGGTCCTGCTTGTGGATGACTGATCAGCTCATAAACAAATGAATCATTGACGCCTTGGGTGCATGCTGGGATCGTTTTTGAAGCTGTCATCACCAGCTAAATTCTGACATGAATGGCATCGTTTTTGACATGCAAACTTGGTCCTCTTCCTGTATGGAGGTATGGAAGGAGACAAGACACTGGCAGGTCTTCACATGAATCAATCTTCCTCTGTTTCTTCGCCAAACACTCAGACAGCAACTATTGTTGTCTGTCATATGAGCGAAAATGCGTTGTGCTGCCCTTAAGTGGCTGACAAGTCAGGCCCAGTCCATCGGACTTCGGGTGCGAAAACCAAACAAGCATGCACAGTTCAGATCCCACATTCATGCCAAAGTCGGATGTGCTGGGCCTGACTTGTCAGATGCTTAACGGCAGCGCAACACATTTTCGCTCAAATGACAGACGACAATAGTTGCTGTCTGAGCGTTCGATGATGAAGAAGTTCCAGGCCTAATTTATTTCAGCATAGCAAGGGTTGTGAGAGCATGAAAATGTACGCCAAGCACCCAACGTTTGATCATGTAAAAGTGATCACAACAGAAGAGAGCGAAGGGAGAAAGGGACAGAATGGAGTGTTCGGCTAAAGTGAAAAGGTAAAGGTGTCCCATAACCTACATAGTCGTAGGGGAACGAGGCATCAGAGACCTTAGCGTCTCTAGGGACCAGCATATTGAGGGCGGCGCCCATCTCCTCTCCCTCTCTGCTTTACCTTCACTGTCCCTTAATTAAGGGAGAAGATACCCATTTACAGCTGGATGAACTGGGGAACTGCACCTGAAGCCAAGGCTCAGGAACAATCACCCATCCATAAGGTAACCACGCTCAACGCGCTGTTAACCTTAGCTTGGAAAGAGCCTGTCCTGAGTGTTTGGCTAGTCAGCCACAAAAACTGAGGCAGTAGGCGGTGTGACTGAAGTGTTGTCTCATCCATCAACTTTAGGCGTCAGACAGCCCAGGATAATATCACTGCCGCGACTTCAACTTCATCACAGGAGAAGTGACTGATAGGGAGAACAAATGGAGCTGACGTAATGTCTTGAGCATACCTTTGATACCTGTTGTGGCCAAACTCTTCAGTTTTCAGTTTTCGGGTGTAGTGTTAAATGGCCCGAAATATTTCATATGCACATATCAGGCACTTAAAGGTAGAGCAACGCTTTTTCGCTCATATGACAGGCAACAATATTTGCTGTGTGAGCATTTGACCAGGAAGAAGAATACTATAAGTGTAAATATGGTCGTTATTTTTTATATTTTATTTTATATTTTATTCTTTTATATCGAGGATAATGGAATATAAAAAAAAAAGAATTGTATCCAAAAAGACTTGTATCACAATTTCATAGACTTCAAAAAGGCCTTTGACAGGGTATGGCATGACGGCCTCTGGCAAGTACTCAGGCACTTCAACATTGACAACTGCCTCATTGAAGTCATCAAGGCACTGTACGAGAACGCAAGAAGTGCAGTTTTCATGAACAATCACATGGGCGAGTTCTTCAAGACCACGGTTGGGGTCCGTCAGGGCTGCCTTCTCACACCTGTACTTCTCAACGTCTTCCTCGAAAACATCATGACAGAGACACTGCAAAACCACCACACTTCCACCTCCATTGGTGGAAGACCCCTTTGCAACCTCAGATTTGCAGATTGGCAGCAAACAAGAACTGCAAAACCTCACAGATAGTCTATCAGATCGAGTGAGCGCATACGGCATGGAGGTCAGTACAGAGAAATCAAAGATCATGGTCAACAGCGCAAGTAATGACAGCACGGAAATAAAGATGAATGGAGAAATACTGGAAGAGGTGAGCCAATTCAAATACTTAGGCTCTATCCTAACAAAAGATGGCACATCAAACAATGAAGTGAAAGCTCGCATTGCAACAGCAACATCTGCTCTAGCCAGACTCGAGAGGATCATCAGAAGCAACAACATCAGCTTCTGCACCAAATATCACCTTTACAAATCCCTCGTGATATCTATCCTCCTATATGGCTGTGAATCATGGACTCTGTCAGCAGAGCTAGAGAGGAGAATCCAAGCATTCGAGAACAAGTGCCACAGAAGACTCCTCAAAATATCATACAAAGAACACAAGACCAACTACTATGTGAAAGAAGAAATCAAAAAGCGTGTGGGCCCCCAAGAACCTCTGCTCTCCACCATAAAGAGGAGAAAATGGATGTGGTTTGGTCACACCACAAGACACAACACCTTAGCAAAAACCATCCTGCAGGGAACAGTTGAAGGCAAGAGAAGAAGAGGCCGCCAAAAGAAATCATGGGTTGACAACATCAAAGAATGGACCGCCCAACCCCTGCAACATCTTCTACTAGCCACACAGGATCGTGAAGCATGGAAAAAGATCTCTGTCGCGTCTTCTCTCATGTCCCCCCTACGTCCTTTGAGACATGGGACTGACTGAACTGACTGAATGGAATAAGCACTCCTGGACCTTTCTACATCCAGTCCCCGTATGTATGCGGTTTGTAAATTCTGTCATCTGTTCCCACCGGCACACAATGGCCTACTCTTACGAAAAGCGGAACAGGATTTAACGTGTGCGCAAAATATTCTGCGTGCGTTCGCACACGGGGCCTCGGTTTATAGTCTCGTCCGAAGGACACGTGGGATGTGTTGGTGGACAGTTTACTCGAGGATGATCTGTTTAAAGCATTTGGAAGCAACGGCACCATGTCAAGGCTTGTCCAGTCTTTGATGTCAGTTCTGCATCATCCAGTTCTTCATCTGTCTGCTGTCCCAGCGTTTTCCTCTCTGAAGTGTCCCCTGTAGGATAGCAGGCTTGACTGAAAGGCATGTTTGAACTTTGGATACCAACAGTGGTGGAGGTGGTGGTGCCGGTGTTGACAGGAATAAAGGATAACGTAGTTTGCAAGGTAACTAGTGGGACTGACGCAGATAAAGTTCCTGAATGAATGAATGAATGAATGTATGAATGAATGAAGGCAGGAAGGAAGGAAGGCAGGAAGGAAGGAAGGAAGGAAGGAGAGAGGAAGGAAGGAAGTAAAGAGGGAAAGAAGGAAGGAAGGAAGGAATGGATGGATGGATGGATGGATGGATGGATGGATGGATGGATGGATGGATGGATGGATGGATGGATGGAGGGAGGGAGGGAGGGAGGGAGGAATGGATGGATAGATGGATGGATGAATGGATGAACCCAAAACGTATCATAATCCTGAGGCATGAACCCGAGACAGGAAACTGGAATGGAACGAAGTTAAAAGAAGAGTAGCTGGGAATGGGAGGGGAGCAGAATAATCAAAGTATGAAAAGGTAAAGGTGTCCCATAATCTATAAGGTCGTAGGGGAGCAAGGCATCAGAAACCTCACTTCTCTAGGGGCCATCATATTGAGGGCGGCGCCCATCTCCTCTCCCTTGCTGCTTTACCTTCCCTGACCCTAAAGAGGGCAGGTATTCATTTACAGCTGGGTTAACTGGGGGACTGTACTGAAGCCAAGGCGAGCAAACGGTCACCATCCAAGTGGTAACCACGCTTGACGCTGCTTAACTTTGGCTGGGGAAAAGCGAGTGCTCCGACCACAGAACTATACCGTCCCCGCAAAGTATAGGAACCAAAAATAGCGCACACACACACACACACACACACACACACACACACACACACACACACACACACACACACACACACACACGCACACACACACACACACACGCACACACAGATCCTTCGGATGAGACTATAAACCGAGGCCCCATGTGCGAAAGCACGCAGAACATCTTGCGCACACCTTAAATCCTGTTCCGCTGTTCGTAAGAGTAGGCCATTGTGTGCCGGTGGGAATGGATGACAAAATTTACAAAACCGCATATACACGGGGACTGAATGTAAAAAAGCACATGAGTGCTTATTCCATTATCCTCGATATAAAAGAATAAATAAATAAATAAATAGACAGACAGACAGACAGACAGACAGACAGACAGACAAATAGACAGACACAAAGCTGAACAAGCAATAATTATGATAAGAATTAAGAGAAAGAAGAGACAGATTGTTTAGCGGGCTAACCAGAGGATAGCAGGCGGTGTGACTGAAGTGTTGTGTCATCCATCAACTGGAGGGCGTCAGGCAGCCCAGGGTGATATCACTGTCTGTGGCCACTGACTTCATCGCCTGAGCACTGACGGACTGATAGCAAAGAAGAGACCATAGTAGGTGAAAGCCCTAACCACACCTATGTTGTCGTGTTGATGGTGAACATTAATAAGCTTACTCTGCCTGTTTGGTTTGGCTTCGTTATTTCTTTCTTTTGTAGTCCTTTGGCTAGATCTCCAAGATTTACCAATGACTTTTGCGTATGTGGTCGTTTTTGCCCACCATGGAGGCAGCCGCATTCTGACGTCAGAGATGTGTGCTGAGTATGTTTGTGTTTTTGTTACCCACTGACTGTTGACATGAATTCTGGGATCTGTTACATGCGTGTTTGATTTCGGCATGACATGAAAGGAATTAAGGCACTGGCAGGTCTGTACTTGAAGTTGATCTCGGAGAGCATATAAATCCCCACCCTTAATTCACCAGACGCCGCCGAGATTCGAATCCACGACTTCATGGACCCTAGGGATTCTAAATTCTACATGCAAGCTGTCTTAACTACTTGGCTATTGCATCCATGGCGTGCTTAGTTGAAAGTGATTCAATTAATAATATTAATAATGAAATTACTAATGATGATAATAATAACAATAATAATAACAACAACAATAATAATAATAATAACAATAATAATAATAATAATAATAATAATAATAATAAATGGAATTTATATAGCGCTGAATCTTGTAAAAACAGACAAATCGAAGCGCTTGCACTCAAATCATTTACACGCATGCAACTCTCCTTAAACATAATGAAAAACATATTTCAAATCCATGCGCGCACACGCACGTACGCACGCACACACACACGCACACACACAACACACACACACACCACACACACACACACACACACACACACACACACACACACACAACACACACACACACACAACACTTCGAAACACTAAAACCACACCACTTATCGATAGATTTAGAAACGAGGCCCCATTAGTCGTTATTTTTCAAGATTATGCCTCTTGATACTAATAAAAAAATATCATCTGTATGCATGCAAATATATTTCAACATGTGCAGGTACACGAGCCTGCACGTGTACGTATAAAACATAGCAAACACACGCACGCACGCACACACATACCCAAAGATGATAATAAGAATAAAGTGAGCTAACCTACCTGTCACCTGTCTCCATCACTGCTGTCGACAGCAACAGCTTCCCATGATGCTGCCAGGGTCTGCCATCTTTCTCTGTCTCTGTGGAGTTCTACAGTCTTCCTAAGCCCTCCCACACAACTGACCTCCCTGATGTTGGTATATAGGAGGATTTAAAAGAGAATGACAGCCCATGACTACAAGATGTTCCGGGCTGAATCAGTATGGTCAGGCAAAAGACGATTCAGTGAAACAATGTCTGGACAGACACAGGCATACCTGCAAGGCTCAAATTAAAGCAACATTGTCAAAGCACTAATCTGGCCTCTTTTGCTGCATGGGTCTGAAGCAGAAGACGAAGAAAACTGGAATAGAGCAAAAGTGATACAGCTAACATGGGGTTCTAAAGAGGACTTCTCTAAGAGTCAAATGGCCAAACAGAGGAACAGCTAAAAGCATTCTTTACGAATTCTCAGTACAAAGACAAATGTTAGATGAAACTGATAAGCAAGGACTGAGATATGCTGATCCTGTAGACAGAGACACAGAGACACAGACAAATCTAATGACGAGAGTTCTCCAAGGTAAAGTTAAGGGCAGAAGGGAAAAGGCAGACAACTAACCAGCCGCCATGGCGCAGTGGTTAGCGCCTTGGGTTACGGACTGGTCGCGGGTCGCTGGAAGGTCGCGGGTTCGATTCCCATAAGAGTCATAGGGATTTTTCGGACTCCGGCCGGCTCCTACCCAGAGTGAGTGTGCTGTGGGCTCAGTGGGAAGACTGGGACCACACAGTCGAGCTTCATCCACTTAACGGATGCGAGTTTGAGAGTGTTGCTCAAATTACCTGACCAACACTGCAGGTGTCTGTATCTCTCGGGCCCGGTTGATGCCGGGATATATTATGATAGTAAGCGTAGAGTACAACCCTGTCAAGTAGTCTCAAAGCATATGCACTTCCACAGCAGCATCATTACGTCATCCTCATTGTCATTGAACATCATGCATTAAAAAAAATTGCCTCTGATTCGGTGGTCCCGGTTTCTCTGGTCTCATGGTGACATCAGATTCGGTTTGCCCATACACTTCTGTACCTGTGGTGAGTTTGTGTCAAAGCCTTTGGGGTTGGAGGTTCGCGGGGACGGTCGTTGGAGGGACGTTGTGGTGGTTGCCACCTGGGGTGGGCAACTCACTCAGTCTGGCTCCGCGACTGAGCTAATACTGTCGTTAGTAGGGGGCTTAGTAGGTGGTGTCCTGCGTATGTTAGCTCAGAACAGGCACCACTGAACACCACCAAAGTGACCCAGCAGCAGTGCAGGGCCCCTCTGGCTGGTGGCCCCACGGCGGCCTGATAGTGATGGGCTCCCTGTGGACTTCCGACCCTAAGGATGAGACATAACAAATCTGGGTGTGGTTGTGGCGGGGAGATTGGAATGAGCGGCGTGGGAACAGTAGGACGGGGGTCGTCAGAAGATGAGGCAGCAACAACAACAAAAGAAAAAAGAAAAAGAAAAAAAAAGGCAGACAACTACAGCATCCTACATATCCAACTCCATTGACGTGAGTCGAACAATGAAGTATTTGGCTAGATAGCCATGGAGATCAAGGCAGATAGACAAAGAGATAGACAGATAGACAGACACACAGACAGACAGACAGAGAGACAGACAGAGATGAACAAGCAAGGATAAATAGAAAAGTGAAGGGAGAGAAGAGACAGACTGTTGTTCTGCAGGCTAAACAGGAACACTGAGGCAGGAAGCGGTGTGACTGAAGTGTTGTGTCATCCATCACTTGAGGGCGTCAGGCAGCCGGGGTAATATCGCTGTCTGTGGCCACTGAGCACTGACTGACTGATAGCGGGAAGCGTGGCGTGGACAGACATCCTGAGCATCCCCTTGTTGTCATCTCAGCGGCACTAGCAGCCTCCTCCATCACATGGAATCAAACTCAAATCAAACAGACACCATGACTGAGTGGTTCAGACCATTCAACTTCAATCCCATGGGTCCATGAAGTCCTGGGTTCGAATCTCGTTAGTGTCTGGTGATTTGAGGGGAGTAGGGGTGGGGGGATGGGGGTGGGGGGCAATCTCCCAAGTCAACTTCAAGTGCAGATCTGCTAGCGATTTAATTTTTGTTGGTGTCTTTACACAAGCAGAAGATCAAATATGGACACTAAAGATCCCCATAATTCAGGTCAGCGTTTGGTGGGTCATGAAAACAGGAACATACCCGGCACACATCCCCGAAGTCAGAATGCGACCACCTGCATGGTGCGCGCGCGCACACACACTCACACAAACACACACACACAAACACACACACAAACACACAAACACCACACTTACAAACACACACACACACAAACACACACACACTCACAAACACACACACACACACACACAAACACACACACACACAACACTCACAAACACACACTCACAAACACACACACACAAACACACACACACACACTCACAAACACACACACAAACACACACACTCACAAACACACACACAAACACACACACACAAACACACACACAAACACACACACACAAACACACACACACACAAACACACACTTACAAACACACACACACAAACACACACACACTCACAAACACACACTTACAAACACACACACACAAACACACACACATACTCACAAACACACACAAACACACACACAAACACACACACAAACACACACATACACACACACAAACACACACACAAACACACACACACAAACACACAAACACACACACAAACACACACACAAACACACACAAACACACACACACACAAACACACACACACAAACACACACACACACACACATAAGGCTTGATGAAAAAAGCAAATGCATTGCTTATTCAATGTACCATCTGGAAATAAAAATTTGACTTGACTTGACTTGTCTTGACTTGAGGACTTTGTTTGGGTGGAAGGAGGGCTATAGAGGCTCAGATGTGCAGAACGGTCTTGCCTTGTAAGCAGAAGGCAGTACTGCTAGCAGCCTACAGAGTGGAGAAAAAAAGGATGAGGGTTCAACCATAAAGGTCAGAGTGACCTGACCTAAGACGCCTGACCCACTCATCCTGGCCTCTGGATCCTCACACACCTCCAACCCCTACCACCACCCTCCACCTCCACCCTCCATGGGATGATTAAAACTTAAAGTAGTTCTGAACTGACTTTGACCCCCACCCCCACCACCACCACCACCATACCACCTTCCAACCAAGTCTGGACCCCCCCACCCCACTCCCACCACACAGCCCTCTCCCCCCACCCCACCTCCTACCCCCACCCCACCACCTCCATTCCCCCACCCCTAAGTCTACCTTGCACTCTTCCATCCTTCACCACCCCTAAAGACCTTGGCTTCACAGTCCACTCACTCTATCACTCAGCCCTGGCTGTGGCTCTTTACACCCATTATCAGCCACTTGACTCTCGTCCCCCCCCCCCCCCCCCCCCCCCCCACCCCCCACACACACCTCCCTCTCTGTCAGAAGTCGCCGTCGTCGTTGTCGCGCCGCCAAGACCTGTGGGCTCCGTCAAGAGGTACCTCTGAGGAGCGCCTGAAGACCCCTTCAGCACCCTACAGGCACAGGAGAGTAGAGTGCTTCAGTCACAGCCAGACAAGCCAGCAGCTAGGCTGGCTACCTACAGGCTAGCGGCAAGAGAGAGAGGTAGTCGGCAGGTAGTGACCTCTTTTTCACATCCTATTGCTGCCTGCAATAGATGGGCAGAAAGATGATGGATAGATGGGCAGAAAGACGGACAAACAAGTCACACATACAGACAGACAGACAGACAGACAGATGGACAAACAGACAGACAAGACAAAGACAGACACACAGAGAGACAGAGCCGGCCAAACCACAAACCAAACAAACAGCAGACACAGACACAAACACAGACAAACAGAAGCTAACAGTCAACAACCCAACACACCAGGCTAGTGGGCAGGCAGCGATCTCTATCTATCTATCTATCTATCTGTCCCGTAGTCTGACGACCGTGGGGGCACCCTCAAAGACTCAGCAACCAGTTCCCTCCATTCTTCTCTCTGTTCTGTCTTTCTCAGGGTTTTGTTGAGTTCTAGGCCTGTCCATTCACTGATGTTATCCTCCCAGCTCTTCCTTGGTCTGCCTCTTCTTCTTCCTCCTTGGACAGTGCCTTGCAAAACTGTCTTTGTAATTCCTTGGGATCTTGTGACATGCCCATACCACTTAAGTTTACGCTTTTTCACGATCGTTAGAAGGTTCCATAGGGTCCAATGGTTTGCTGGATTCTGTTATGCACGCTTTCGTTGGCTTATGTGGTCTTTGTAGGAATGCCAAGGAGTCTCCGAAAGCATCTCATCTCCATTGCCTGTACTCTTCTCTCCAAATCTGCAGTCAGGGTCCATGATTCACAGGCATACAGAAATATGGATATGACAAGGGAGCGCATTAGTCTGATCTTGGAGATAAGTGAGATATTCTTATCTCTCCAGATGGTGTTTAGTTTTGACAAAGCTGTTATTGTCTGTGCAGTCCTGCATACTACTTCTGGCTTGGATCCCTGGTCGGATACAATGGCTCCCAGGTACTTGAAGCTTTGAACTGTTTCCAGCTTCTGGTCATTAACCCTGATATCAGTGCTAATGCCGTTGGTGTTATTAGTCATCAGTTTGGTCTTCTCTGCACTGATTTCCATGCCGTATGTTTTGGAGGCCTTATCCAAGTGTTCTGTTAGGCTGGCAAGCTCTTTTTCTGATCCTGCTATTCCATCAATGTCATCTGCGAAGCGGAGGTTTGTGATCGTTCTGCCACCAATGCTGACTGATCCTTCATGATGTTCCAGTGCATCAGCCATGATTCTCTCAAGGAAGATGTTGAAAAGAGTGGGTGAGAGTAGACAGCCCTGCCTTACTCCAACTGTTGTTCGAAACCATTCTCCAATGTTGTTGTTGTAGTACACTGCACTGGTGGCCTCGCTGTACAGCTGTTTGATGACTCTGATCAGGTTTGCATTGATGCTGTACAAGTTCATGGTTGCCCACAAAGCTGCATGCCACACCCTGTCAAATGCCTTCTTAAAATCGATAAATACGTGGTATAGGTCTTGTTGATGTTGAAGGTACCGCTCACATAGTATTCTGAGGTTGAATATCTGTTCTGTTGTGCTGCGCCCTGCTCTGAAACCTGCTTGTTCCTCAGCAATGATGGTCTCTGCTTGTGGCTTCAGTCTATTCAATATTATCTGCAGCATGACCTTGCTTGGGTGACATATGAGGCTGATTGTGCGGTAATTATGGCATTGTTGTAGATTTCCTTTCTTGGGGAGGGTGATGATGAGTGACTGCGTCCATGGTGTTGGCCATTTTCCTGTCTGCCAGATCTTGTTGCAGATTCTTAGTAGGGCGCTGATCATGGCTTCCCCTCCAGCTTGGACCAACTCAGCTGGAATGTTGTCAGCCCCTGCTGACTTCCCCCTTTTCAGCGATCTGACTGCTGTTTCCACTTCTTCTCGGAGGATAGGGTGACTGTCTGTGTCTTTGCTTTCGGGTACATTAAGGACTTCTGGATCTCCTGCGGTTCTATAGTTATACAGGTCAGAGCAGTATTCTGTCCATCTGTTCAGAATATCCTGGTCGTCAGTGAGACACTTCCCATTTTTGTCTTGGATTGTTAAACCTTTTCTCCGTTTCGTGCTAGTCAGGTCTTTCACCAGCTGATATGCTTTCTTGCTATTGTTTTTCTTGATGTTCTCTTCAATGTCTTGGCACTGTTCACCGATCCATTTCTCTTTTGCCTCCGTCATGGACTTCCTGATTCTTTTGTTGACTGCCCTATATTGTTCTGCTCTTTCTTTTGTTTCATTTTTCTTTTTCTTCAACTCTCTACGCTTGTCGCATAGTTGTAGGATGTTAGGTGTGACCCATGGTTTTTTGACTGGTCGGCGTTTGCCAAGAAGCTCGTTTGCTGTTTCAGTCACTGCTGTATTGAAACTATTCGTCAGTGTGTCTATGTCTGAGTCTAACACAGTGAGTGCTGCAAACTTTCCACCTATCCAGGCAGCGATAGGATGTGAAAAAGAGGTCTGAAGAAGGAGTGTGGCATTGGGGGGTGTTGTTCCTTGTTGTCGTCTGGCTTAATGGTCATTTTGCTTGACTTCATTTTTGGGGGGTATCAGTTACTGAAGGTTGAGCTTGACTTGATGTTGGATTTGAAAGTTTGGTCAGCACAGAGATGGGTGGGGATGGGTGCAGGAGGGGAGAAAGAAGGGGGTGGGGGAGAAAATGGAGATAAGAAAGAGGAGAGAGAGAAGGGGCGGGGCGGGGGGGGGGGGGGGAGAAAGACAGAATGGAAAATGAGAGAAAGAGAGGTGGGGGCTAGAAACTCTTTTCTACACATGTGAACAGACAGACAGAGGACAGAGAGAGAGAGAGAGAGAGAGAGAGAGAGAGAGAGAGAGAGAGAGAGAGAGAGAGAGAGAGAGAGAGAGAGAGAGATGAGGGGAAAGTGTGTCAGATGACACACACATACAGATAGATAGATGGGCAGAAAGACAGACAAACAAGTCATACAGTTAGACAGACAGATGGACAAACAGACACACAGGTCAAACACAGACAGACATAGTCGGCCAAACCACAAACCAAACAAACAGCAGACGCAGACACACACACAGACAAACAGAAGCTAACAGTCAACAACCCAACCACCAAAAGCACTGAAATCAAACACCTTTTCCTCCACGCTGATTAGTCCAGATAGGCTTAAGGCTGACTGACTGACTGACGGTCTCAAGAAGAGAAGAGAAGTCGCCACCCCCCCCCCCCCCCCCTCCAGCGCGCTCCCCCTTGATGAAGCCTGCTGGTCACTTCAAAGACGCCGCCAACCACCTTGAACACCACAGGCAGTGTCCTGTCATGGTCATTGGGGCTTTAGCTAATGAAAGACTGACTGACCAGCACCACCACCCCTCCCCTCCTCTACGTCTACCACTTCTCTGACTCTTGTGTCCCTCTCTCTGCTCAGTTCACAATGACCTTTTGTCTTTGGTTGGGTCACTATGAACTTGGGGGAAGAGAGAGAGAGAGGGGAGAGAGAGAGAGAGAGAGAGAGGGAGAGAGAGAGAGAGAGAGAGAGAGAGAGGAGAGAGAGAGAGAGAGGGAGAGAGAGAGAGATTGTGTCAATTTAAGTCAAGTCAAAATGACCTTATTGAGGGTAAAAGATTAAGTTTACACAACTTTTTTCCATCCTGCCCTTACAAAAAAATCAAGAAAATTGACATATAACAGCATTCAAAATACAATGTTCACACATGTTGAAAACAAAAATATATGAAGATTTTTTTTATATAAATCCAGACCCACAAAACATGATAAAAGAAATCAAGATAGTATGACATAAGCTCAAGTCATACAGACAAATGAAGAATATAAAAAATAACAAGACTCACCAAGAAAATAAACCAAGACTTGTGTATAAACATTATGTGTGTTGAGGAGGGGGCACGCGCGCGCACGCGTGTGCGTGTGTGTGTACGCGCGCGCGCGTGTGTGTGTGTGTGCACACGTAGAGGGTTGTTATTGTTGTTAGTGTTGTGCCTTAGATGCAGTTTAGAAGTTACACAATATACCTATCCTGAAAGTGAGTGCATCCAAGAGAACTGTCACATGTTCCCCTCCTGTTTGTTCATTAAACAGAATTGTATTTGATCAACTCAACATGGCAGCAACACGTGGAATAGGAGCGTAAGCTTATAAAGAGTACTTTACAACACAAATGCGCAAAAATAGGATGCAACTTAACGTTATTATATCCAAAGAAAACCAGTGAGTACATCGTATATTCGTACTAAGAAATGGGCCATGAACGGTAGTCCGAGACTGAAGACTCAAGACCCATGACTACTATTTAATATCCCCAAGTCAAGAGGTCTCCCAGATCCAACAAGGAGAAGTCCCTTACACAAGAAGCGTTTAGTGCATGTAAAAGAACCCACAGCAGTGAGAGATAAACAAGCTGAAAATGAACAACCAGCCCAAACCATTGACATCAAACACCCTTTAAGTTTGTGCTGATTCCAGATAAAGCTGGTGGGTTTAAGAGAAGACCTGGGTTGATTAAGCCTGTTGGTCAGATCAAAGATGCCGCCCAATAACTTGGACACTAAAGGCAGTGTTGTCTGGTGGTCAGGGGAGTTAACTAATGAAAGACCAGGCCTCTCTCTCCATCTCCCTGTCTCTCCCCCTCTCTCTTTCACTCTTCGCTTCGTTCACAATAACTTCCTGTCTTTGATTTGGTCACCGTGACAGAGAGAGAGAGAGAGAGAGAGAGAGAGAGAGAGAGAGAGAGAGAGAGAGAGAGAGAGAGTCAGAGAGAGAGTTAGATAGTTAGGGAGAGAGTTAGAGAGAAAGAGTTAGGGAGAGAGTTAGAGAGAAAGAGTTAGGGAGAGAGTTAGAGAGAAAGAGTTAGGGAGAGAGTTAGAGAGTTAGAGAGAGAGAGTTATAGAGAGAGTTAGAGAGAGTTAGAGAGAGAGTTAGAGAGAGCTAGAGAGATAGAGAGAGATAGAGAGTTAGAGTTAGGAGAGAGTTAGAGAGAGAGACTTAGAGAGAGAGACTTCTTTCCCGCTTTGAATAAATTATTGTCTTTGCCTAATGTGATCTATTGACATGGGAGGTTACACGCGACTTTCGTTTGTGAATATAAATAAATACAAGGGAAATTACATGATGCATTTAACGAAGTGGAGAGAGACACAGAGAGAGAGAGAGAGAGAGAGAGAGAGAGAGAGAGAGAGAGAGAGAGAGAGAGAGAGAGAGAGAGAGAGAGAGAGAGAGAGAGAGAGATGCGTCAATAGGACCGGCCTACTTGCATGGACTATTTGCGATCTTGTTCCCCCTTCTTTATCATTAATGGTCACTGGTGTGTATAGCCTACAGAAGGGGGGGGGGGGGGGGGGGGGGACAAAGAAATGGAAAACCAGTGGACACTAGTGAGACATCTAAATCACCCCCACCCCCTTCTCTATCACAACTTCTTCCTTCCCCCTCATACCCCCCCTCCCTCGTGCAGCCATATTAGTCTCTCCACTCCCTCCCCCCTGCATGCCTCCCTCATCTACTACAGCTTCATCACTCCAATAACACTGCCTCTCTCTCAGTCTCTCTCTCTCTGTCTCTGTCTCTCCGCCTCTGTCTGTCTGTCCTTCTGTCACTCTCTCTCTCTTCCATTCCATCCAGAACACTCAACTAACAGACATGTGCTATGTATCACCCCCTCCATTCCCCCAGTGCAGCAGACAGCACAGTGGTACAGGCCAGAGCCTTCACAGCCACACCACTGGTCCTGTCGCCACCCTGTCTCCCCCTCTACCTCTATAAACCCCCCCCTCCTTCTCTCCCTCCTCTTTCTCCTCCACCTCTTTCTCCCCCTCCTTCTCCTCCTCCTCCTCCTCCTCCTCCCCCTTCCTCCTTCACGGTCTCCATCAAGTCATTAACAAGTCACAGTCATCTATTCCCCAGTCATTTGAGAGAAGAGGCAGGCCCAGGCCCAAAGCCTGTGTCAGTTATTGATGTCAGAAGAGAGGGGAGGTGAACGCCCACAATGATGTTAGGGTCTGGAACGGTGTGCTGAGAATGTCTTCAGCCATGAGGGGCTCTTAAGCACACTGTAATAACCTGTACTCTCAGTTACTGAAGGGAGAAACATCTTCTGAAGTCGGAGCATGGTTGCCTACATTACGAGGAGGAACTTAAAAAAGAGCTGTGCAGGCCAATTTCTCATGCAAGAACGTACTTACAGTGATTCCCAGGTGGGATGAGTGAGACAGACTGAATTATCTGTGTGACTCCCAAATGTGTGGAAACACCATACAGCAAAATACAAAACAACAACTACAACAAGAACAACAGCAAACAAGCAATAACAACGTTTGGAAAATGTGGGTGATTTCGACGATAGTGGGTACCAGAGTGAGAATGGGAAATGTAAGCTGCAATGAATGAATGCGAAATCGAGCGTTATTGTCGCAGAGAATGCGCTTTGAGCGTTATCAATCGTTTCATGAAAAGAGTAATACAAATACAGTGTCATAATTTCTTCTGCTTCTTCTCCTCCTCCTCATTCTTCTTCTTCTTCTTCTGCTGCTGCAGCTGCTGGTGCTGCTGTTCCTCCTCCCCCCTCCTTCTCCTTCACCTCCTCCTTCTCATCATCATTCTTCTTTTTCTTCTTCCTTTTCTTTTCCTTCTGTAAATAAAAAGATGGCAATCTGATTGTTAACTGATTGGGGATTTAACCCTCCCTTCTTTCTCCACCCCTCCCTAATGTAACCAAAAACCATGCTGATTGACTGGTCAGTCATGGCTGACCGTAAAGGACACTGGAGTGCACGTGAAAGGCCCTTTGTGTCATTATATAATTATGTGGAAAGCGATGTTGTTTATATGTATGTCACCTATCTGCATAAGCATCATAATTATGTCAGCTTCTCATGAGGTGGGGGATCAAAAGAAGCTGTGGCTTAATGCCTTTCCCCTGCTGTTTTGTTGTTAGCTTAATATGTTGTGTGCGTATTGACTAATTCATGTTTGAGCCACATGTCTTTGTGTATGTGGGGAAAAGGAGAGAAGATGTGAATGAATACAGGTGAATACTGAGAAGTGGCGGGTGGTGGGAGGGTGAGGAATATATTTTTCTTCATTGATTTGTAAATCAAAGATAGAAGAAGACAACAGGGAAAAGCGCATGAAACAGGCGCAGAGAGAGAGAGAGAGAGAGAGAGAGAGAGAGAGAGAGAGAGAGAGAGAGAGAGAGAGAGAGAGAGAGAGAGAGAGAGAAACAGACCGACAGACAACGAGACTGAGAGACAGAGACAGAGAGAGACACACACAGAGAGACAGAGAACACAACACAACACAACACAACACATACACACATACACACAAGACCTTTAGATGAGACTCTCAACCGAGGTCCCGTGTGTGAAAGCACGCAGAACATCTTAGGGCACGTTAACCTAAAACCTGTTTCACTTTTTGGAAGAGTAGGTCATTGTGTACCGGTGGGAACGGACGACAAAATTGGACACGTTAAATAAAACCTGTTTCGCTTTTTGGAAGAGTAGGTCATTGTGTACCGGTGTGAACGGACGACAACATTTACAAAACCGCATACACACAGGAACTGGATGTAAAAAAAAAGAACACACGAGTCCTTATTTCATTATCCTGCAAATAAAAGAATAATAGAAATGAAATGGCATGAACACGCACAGGACAGACGATAGCATCAGTCACACCACTGGTTCTGTCGCCACACTGTCTCCCCCACCTCCGCCCCCTCACCATCTGCTGTACCCCCTCCCCCCCTCCACCGCTCTCCTGGCCGTATCACAGGCTCCATCAAGTCATCCATCGATCAGTCAGACAGACAGACAGACAGACAGACAGGGAGGGAGGGAGGGAGGGAGGGACAGCCGTTCTTCAGTCAGGTGGGAGTTGTGGGCGCTGTCAGTGATATCGTTACTGGTGTAAGGAACACAGGTGGGGTGGGGTGGTTCTGAACAGATCCACAGGAGGGTGGGAGAGAGTGGTGCCTAAGCGGTGGGCGGGGGGTCAGGGGGGGGGGGGGGGGGGGTGGGGGGGGGGGGGGGGGCAGGGGGGAGGGAGAGAGAGCTGCTAGCCCGAGTTCAAATCTCGTTGGATCGGTGGTCTCGAGGAAACGCGCCTGTCTAGAATGCGAGAAGTCCGGGTCAGAAGTGTGCGGTGGTTCGAATCCCGTTTGGGCCCGAAACTTTTCCCCCATCCATTAGATCATGGGTGGTGGTCTGGGCGCTAGTCTTTTGGATGAGACGATAAACCGAGATCCCGTGTGTTACACAAAATTATTCAGCGCACGTAAAAGAACCCACGGCAACAAGGGAGATGTCCCTGGAAAAATTCTTAGAAAAAAAGCCACTCTGATAGGGAAACAAATACAGTTGCAGACAAAAAACCCACAAACAAACCAAAAAAGGGTGGCGCTGCTCTTGTGGCGATGCGCTCTTCCCGGGAAGAGCAGCCCCAAATCACACAGAGAAATCTCGTGACTTAAAGTGGTATAAAATGAAATAAAGAGGATTTTTCCTCTAGAGTTAACATCAGCGCTGACTCCAATCCCACCCCCCCCCCCCCCCCCCACCCCCCACCCTAAAAAAAAAAAGTCCTTCGGATGAGTCTATAAAGCGAGGACCTGTGTGCAAACGCACGCAGAACATCTTGCGCACACGTTAAAACCTGTTCTGCTTTTCGGAAGAGTAGGCCATTGTGTGCCAGTGGGAATGGATGACAAACTTCACAAAACTTAATACACATGGGAACTGGATGTAAAAAAAAAAAAGTACATGAATGCTTATTCCATTATCTTCGAAATAAAAGAATTAATAAATAAACAAATAGATAAGTCTTTCTGTGTCTGTGTCTGTCAGCTGTCTGTCTGTCTGTCTGTCTGTCTGTCTGTCTGTCTGTCTGTCTGTCTCTCTCTCTCTCTCTCTCTCTCTCTCTTCTCTCTCTCTCTCTCTCTCTCTCTCTCTTTCTTCTCTCTCTCTCTCTCTCTCTCTTTTCTCTCTCTCTCTCTCTCTCACACACACACACTCTCTCTCTCACTCTCTCTCTCTCTCTCTCTCTCTCTCTCTCTCTCTCTCTCTACTCTCTCTCTCTCTCTCTCTCTCTCTCTCGCAGGCTACCTTTTAAATCCTACAAGATGCTTTATGATCTAGATGTCAAAGGGAAAAACAACTGGGCAACACAAATACGCACCTGTTTGTGTGAACTCGGGTTTGGATTTGTTTGGCTCAATCAAGGAGTCGGAAATTGTAGAGAGTTTATTAACGCTTTCAGGCAAAGATTGATTGACTGCCGATGGCAGCAATGGAGTAATCATATACAAAACAGTGAAAGATTTCAAATGTACAGACAATTTATAAGTTCGCATGATGTCAAACCTTATCTAAAACTTGATATGGATATACATTTGAAAAGAATAATGTCTAAGTTTAGACTTGGTGTATCAGATATAAATGTTCATAAATTCAGATACAGAGAACATGATATTGACGACCTCAGGCTGTTATGCCCATTATGTAAGCAAGCTCCGGAGGATGAAGTACATTTTGTGTTGTGCTGTCCAGTATTTGAGGATGTTAGGCAGAACTACATCCCTGTTAAATATAGTAGACAGCCTAATTTATTTAGACTCTGTTTACTCCTGGCATCAAGTCATCCTGAGGTTGTGCGCAGCCTCACTTTATATTTGTGCAAAGCTTTCAGAATAAGAGAGATAATGTTATCCTAAGTCATATTTTTGTAGCTGACTTTGTGTTATACAGTAACATGTTGGTCTGCGTGTGTGTTGTGTGTGTGTGCGTGCGTGTGTGTTTAAACCAAAATACTAAGCAGTTCGGCAACCCCCTTCATGTATGGGCCAATGGCCTTTTTGTGAATAAATTGTTCGAGTTGAGTTCGAGTTCGAGTTCTCTCTCTCTCTCTCTCTCTCTCTCTCTCTCTCTCTCTCTCTCTCTCTCTCTCTCTCTCTCTCTCCTCTCTCTCTCTCTCTCTCTCTCTCTCTCTCTCTCTCTCTCTCTCTCTCTCTCTGCCTTTCTCTCTGTGTCTCTCTCTCACTCTGCCTCTCTCTCTCTCTCTCTCTCTCTCTCTCTCTCTCTCTCTCTTAATGTTATCCTAAGTTATATTTTTGTAGCTGACTTTTTGTTATACAGTAACATGTTGTCTGTGTGGTTGGGTTTTTTTTGTTTGTTTTTTTTTAAACCAAAATACTAAGCAGTTCGGCAACCCCCTTCATGTATGGGCCAATGGCCTTTTTGTGAATAAATCATTCGAGTTCGAGTTCGAGTTCGAGTTCGAGTCTCTCTCTCTCTCTCTCTCTCTCTCTCTCTCTCTCTCTCTCTCTCTCTCTCTCTCTCTCTCTCTCTCTCTCTCTCTCTCTCTCTCTCTCTCTCTCTCTTCCATTATTTCTCCTTTAGCAAAACCAAAGACAACACCCCGCCCCCCAATAAAAAAACAACCAAAAAACAATCAAACAAACAAGAAACAACAGCAACCAATGAAATGAGAGAAGCAGAAGACATTTTACCCTTCACCACTGCACTCCTCTCGTCGCCATGCCCCCCCCCCCCCCCCCACCCCCCCTCTTCCTGCACATTTATGTTGTTATTATTATTATTATCATCATCATTCATCATAATATCATCCTCTTCCTACCCTACCCTACCCTAACCTTTTCCTACTCACGCGCAGCCTCTTTTCCCTCTCGGAACACCAAATTGACAGACATCTGCTATCAACTCCTCCAGTCCCTCAGCAGACGGTAGTGCCAGAGACTTCAAAAGCCACACCACTGGTCCTGTCGCCACCCTGTCTCCTCACCCACCCCCCCCCTCTCTCCTCCCTCCCTCCTTCCTCCCTCCCCCTAGCCCTCACCATCTGCTGTGCCCCTCCCCCCTCCTCCCCCTCCCCACTTTTGATGGCAGCCATAAAGTCATTACCTCCCCTGGGCATCCCTACCCAAGTCACGTGAGAGTTGCGCGTGTGTGTCCAGTGATGTAACTGGCGCCAACGAGGGGAGGTAAGAGGAAGGGGAGGGGGGGGGGGAGGGAGATTCCCTGTTGATGTGGGAGATGGCTATCTGGGTGAGGCCATAAACAAGGGGGCGGTGGGGCGGGGGGGGGGGGGGGGGGGGAGGAGGGAGGGAGGGAGGGCTCTCTCCTCTCTCTCTCTCTCTCTCTCTCTCTCTCTCTCTCCCTCTCTCTCTCTCTCTCTTCTCTCTCTCTCTCTCTCCTCTCTCTCTCTCTCTGTGCAGTAACCATCTGCCCACCTTGTCTCTGATCTCTTACTTTTGGGTGTGACCATGGTTTGATGATTATGGGGTGGTGGGGGTGGTGGTTATAACGTTATATTCGTGATCTGAAGGTGACTCAGGGTGCAGGGTTCCAGTCTTGGCTAAGGTGTCCAGATATTCCACCTGGAGTTGCTTGGTCCCAATCCCCCCCCCCCCCCCCCCCCCACCACCCCCCCCCTCACGCCCCCCCTCCGTGGAAATGCCGTGGGGCTTGTCAGCATACATAGCACCTCCATGTTCTTTTGCCTCTTGCTACGTTTTGTGTTTCAGTGTGTTTCCTTGTTTGTTTTAGAATGAAGAGTTTGGGGGCACTGGATTCAGTATTGTTTTGGGTTGTTGTTTTTTTAGGTTTCTCCTCTGCCTGCCTACTACCGTACCGGGACATCGTGACCTCTATGCCTGGCTAGTGTTCACACGAAGAAAAACTGCATCATTTTGTGTGTGCATTTTCACATGTACACTGCACAGTCGGCACCGACAAGGTCCCGTCCACCGCTATAAACATCATGGCAGGGATGGACCATCCCCGTGAGGATGCTGGGGGCATGTCAGTACAAATAGCATCCCTGCCTTCTGGAAATTGTGTGCTAAAAATCCCTCTTTTCTATCCCTCTCTTTATGTCTGCCTTGTTCCTCTCCATCCTGTCACCTCCTTTTTGTCCATTGTCTTCCCTCAATGTCCATTCTCCTGCCTTTGTGAAAGACTTACAAGATAGCAATTCTCTCCCACCTGGAAGTCGAATGCGCTGAGCCTGACTTGCTTAACGGCAGCGCAACGCATTTCGATCATACATCGTCCTTCGGATGAGACTATAAACCGAGGCCCCGTGTGCGAACGCATGCAGAACATCTTGCGCACACGTTAAATCCTGTTCCGCTTTTCGAAAGAGTAGGCCATTGTGTGCCGGTGGGAACAGATGACAGAATTTACAAAACCGCGTGCTTATTCCATTATCCTCGATATTTAAAAAAGTCATCTGAGCGCTTTGATTTGTTGCTTTACAAGATTCAGCGCTATATAAATTCCATACATTATTATTATTATTGTTGTTATTATTATTATTATTATTGTTGTTGTTGTTGTTGTTGTTGTTGTTGTTATTATTATTATTATTATTATTATTATGACAGACAACACAAGTTGTTGTCTGAGCGTTCGACGACGACGACCACGAAGAAGAAGAAGAAGAAGAAGAAGAAGAAGAAGAAGAAGAAGAAGAAGATTGGACCAGACCTGTGGAAACGTGTTTGTAATGCTTGTTTGATGAGTATGTATGGGCGGCCAAAGGTAGGCCAAGCATTGCAGGAAAGGAGGATGGGGTGAGGGGGTGGGGGGGGGGGGGGGGAGGCAGGATGTGAGGAGACAGTGTGGCCACAGGAACAATGATGCAGCTTTGATGTGTCTGGCACTGCTGTCTGCTGGGAATATAAAGGAGCTGGTAGCAGATGTCTGTCAGTTTGGCGTTCTGGAAGCTGAGAAGTCTGCCTAGAAGGTCTGGCAGTGCTGAGGTAACCAGAGGGTAACACTGCATTTGCATGAAAGATGAGGTAGGGAGGGTGGTGGTGGTGTGAAGGGGGGGGGGTGGAGGGGGGGGGGGTAAATGGGTGCAATGGAGGAAGAAGGTGGAGTGGGATTTGGCAGGACTTGGCAGCTCTGATTTCTTTCTTTTTGTAGGGGATGTGTGTGTGTGTGTATGTGTGTGTGTGTGTGTGTGTGTGTGTGTGTGTGTTGTGTGTGTTGTGTGTGTGTGTGTGTGTGTGTGTGTGTGTGTGTGTGTGTGTGTGTGTGTGTGTGTGTGTGTGTGTGTGTGTGTGTGTGTGTGTGTTGGCACAGGGAATCTCTCTTTACAGTCTTCTCTGGTGGATTTTCAGGGAGAGCGGAATCAGTCTCAGATGAACTCCAGGGGGAAAGACTCGCCATGCACAGCACACAGACACCTCAGCAAGGAGACTGGAACCACTACCCTGACTGCCGTCACATCGTTAATTCCTTCCTCTAACCACTAGGCTATTCCACTCCCTCAGTACATGTTTTGCTGCAATTATATTTACATCCCAGCAAAGATTTATGATATAGGAACTCAAACACTCCCTAACAAAGGGCTTGGTTCTATATAACATATTCTCCTTCATCGAATGCTTCAGACAGCAACTACTGTCGTGTGTCATATGAGAGGAAATGCATCACGCTGCCGTTAAGCGCCTGACAAGTCAGGCCCACCGCATCCAACTTCGGCTTGGGAGAGAATTGCTATCTTTAAAAGTCTTTCTGGAAGAAAAAATAAGGTATGAGAATGGACCGAGAAGGCAAAAACTAGACAAGAAGGGGGTAATGAGAAGAAAAGGAACAAGGCAGAAACAAAGAGAGGGATAGAGCAGAGGAAATTCCTTGCACATAATTTTCAGAATGTGGGGATGCAACTGCTATTTGTACTGTCAGACCCCTTGCATCTCCACGGGGGTTGTGAGTTGTGAAGCTGTGAACTTGTGTAGCTATGTACGTTTTACAATCTGTAATTTAATGTCACTAAATAATGCTGCACTAAGTGGAGCGGGGAGACAGGGTGGTGACAGGACCAGTGGTGTGGCTGTGAAGGCTCTGGCCTGTACCACTGTGCTGTCTGCTGCACTGGGGGGATGGAGGGGGTGATAGCACATGTCTGTCAGTTGAGTGTTCTGGAATGAAGGGTGGAAGGATGTGTGAGAGAGAGACAGAGAGACACAGAGAGAGTGTGTATGTGTGTGTGAGTGTGTGCGTGCGCGTGTGCGCTTGTGTGTGTACGTGTGTACGCGCGTATGTATGTCTGTGTCTATGAGTGTGAGCTCTCTCTCTCACTTTTAATAAACAAAGCACCCAACACTGAACCCCTTCTTTCCCTGTACTAACTCATCGACTTCACCCTCTCCTTTCCCCACAGTCACAACACCACTTCACTTCACAGAGGTGTCAGCCCCCATGGGCCCAGTCCGGACTGACCAGTCTACCACTGACCCATGGTCATTACACAGGGCAGGGAGGCAGTAAAGGTCCAGGCCTGTTTATGAGCACAGCCAGATGGCCAGCCTTGGACTCCTCCCTGAAGCTGGTGACATGCAACCTTGCCCACTGTGCCACCCAGCCAGCCATTGCACCCTCTGTCTTCGTTCTTGCCAGAGGGAAAAGAGGGAACTGCCACACTTTATTGTATCGCGGCTAGAGAGACGGGATAGCTCAGGGGTCAGATCACTGGGTTTCCCCCAGCTAAGGTTAAGCAGCATTAAGCGTGGTTACCAAGTGGATGGGTGACCGTTTGGGAGCCTTGGTTCCAGTACAGTCCTCCATTTCTCCAAGCTGTCAATGGGTACCTGCCCTTTTTAGGGTCAGGGAAGGTAAAGCAGCGAGGGAGAGGAGATGGGCGCCGCCCTCAATATGCTGGCCCCTAGAGAAGCTGAGGTCCCTGACATTTTTCCCAATGACATTGTAGGTTATGGTGCACCTTCACCTTTATCCTACTACCTATAGCTCCTAAGTGCAAGAATAGCGAACATTTGCAATATATATGCGACCGTTTACCCGCTAGACTATTAAGGTCGCTGCATTCGGACTTCGGGGATAAGGTCTAAACAGGAAACCAGTGTGCATGTGTTTTATTTTGTCATTGTCGTTTATTCCTACCAGCACGAAATAGCCTTCTCTTCCAAAAGGCAGAAGCGGTCTTCACATATGCACAAGAGGGTAAAAGGCACTGGCAGGTCTACACTGAAATGGTTGACCTGTGTGAATCTGTACCTTTAATTCACCAGATGCCACTGCCGAGATTCGAACTCCTGACTTCATGGACCACAGGCAGAGAAATCAAAGGTTCTGTCCAGTCAGTCAGCTGTGGCGTCCCTCCCTCCCCTCCCATGTATGGCTCGTCAAACAGATGTGCACTGGAACGGAGTGGGAACTAATGCTTACTTCAGGGGAAATGTCCAATACATGAATAACTCACCAGGACGAACCTCCACCCCACAACACTTGACATCACAAAACGAACTCCCTGACCCTCTGAGTCAGTTCGCTCCATACCACAAAGGTCCCTATGCTCTTTATGACCACACCAAGATAGTTATCAGGTGAAACCACCCTCCCTTCCTCCCTCTGTTTTTTTTCTTCTTTTCTCTAAGGTACAAATTACGTCAGCAAACAGGGGCAGACAACTGTGATATGACTGTGGTCTGGTCCTTTGAGGAAGTAATGACTTTATTGCTGCCATCAAGTGGAGAAGGGGGGGGGGGGGGAGAGCGGAGGAGGGTACAGCAGATGGTGGGGTGGGGGAGTTGGGGGGGGGGGGGGGCGTGGGGAGACAGGGTGGCGACAGGAGCAGTGGTGTGACTTTGAAGTCTGTGGCCTGTTCTACTGTGCTGTCTGCTGGGGGAAGGGAGGGGGTGATAGCACATGTCTGTTAGTTCAGGAAACAGAGGGGAGGAGGGGGAGGGAGGATATTGGAGTGATTGGGTTCCAGAAAGACAGGGGAGAGGTGGACGGATAGAATAACGCCAGTAAAAAGACATTGCATACATAAAAACTGAAGTCGAGATTGCGAATGTAAAACGACTGCTCGGTAACGTTCCTGGGACAATTTGTTCTTTTACCGATTCACATGCTCGTTAGATAATAGCAGTTGTCAGATCTGGAATCGTTTGTCTTGTGATTTGCAGTCTGTGCTTTGACAGCCCACCTGGTGAAGGACAGGAGAAGTTGGAGTTGTTCCATAGGAAAATTCCAGCCCCAGGCAGAAGTTCTTATCTCTGCTGACCTTGTCCACTTTACGACAGTGACCACTTTGTGTGTGACACAACAGTCGAGTTTTTTTTTTTTATCTCGTTTTGATAAAAAGTGGTGCACTTAAGCAGCTTAAAATAACTTCCAGTCACTGTTTGACCGTTTAAACCAACCTACTCACACACACACCACCTGAATATGTTAATGTAGTGCCCAACTATTAATCTTCTCTGAGCTAAGAGATAAGTAAGAACTAAAGACAAGCCCATATCATAATAATAATAATAACAACAACAACAACAGTAATAATAATAAAAAACAACAAAACAACAACAAAAACAACAATAATAATAATAATAATAATAATAATAATAATAATAATGACGATAATAAACAATATAAAAATATGTTTTTAATTTTTTAAAAAAACTTCAGTTATCAGCTGTAACTTTCCCCCTGACATCAGTTACGTCACTAAGGCACAATTCCCACGTGACCAGCCCGCAGTCGCTGATTGGCTAATGGCTTTATGGCTGCCACAAACAAAAAACTATTTAAAAAAATCTGAGGAGGGGGGACCAGCATGAAATTAGCAGATGGCTGTCGAGACAAGGGAGTGAAGGGGGTAGTGAGGGGATGGGGGGGGGGGGGGGGGGGGAGGAGACAGGGAGGCGACAGGAGCAGTGATTCTAGCTTTTGAAGTCCCCAGGACTATTGTCTCCCGGGAAAACTGATGGAGCGAGTTGATTGCCCAAGTCTGCCCGTTCAGTTTACATTCTGCAGGACAAGATTGGAAGAGGGGTGGAGGGGGGTGGGGGGCTCTGTTGGGGGGAAAAGGGAGGGGGAATAATGAGGTTCTATGAGGTTCTGAAAAATGGAAGGGGGGGGGGGGGGGGGCGGGTATGGATGGAGAGTCTGATACGGAGAGGAGGGAGGTGGGGGGGATTTTGAAAAGATTGTATGGGTGCCGTGATTTTTGTTGAGGAGGCATTGGGGTTAGGGGAGAGAGGATGTCCATCGTGTATGTGTGTATTCTCTCTCTCTCTCTCTCTCTCTCTCTCTCTCTCTCTCTCTCTCTCTCTCTCTCTCTCTCTCTCTCTCTCTCTCTCTCTCTCTCTCAGTGAAACAAGGTGATGTGTGCAGTCCCATTTTATTTTCACTTTTTATTAATGAACTGGCTGTAAATGTTATACAAAATGGAAGACATGGTGTGTCCTTTTCTTTTGATGCGTTTGAATTGTTTATCCTTCTATTAACAGACGATGTTATTTTATTATCAGAAACAATAATTGGTTTGCAAACACAACTTAACAACTTGCAACGTGCTGCTACCTCACTGCAGTTAAAAGTAAACATGAAGAAAAGTAATATCATTGTATTTAGAAAGGGGGGATACTTAGGGGCAAGGGAAAGATGGACTTTCCATAGGGAAATAATGCCTGTAGTTAATGCTTATAAGTATCTAGGAATATTTTTTACTACTCGACTGAGTTTTGTGTCTGCATGTAAAGATCTCGCCAGCAGGGCAAAAAACTCACTGTTATGTATAATGAAAAGATTATCTACATTAAACAATTCGTCCTTGAAATTATTTCTTAAAATTTTTGATTCACGAGTCCAGTCTGTTGTACAGTATGGCTCTGAGCTGTGGGGGTTAAACAAAGCAGCACTCTGCTGTGAATCTGTTCATTTGTTTGCCTTGAAAAAGTTCTTAGCTGTAGAAAGGCGTACACCAAAATGATCTGGTGTACGGTGAAACTGGTAGATTTCCTTTATATATTAATTCTGCAGTCCCATGCATACGTTACTGGATTAAGATTCTGCAGATGGAAGACAGTCGAATACCTTTTAAAGCCTACAGAATGTTGTTTGAATTAGATGTAAGGGGTAAAATAAACTGGGTAACTGATGTGCGCATTTGTCTATGTGAATATGGCTTTGGTGATGTATGGTTAAACCAGGGCGTTGGAAAAACAGATGTATTCATAAAAACTTTTCGTCAGCGCTTAGTAGATTGTAGATGGCAAAAATGGAATGATCATATTCAGAATAGCGAAAGATTTAATCTGTATAGGACTTTTTGTAGTAGTCATGAAATGAAGCCGCATTTAACCTCTAGCATGGAGAGATATATGAAAATTATAGTGACAAGATTTAGAATGGGCGTGTCAAATCTGACAACCCATCACAATAGGTATAAGCCATATGATCCCACTAAGTTAATTTGTCCTTTATGTGGATGGAGAAAGACGATGAAGTACATTTTGTTTTATGTTGCCCTGCCTTAAATAGACTTAGACAGCGGTTTATGCCAGTGAAATATTATCATCAACCATGTATGTTCAAGCTAAGTTTGCTGATGGCATCTACAAGGCATGCTGATGTTTGGAATTTTTCTCTTTTTCTGCATAAAGCATTTAAGCTTCGAGATACTGCAACGTCATAGATGATTGCTGTTCAACATGTTAACTTTGACTGATGCATTGTTTTTTTGTTATGTTCTTTTATAGAGTGTTATTGTACCTCTTTTCTTTTCACCAACCCCTTCATGAAGGGCGGTGGCCTAAACATGAATAAATAATCCGAATCCGAATCTTCTCTCTCTACTCTTCTCTCTCTCTCCCCTCCCCTCCCCCCCCCCCTCTCTCTCTCCTCACCCCTCTCTCTCTACGCGCGCGTATAAGTATTCTAAAAGTTTTATGCATCTAATAATGCAGGGTATTTACTATATTCTTTTTTTCATCAGTAGTAGTCTGATAGTCTGACAATTTGACAGTGATTTTATCCCAGCAATTTTTTAATTACATAGAAAGAGGAAAAAATTGATTACACACACACACACACACACACACACACACACACACACACACACACATACACACACACACACACACACACACACACACACACACACACACACACACACACGCACACTCGGATGAGACTATAAACCGAGGCCCCGTGTTCGAACACAGGCAGAACATCTTGCACACACGTTAAATCCTGTTCCACTTTTCGGAAGAGTAGGCTATTGTGTGCCTGTGGAAACAGATGACAAAATTTACAAAACCGCATACACACGGGGACTGGATGTAAAAAAGCACATAAGTGCTTATTCCATTATCCTCGATATAAAAGAATAAATAAATACATAAATAAATAAAATAAATAACACACACCATATCTGTGTGTGTGTGTGTGTGGTGTGTGTGTGTGTGTGTGTGTGTGTGTGTTGTGTGTATGTATATATATATATATATATATATATATATATATATATAATATATATATATATATAATATATATATATATATATATATATATATATATATATATATATAACGTATGTAAAGATGAAGAGCGAAGGTGTAAGTTCATACCAAAAATACTCATAATACTTTTTTTCTTTCGTTCCTTTGTTACAGCTCCAAGGTTGACTCATCCTGCTCATTTTGAGATTGTTCCCTATGCAACCGTTTGGTTTTTTTACAGCTCATGGAGGTCATTAAGGTAGCCGCACTCCGACTATGTGCATACAGTTGGGAATCGAGTCTACCAAGTTTGCCAGGACAGTCAGGAGGTACCTCCCTGCTCTTTTCCTTTTCCAACTGTCGTAGGTTCTTTTGACGTGCACAAGTCCGTAAGCACACGTTTGTCGCTTCCTCCGAAAGACTTTGACATTCTGTTCGATTTTCCCGTCAAACTGGGAAGAATGTGCAAGGCTGGGAATCGAATTCATGACTTCACTGTTCACTTGCTAGTAGACGAAACGTCTGGACCATCATGCCACCTTTGGTCATAATGATGAATGAGATAAGGCGACATATACACTGGCCGATCTTGGGTGACTGGCGGTCGCATATGCAAACAAATATCGATGTACTATCAGGTAAAAAAGACAGGTAAGTGAAACAGAACAGAAGGACAAGGTGGTGATAAGAAAATGAACCAAGCTGCCATCAACAGCATGGACCAGGCAAACAGAAAAAGAAAAGAATGATACACATGCTTCTTCTTCTTCATCGAACGCTCAGACAGTCCACTATATTGTAGTCTGTCATATGAGCGAAAATGCGTTGTGCTGCAGTTCAGCTCCCGCAAAGTCAGGCCCAGCGCAGCAGACTTCAGCATTGTAAGAATCATGCCAGAACGTGGGGCTTTATGCAAGGGAAAGAACTCTTTAAAATACTGTTCTACTTTCTTTCCAACCAGAGTTGTGTTTCCATAGTAGCTGGAAAACCGGGAATCTTTAAATGAAAAATTATGATTGAGAACATGAACAAATAAAAAGAAAATAAATACAAAAATATATATTTTTTAAATAACAGATAGAGGCATATATAAATAAATAGTGTTTCTGCAACTGCTACCCTGATATATTTGGGTTGAAAAATTATGTCCATATTATTGCTGCTGAAACGTAACAAAATCGATAACTACAGTATGTCTGATTTATTACGAAGTTTTTAACCCTAATTGATGTAAACAACCAAACAAACAAGCAAAGACACAAGCAAAACGCCACTTTGCTTATTTATAGTATGTTTGATTAATTTCGAATTTCTACTTTGATTAAATTTTAAGGTATGCTTAGTGAAATAACTCCAAGGTAAGGTTGCTGAAAATTGCTACGAAGTGATATATGAACAATAATTATAACAACAACAATAATGATAATGATAATAACAATAAAAGAAACAGTAATGTTAATGATATTTGTGATTTACATCCTCCTAGTATAAAGTCTTCGAGAACAATATTATCTACACTATGGTTGTTATTAATCCGTGTATTTGTACACTATGTATCTGTTTGAAAGCGAATTCTTTCTGAAGAATTTTGTCAGCAACAAATTCCTTGATATCATGGGTTTCTTTACATATGCATAATGAACGTGGAACACAAGATTTCGGTTTCTCGTCTGAGCGGAAAGACCAGAACCCAGACCACTAGTGATTCAAGGACTCAAAGACTGGAGTATAAAATCAATACCCTCTGTTTCAAATGTCTCCACAAATCTGCGCCCTCTTATCTCTGTAACTGTCTTCATCTGTACACTCCATCCCGTTCCCTTCGTTCAGCCGCAGATACTTTGTGCTTTCGAACACCCAGATTCAAACAAACCACTGTTCGCCGTCGCTCCTTCTCTGTTTCTGGTCCATCCACCTGGAATGACCTCCCTCTTTCACTTCGCCAAAAGCCTTCACTTGATACCTTCAAATCCAGCCTCAAAACACACTTATTTCCTACCTGAGACTTTCCCCCCAAATATCTGTCCCTAATTTTCAACAGCATCTTTCACCTTCTAAGTGTTGTTCCGAGTGTGTGTGTGTGTGTGTGTGTGTGTGTGTGTGTGTGTGTGTGTGTGTGTGTGTGTGTGGTGTGTACGTGTGTGCGTGCATGCGTGCATACGTGCGCGCGCATGGTTTTCAAATCTGTTGTTCATTATGTTTAAGGAGAGTTGCATGCCTGTAAATGATTGAGTGCAAGCGCTTCGATTTGTTGTTGTTTTTTTTACAAGATTCAGCGCTATATAAATTCCATATATTATTATTATTATTATTAAGGTCTAGTGAATGGGAGATAACTTCAGGTTCTGACGGGAATTTAAAACTGGCAACTTCTCGCTTTTGTGAGTGGCAGGAAGTAATAATAATAATAATAATAATGTATGGAATTTATATAGCGCTGAATCTTGTAAAGCAACAAATCAAAGCGCTCAGATTTTATTTCAAGTAGCAGTTGTTAAGTTTGGAAGGGGGGGGGAGGGCAGTGTGCTATTTGCTTTGCTTACAATTTTTTCGCTTCGAAAGGAGGAAACACACTTATGATGATATGAGCACAGCGACGCAAAATAGCGACAGAAAAATGAATGGAGCACTACAGTGCTGATCGTTCGAGGAAAGGACAAGTAACTGCTACTTCTCGTTCAACTTCAAAAGAAGAGAGCAGTTACTTCCCTTTATTCGCGGTGCGCTCGCTCTCTCTCTCTCTCTCTCTCTCTCTCTCTCTCTCTCTCTCTTTTTTTTTTTTTTTTGAAATATTGTTCATTGTTCATTGTTCATTGTTCTCTCTCTCTCTCCTCTCTCTCTCTCTCTCTCTCTCTCTCTCTCTCCTCTCTCTCTCTCTCTCTCCTCTCTCTCTCTCTCTCTCTCTCTCTCTCAACAACCATGTCCGAAATTCAATCTCCCCCATCCAAATATTGATGTATAGACGGTTTTATTTTCATTCTTCGACTAAAGCTTTAAAAAAAAAACCACCCACAAAACAAATGACAGGAAACGAAGATACAACCCTGAGGGACTCTTTTTTTTATATCAAAGAGCTTGCGGTACTTGCCGTTCCTTTAGATGGCTGCTTTACGATCTGAAAGCAAAGGTACTACGCGCCAGACTAGAAGCTTTGTAAAAGGCATTTATTTACATTGCAATAAACCGATGGTGATGGTGGTGTCCAAAACCCCTAAAGCCTTTCTAGAGTCAATGAAAGTGATGAATGTTTCATCTTCAGCCCTTCTTGTTTTCTTGAAAAGTGTACATTGTTTTGCACATATACCCTTTGAGGATACTTACGTGTGGAAGGCGTGTGCCTGTGCCTGTCAGATGTACACAAGCATGTACTGCACTTCTACAACCCATACAAGGAAAGGTTGGGATTTTATTTCATTCGATTTGATTAGAAGACTGTGCTGTGCGTATGACTTTTGTTTCAACTACCATGTTGTATATAGGCTGACATACTCAGAGGATTCTTTTTATTTTTATTTTTAATTAGAGTGCAGTTTGCTATGCTGAGAGCTTGTCATGGCTGAAAATAATCTCAGCAAAACATTAACACCATAACAACATTTTATATAGACCTCGGCGCTTTGTTTATAGGTAAGGTAAAGCTATCCCCATAACCTATGCGGGCGTTGGAGAGCGAGATATCACAGACCTCAGCTTCTCCAGGGACCAGCATTTTGAAGGCAGCGCCTATCTCCTCTCCCTCGCTGCTTTACCTTCCCTGACCTTAAAGAGGCAGGTTACAGCTTGGTGAACTGGGGGACTGTACTGAACCCAAGGCGAGCAAACGGTCACCCATCCACTTGGTAACCACGCTCAAAGTTGCTTCGTTTAAACCAATAGCTAACAAAGGCTGAAGCAATTGTCGATATTGTCTCCCATAAGGTTGTGGTAGTGAATGATCCAGAGAAGTTTCACGTCAAACTCCCTGTGTATAGCCCTACGATCATGCCTCGTGATAGCTGTTGGTCTATTTTCATTTCCAAAAACTCATTTGGCTTCCTCCATTCTCTTGCCTCTTGATAGCCGTTGGTTCATTTTCAATTTCAAAACGTCAGTGACCTCTCTCTCTCTCTCTCTCTCTCTCTCTCTCTCTCTCTCCCACCCATCTACCTCCCCAACCTCCTTCTCCACTCACAAACACACCGAGAACTACTACGTTTCCAACTTCAACTTTACCGACAAGTTCCGGTGAAAAGTCGATGTAGTCAATCCTGTAGTGCGGAGGCCATGTTAATTGATTAGGAACTGTCAAACTTGATCTGATTTCCTCTTGTTTCCGCACTCTTCGCCAACTCCTGATTTTCTGCACTAGATTTTCTTCACTAACGATGTCCTACCATTGCTCTCTGAGGTGGTAGGTACTGTCTGCACTTGGAATTCCGCCCTGGTAGTGTGGTTTAGTCAAGGGGAAATGCATTGGTCTGACAGCAGGGACCCTCACCTCTCGCCCTGTTCCTTTGGGGATTCTGAGGACTATTGTCAAGATAGGTCGCACCCCAGTTTCTGTGAACTTAACTTAAAAATATTTTTTTTAAAAGACAGAAAAGCAAAATTAAATTAAGCTGTTTTTCTTTAATTTGTGAACTTTACGGATAACAATGACAATGACAAGAAGAAAAGAAAGAGAAAAGCAATTAAAATCAAGGTGTTTATTTTAAACACCTGATTATTTGTATTGTATATTTAATTTCGTACTTAAAATCCAGGCCGATCTTTGCAGGACGATTACAAAACTTTTATTTACAGAGGTAATAGATTAGGTACAATGACTTTTTTTCATCCAGCCCTCAAAAAGGGAAAAAAAATATAAACAACAAAGCACAAGCAATATGTCTGAAGAAAAGAAAAAGGAAAGGAAAAGAGTAAAGGAAACGACAAAAGAGAAAATACACCAAGAATGAACAAATACATCCAGAACAAGAAGGTGGTAATGTCGTGGCTATCGTCGTTGCCAATGATGTAGTAGTAGTAGTAGTAGTAGTAGTAGAGAAGGTGATGTTCTACGATTCCGGGGGTAGTGCCGACGATGATGATGTTTATAACAAAAACGACAGCGATGAAGATGATGGCGAGAGAGAGAGAGAGAGAGAGAGAGAGAGAGAGAGAGAGAGAGAGAGAGAGAGAGAGAGAGAGAGAGAGAGAGAGCTGGAGACAGACAGACAGACAGAGACAAAGATGGAGAGTTTTCAGAGACAGAATTGCATAGTTATAAGGAAATAAGTCGAATGCAAAATCAAATAAAAATTTGGTGGGAAAGTACTCTAACAAACGCTCACTACAAATGTCACACAAAGGAATAGACAACATGGCAATTAGACAGGAAACTGACATATCAACAAACATGCAAACACAATCAAACAAAGCATATCACTGAAAGTCCTTCGGATGAGACTATAAACCGAGGCCCCGTGTGCGAACGAACGCAGAACATCTTGCCCACACGTTAAATCCTGTTCCGCTTTTCGTAAGAGTAGGCCATTGTGTGCCGGTGGGAACAGACGACAAAATTTACAAAACCGCATACACACGGGGACTGGATGTAAAAAAGCACATGAGTGCTTATTCCATTATCCTCGATATAAAAGAATAAAAGAAAAAAGGAAAAAAGAAAGAAAAGAACAGCAAACCACAAAGTAGAAATTGTTGATCAATTACATTTGGGGAGAAAGTGACGCCAGGTTTGTACTTTTCAGGAAAAAGTCATGCTACAATGTTTTGAATCTTTTATGGTTTGTTTCGGGTTTTTTTTAAAACAGGAAGTCTGTTCCAGAGCCAGCTTACAGAATAGGACAGACTTGATTTATATAATGTAATTCTAGGCACAGGAAGAGCGATAGTGTGCGAGTGCCTAAATTCATTAACTGTAAACATGTCTCTTAGTGATGGTGGGACAATGCCATGAAAAATGTAATGCATTAGAATTCCTGTGTTAAAAAGTAGTTTGGAGTTTAACGGTGGGAGGTTATTATCTCTATAATCAGCATCAGTTAAAGAAAAGGACTTATCTAATACAAGTGTAACAGCACGTTTATGAAGTCTGGTAATAGATTTAGTTAAGTTGTTGCTTGCCAGATCCTAAAGAGTGGAAGCATAATCTATGTTTGACTGAATATAGGAATGAAAAAATATGTTTCTTGCGTGCAGAGACAGAAAATGTTTTATTTTACGCAGTTGAAATAATTTTGAGGCAATGTTTTTTTTTAAAATAATCTTTTGATGTGCTCTGACCAAGATAAATTGTTATCAATAGTTACTCCTAATAGTTTATGACTTGAAATTTCTTCTATTATAGCATCAGTTATATAGAGTGATGGTTTAACTATGTTAAGATGTTGACGTTTTTGCCTAGTTGAAATAAGCATAAATTTTGTTTTGCTAGGATTGAGAGCCACGTTATTCATATGTGTCCATTTGACGAGACTATCTATGTTTTCTTGAATTGCTCGAAAGACCTGGTATGGATCCTTATCTGTTGTGTCTATAGTGGTGTCATCAGAAAAACTTCACAGGATACTTTGATAGATAAAGGTAAGTCATTGATATAGAGAGGGAATAGCAGAAGACCAAGAACAGACCCATGAGGAACACCGTAAATATTTGGAAGGTTATTAGAAAAGCAATTGTTAAAATAAACTTTTTGTTTTCTGCTAGATAGAGAGGAACAAATAAGTTCGAAGGTATTGGGAGATGTGTTATGGATGGCTAGTTTCTTTAACAGGAGATTGTGATCAAGGATGTCAAATGCCTTGGCAAAGTTGACAAAGAGAACTCCGGTAAATGGGTTTTGTTTGTTTTGGATAGCCACCTTTCAGTGAGTTTTGATAATGCTGTATTACACAGACAGTCACAGTCACAGTCTCCACAAGAGTAGTGATGCCCATTTCTAAACAGGAATTCCTGTTTGCATAGTATATGCGTTTGTTTCCCTGAGAGAATAACATGTACATCTCCGGTTGACGTGGGTTCACATTAAAGATAAAAGGTACAGGTTCCCATAACCTATGTGGTCGTAGAGGAGCGCGGGGTCAGAGATATAAGCTCCTTTAGGGGCCAGCAGTTTGTTCCTGTACGTGTGCTAAATATGACGTCCATGAGACCTCGTGTATCATCTCATCCAAAAAGAGACCTTGGTGTATCATCTCATCCAAAAGAATAGCACTCTGGTCTAGTGAATGGGGATCAAACCCACACTTCTGGCTTTCTAAGTGGATGCGAAACCTCTGGGCAATCATCCACCAATCTGGAATCCTGGAGATAGGATAGCTGAGTGGTTTAGACCTTGTGACCCCACGGTAAATGAGGGCACAGGTCAGGTCTTTGATAAAGTGCACGAGGGGCACATGAATGAAATCAGAAGTACATGTTCACTGTCACACTGCACACAGATGAAATCAGAAGTACATGTTTACTGTCACATTGCACATAGAGGAAATCAGAGTACATGCTTACTGTCACATTGCACTAGTCGGGTGTTTTGTGGGGAGGGAGGGAGGGGTTGTGATGGAGTGTTTGCCTGTTGTTGTGACCAAGAAAAACTCATCTTTCATCATCAAGTTTTCCTTTAGTTTCCTCTGTGGTTCCAGATTTCCTATCTCTCTTTCATACAATTGCCAGTCAGTTTCGGCTGTTTACGCGCGCGCGCGCGCGCTTGTGTGTGTGTGTTGTTGTTGTTGTTGTTATTGTTGTTGTTCTGTGTGTGTGAAGTCAAATCAAATTTCTATTATATTATCAGATGATACATTGAATAAGCAATGCATTTGCTTATTTTCATCAAGCCATCTATCTAAGAACAAATTTCTTAATGATAATACTGAAGTACTACATTATTGCAACCTTTACGGATAAAGTGTACCAATAAAAAAAAAAAGGAAAACCAATAAAATGAAATACTCTGCAAATTACAGATTACACACACATACATACACACGCACACACATATACACACGCACACACACATACACTCATACACACACTGGTGTGTGTGTGTGTGCGTTTGTGTGCGTGTACGCGCACGCGCGCGTATGTGTGTGTTTGCGCGCACGAGCGTGTATGGACAATAGCCCGCACGAGAAAGGTACATGTCCTTTCACCTTTTGAACTCCGTACCCCCCGACAGGCAATGTCCGAAAGGTCAGAAGGACACAAGGTCAAAGGTGAGGAGATGGAGCCCTGTCAGTACAGTGTGTGTGTATGTGGCTGGTCGGTGGGTGTGGGGGTGGGGGAGTAAGTGGGTGTAGTGCGTGTGTGTGTGTGTGGGGGGGGGGGGGGGGGGGGGGGGGCGGAGGGGGAAGGAGGGATCCCCCCCCCAACCAGGCAGATGGCCAGGTCAGATAGAGAGGGGGACCATTACATCCTCGACTGCCTGCCCCTCCCGCTTGCTTTTCCTCGTTTTTTTTTCTTTTGGTATTCTCTCTCTCCTCTCTCTTCTTCTCTCTCATCTCGTCTCCCTCTCTCTCATCTCTCCTCTCTCTCTCTCTGCTCTCTTGTCGTCTCTGCTCTCTCTCCCCAGCTCTCTCTCTCTCTCTCTCTCTTCCTCTCTCTTCACTCTCTCTCTCTATCTCTCTCTCTCTATCTCTTCTCTCTCACTCTTCTCCTCTCTCTCTCTCTCTCTTCTCTCTCTTTCTCTCTCTCTTTCTCTCTCTCTCTCTTCACTCTCTCTCTCTACTCTCTCTCTCTATCTCTTTCCTCTCTCTCTTCTCTCTCTCTCTCCTCTCTCTCATCTCTTCTCTCTCTCTCTTCTCTCTCTCTCTCTCTCTCTCCACTATCTCTCTTCACTCTCTCCCTTCTATCTCTCCTCTCTCTCTATCTCTCTCTCTCTTCCTCTCTCTCTTCATCTCTCTCTCTCTACTCTCTCTCTCTCTCCACTCTCTCTCTTCTACTCTCTCTCTCTACTCTCTCTCTTCTCTTTCTCTCTCCATCTTTATCTCTTTCTCTCTCTCTCTCCTCTCTGCTCTCTTCTCTAATTGTTGGGCTTGGGGGGGGGGGGGGGGTTGTTGGGGGGGAACTGGTTGTTGAAAAGGGTAGTTCCCCTTGTTATTTAGTGCGAGACTGGTAAAGTATGGGGGTTTATATTATTAAGATGTATCCCTAAAGGGCGGGGACTGGATGAAAAAAACACTGTGTGCTATTCATTACCTCGAAAAAAAGAATTTGGTCATTGCATGTCATGTCATGCCTCTCTCTTTCTCCTCTTTCCTCTCTCTTCTCACCTCTCTCTTCACTCCTCCCCTCTACTCTTTCTCTCTCTTTTCCTCTCTCTCTCCTCTCTATCCTCCTCTCTCTCCTCTCTTTTTTCTCTCCTTTCTCTCTCTCTCTTCTCTCTCTCTCTCCACTCTCTCTTTCATTTCTCTCCTCTCTCTTTCTCTCCTCTTCTCTCCTCTCAAACTCCTCTCTCCCCTCTCTGTGTCTGTCTGTCGGCTGTCTGTCTCTCTCTCTCTCCTCTCATCTCTCCTCTTCTCTCTCTCACTCTCTCTCTGTCTGTCGCTGTCTGTCTTCTCTCCTCTCTCTTCTCTTTTTCTTTCTTTTTTCTCCTCTTCTCTTTCCCCTTTCTCTCTCTCTCTCCTCCCCTCTCTCCCCCCCCTCTTATTCTTCCTTCTCTCGGGGCCTTAAAATAAAAGTATCAATCATCTACCTTAATAATTTCTAAAACCTCTCTTCTTCTTTTCCTTCTTCTGTCTTCTTCTCTGTCTGTCTTTCTCTTCTTCTTCTTCTTCTCTCTCTCTCCTCTCTCTCCTCTCTTCTCTCTCTCCCCTCTCTCTCTCTCTCTCTCTTCTTATCTTTTTCCTCCCCCCCCAAGAGTTTTTTACCATTTAAACACCATGAAAATTAGCCTCTGTTTGGCTGTGCTTGGGGTTGGGTTGGGGGAGTGGGGGGTGGGGGGAGGAGGAGGGAAGTGGAGAGTAAAAGACAGGACATTGGGGGGGGCTGGAGTTAGAGCGAGGTGGGGGGGGGGGGGGGGTTACTATCTCCACCACCATCACCACACACTATTCCTTACTTCCCATCTCAAGATCACTGACCCTCTCATGCTTCGTTGCTTCCTCACCCCCCCCCCCCCCCACCCCTACCTTTTCTTTGCCACTGGGCCTCTGTCCTTCCATGGTCCACTCTTGTCCCTTTGAGGGGGGGGGGGGGGGGGGGGGTGGGGAGGGGGACGGGGGGTAGGGAGAGAGGGAGGAGTTGTATTGTAGAACCTGTAGTTTTCTTTTCTCTTCTTCTTCTTTCTTCTACTTCCTTTTTGTGGATAAAGTCGTCTTTGCCGTTTCTGAGAGGAGAGAGATGAGAGACAAGCCGTTTAGAGAGAGAGAGAGAGAAGAGAGGAGAAGAGAGAGAGAGAGAGAGAGAGAAGAGAGAGAGAGAGAGACAGCCAGACAGACAGACAGACAGAGAGCAGAAAGAAGGAGGGGGCAAGGGAAGGAAGCAAACGCGCGCGTGTATGTGTCTGTGTGTGTGTGTGTGCACGCATATGCATGTATTCGTGCACGTTCCTGTTTATGTCCTTGTGATTTTGATTTATTTATTTTGATTGATTGATTTATTCTTTTATTTCGAGAATAACGAATTAACACTCATGTGCTTTTTATTTTTTACATCCAGTCCCCATGTGTATGGCGTTTTGTAAATGTTGTTGTCCGTTCCCACCAGCACACAATGGCCTACTCTTTCGAAAAGCGGAACGAGTTTTAACGTGTCCGCAATATGTTCTGCGCACGTTCGCACACGAGACGTCGGTTTATAGTCTCATCCGAAGGACTTGTACGGAGAGTGGAGTCGGCACTGATGTTAACTTTAGAGGAAAAATCCTCTTGAACGAGATTCAAACCCGGGTCAGCAGATCAGTTTATAGTTTTATCCGAAGGACTCTTTATAATTTATTCTCCCAGCAGGCAAACCAAGAAGTACTGCACTGCTCTCTCAGGGCCAGTCAGGATGCTTTCAAGCGTTACGATACCATCTATAATTCATAGCGTCACAAGAAGGTGAGAATATTCATTATTCTGGGACCATGAAGAAGAACACTTTAATGTGATGCCCAAACTGCCTCGTCACAAAATTGTGTGTGCGTTTTATATTATTTTTATTTTATCTTATTTTATTCTTTTAGTTCGAGGATAATGAAATAAGCACTCATGTTGCTTTTTTTTTACAACCAGTCCCTGTGTGTATGCAGTTTTGTAAATTTTGTCATCCGTTCCAACTGGCACACAATGGCCTACTCTTCCGAAAAGCGGGACAGGTTTTAACATGTGCGCAAGATGTTCTGCGTGCGTTCGCATATGAGACACGGGACTTCTGTGTGTGTGTGGTGTGTGTGTGTGTGTGTGTGTGTGTGTGGTGTGTGTGTGTGTGCGCGCGCGCGTGTGTGTGTGTGTGTGTGTGTGTGTGTGTGTGTGTGTGTGTGTTTCTTCATAATTTAATTTTTCCTTATTATTCCCGTTTCAGTTTCAATTAATGCGCTCTCTCTCTCTCTCTCTCTCTCTCTCTCTCTCTCTCTCTCTCTCTCTCTCTCTCTCTCTCTCTCTCTCTCTCTCTCTCTCTAATACCTTATATATTCATTTCCTTTGTAAGATCACATTTTCTGTCTTGTTTTTCCTCTCATTCATTTTCTTTTCTTGTTTGTATTTTGCCACGTCTTGTTCTTGCCCCTCACTAGTACACAAGTTTTTGTTTCAACCTTTTTCCCTTTTTAAAGTAAATTTTCTTTGTCCTTCCTACATCTATTCAGGTTTTCTTTTCTTCTGGCTAAATCAGATATAAAAAAGCGACCCTGAGACTAATCATGCCAAGTTAAAAACGAAATTGACAGACACTATAACCGAGTGGTCAAGACCGTTTACTTCCAAACTCGTGGGTCTTTGAAGTCTTGGGTTTGAATCTCGGCAGCGTCTCGTTCATTCAAGGTGGGGATTTTTACGATCTTCCAGGTCAACTTCAAGTGCAGACCTGCCACTACATTAATTTTGTTTATGTATATACGTATGCAGAAGATCCAATTTGCTCGTTAAAGATTCCGTCATTTATGTAAGCGTTAGGTGGGTTACGAAAACGCGAACATAAATATCCAAGTTACATCCCCGAAGTCGGAATGCGGCTACCTTCATAGTGGGCAAAAGTGGTCTGGAACGCAATGTCTCATCATTGCTGGAGCTCTAGTCCAGGAACAAACACAAAAACAAAAAATGATAATAATAAAAAAAGAAAATAATAAAGAAATAAGTTTAAATTGTGTATGAATTTCATTCTGCGCAAAGTCTAACACGAGGGATGTCGGATTCATTCTATTTCAACTCTCTGTGTTTACATGATATAAGAGTGGACATGAAATAATGGGAGAAAGAAAGAAAGAAAGAAATGAAAAGAAAGGAAGGAAGGAAGAACGAAAGAAAAGGAAGAAAGAATAACGACAGAAAGAAACAAATAAATAAAAAGAAGGAAAGAAAGAAGGGCAAAAAGAGATAGAAAAAAAGGAAAAGAAAGAAGAAGTAAAGAAAGAAACGAAAGAAAGAAAGATAGAAAATAGAAAAGAAAGAAGTAAAAGGAAAGCAAGAAGAAATAAAAAAGAAAAGAAAGAAAGATGAAAAAAGGAAAGGAAGAAAGAAATAAAGAAAAGAAACAAAGAAATAAATGGAAAACAAAAAGAAAGACAGATAAAGAAAGAAAGAAAGAAAGAAACCCGTCTGAAATTGTTGTTCCTCTTTTCAACACTGCTAAAGCTTTATCTCTGGCTCCTCTCCCTCCCGTTCTCTTTATGTGTCTGTCTCTATATCTGTCTGTCTGTGTCTGTCTCTGTCTCTGTCTCTGTCTGTCTGTCTGTCTCTGTCTCTGTCTGTCTGTCTCTATATCTGTCTGTCTGTCTGTCTCTGTCTCTGTCTGTCTGCATTTCTCTTTGTATCTGTCTGTCTGTCTGTCTCTGTCTGTCTGCATTTTTGCTGTCTGTCTGTCTGTCTCTCCAACTTTTTATTCACTCAATCTTTCCCGTCTGTTTGTCTGTTTATCTGTCTCTGACTGTCTATGTCTATCTATCTGTCTGTATGTCTCTCCTCCAACTATTGTTCACTCAATCTTTCCTGTCTGTCTGCCTGTCTGGGTGGCTGGCTTGTCTGTCTGTCTGTCTCTCTCTCTCTCCTCTCTCTCTCTCTCTCTCTCTCTCTCCTCTCTTCTCCTCCTCTCTCTCTCTCTCTCTCCAACTTTTGTTCATTCAATCTTTTCTGCCTGTCTGTGTATCTGTCTGTCTGTCTGTCTGTCTGTCCGTCTGTCTCTCTGTCTGTATGCTGTATGTCTGGTTCTCTCTCTCTCTCTCTCTCTCTCTCTCTCTCTCTCTCTCTCTCTCTTCTCTCTCTCTCTCTCTCTCTCTCAGAACAGAAACACCTAACTCTGGCAGCAGTTGTGTCTGAAGAGAATTCCTCTTGTGTCTGCGGATGCGGGCAAAGCATAGCAGAGCCTTAATTTATGTCAGTCACCTTACGGTCAAGGACACTCGGACAGGGTCACGGTGAAGGTCGGTGACCTTCCTGCCCTAAAGAAAAAAAAAATCGAGTGCTATGCAAGTGGTTTGGTTGGTTGGTTGGTTGGTTGGTTGGATTTCATGTTGTTTAGGATTTTTCCCTTCTTAGAATGTTGTTTTTGTGTGTGTGTGTGTGGATTTCTTTGTTTTTTGTTTGTTTTCTTTTCTTGGGATTCTTTTGGGGAGGGGAGTGGGGTTTCTTGGATTTTGTTGTTGGTGTTTCTTGGGGGAGTTCTTTTTCTTTCCTTTTTTTTGGGGGGGGGGGGGGGGGGGGATGAAGGGGGCAAGGATTTTCCTTGGTTTTTGTTGTCTTTGGTGGGAGGGGGGGGGGGGCGGTATATTTTCTTTGATTTGGGGGACAGGTTGTTCGTTTTTTGTTGTTTTTTTTGGTTGTTGTTGGTTTGTTGTTGTTTTGTGGTTTGTTTGTTGTTGTTGTTGGTTGTTGTTGTTGTTGTTGATTTTTTTTGAGGGGGTGTTGTTTTTTTGTCTATTTGGCCGATAGGGTAGGGTTGTACTGTGGGCAAGGCACGTCCACTATAATCACATTTCTGCCCAGTTTTCGAAACAGCAGCTGCCTCCTCTGCTGTTGTGGAGGTCATTGTCGAACAAGACGGACAAACACATAATGTGTGTGTGTGTGTGTGTGTGTGTGTGTTCGTTTGTTCGTTCGTTCTTTACATTTTACGTCTTTTCACCATCAGCGATATTAGACGAAGGAAGACAGGGGGAAAGAAGGAAAGCAGATGTTTGTGTGTGACTGAAAGTTTGTGTTTTGTCACTTGTAATGCGAGCATGTATATGTCTGTGTATGTATGTGAGAGTGTGTGTGTGCGGTGTGTGCGCGTGTTTTGTGTGTGTGTGTGTGTGTGTGTCTTTGTGTGTCTTTGTGTGTGCGTGCGTGCTTGTGTGTGAGTGTGTATGTATGCGTGAGTGTGTGTACATACGTGCGTGCATGCGTGCGTGTTTTTTTGTGTGTGTGTGTGAGAGACAGAGAGATCAATAGAGAGAGAGAAAGTGAGTGTGTGTGTTAGTGGTGTGTGTATGTGTATGTGTGTGTGTCTGCAAGTGCATCTATTTCATTACGACGGGCTTTTTCCAACAGAATTTAGCCAGAGACAATTCTTTTTTCCACGGGACGTCGGTGTTTATGTCGTGTCCAAAAGACTAGCACCCGAACCACCATTACTGTTTAGTGGAAGAGGGGAAGGTCTGGCTTCAAGACGAAATTCAAGTCACAACCTTTATTTTTTTCTAAATAGATGCTTTGCCCCTAGATCACTGATCCACACAGACAGGATTTCAACGCACAGTTGGTTGTGATCCTAGGGCAGTTCCACTATTTGATACAGTGGTCCGCTGATACCTAGGGTTGTGCAGTGCATTGCAGAACACCTTATCCAGCAGAAATTCTTTGAAGTCGGTGTATGGCTGCCTTAAGTCACGGCAGAGTTCTCTGCATGAAGTTCGGACTGCTCTACCTAGGGAGAGCACGTCGCCACAAGAGCAGCGCCACCCTTTGTTCTTTTCCTGTCTGTATGTGTATTTGTTTTCTTACCCGGGTGGCTTTTTCTACAAAATTTTAACAAGCCAAGTTTCTTGCTGTGGGTTCAGATTGTTCGCTTTCTATACAGGTACGTTACCTCTAGACCACCTATTCACTGCATGCTGGGTTATGTTTGTGTCATCCATCATCCACACTGTGGGCCACTGCTGGCCTAGTCTTCTCCCATAAGGGAATGGGGTTTGGAAGGTGCGTTGAGGGTTTCTGGCCTACAGTCACACTGCCAGCGTTAGTCACTGCCTCACCCAAGGACTTGTGTGTGTGGGGGGGGGGGGGGGGGGGGGGGGGGGGGGGTGGGGGGGAGGGGGGAGTGGAGGGTCAGAGTGGAATCCAAAGATAACTCCAAGTGATACAATAATCATCTCTTCCTGACAAACAAACATCTGTAGACTCGAACCTCAACACACGGATTTCCTCAGGTCACCTGTCACAGCCTCTGACCACTAAGCTCTTCTGCTCCTCTCCCCCTCCCCCCCCCCCCCCCCCCCCCCCCCCCCCCCCCCCCCATGTCCTACCTTTCCTACCTCTACAGTAAGCAAGTAAGGATATGTTGTGCGCCCAATCCATCATATGAGAGCTCTAAGTGTTTAAAACACATGACACAGAATTATTCCATGAATGAACAAAAAGACTAACCCACAGAGACAGCCACAACACATCTCCTTTCACTATAACCCATTCTCCTCACTGGCTACCGAAAAACTAATTAGTCACGAACAAAATATTAAAGAAAATGAAAGTTACATATAATTACAACTGCATTTTTTGTGGTAAAGAAAGGACACGATAAACCATTATTTATGGTAGTGTCAGTATGTACAGAATTTCTGGAAAGAACTTGAAGTGACTATAAAACACACCTGCTATCATTGTGAGAGACTGGACCTTAATGTGGAAATAGTGCTTTTTGGCACTGATGCAATTAAAATAACTGATGAAGTGTTCGACTTAATAATACTGTTAGCAAAGTTCTATGTTTATAAATGTCGGATTGGTAAAACAAAATCTAATGTTTGTAATTGTCTGAATGAACTAAAATATGAAATGGAAAAGCTGGAGCATAGCAAACAAATGCCGTTTACTAATTTTAAGAAAAAAATAGTTCCAGTACATAAACTTAGTAGAAAGTTGAGAATCATTTCAAAATATCAGTAAATTTATGTATGTAATCTATAAATCTTGACTTGACAATGAAAATGCTGATTGATTCTTTGTGTACTTTGTGTAGCTAGTAGTCTTGTACGCCTGTAAAATGGAAATGATGTAATGTTGTTTGGATGAAAAGTTAATTTGTTTCTTTTGAACTGTATATGTGTGTCAATCAAAAAGATTTTAAAAAAAAGAAAAACTAAAGTGAACAAGTATACCTACATGCTTTCCTACCTATCCACCTACCTACCTATCTACCCACCTGCCTACCCACCTGCCTACCTACCAACCGACCTACCCATTTATCAATTGAGTGGACTGAGAGGAGGGAAAGGGGGACTGTGCTCATGGGGGGTGAGGTGGGGGTGGGATACTGTCCTGTACCCTCATCTCCTCACCCCACACTCCTCTTCTCTCTCTACCTTGGTTGTTAAGTGCCTGTCCAGGGAAGACAGGCTGTTATCACGTCTGGCATCTGCAGGCTTGTCAAAGCTGTCAGCCTATTACAGGCTTGGCCCTGGCGTCAGGCTGTGGGGATGGATGTGTGCTGATAGCGTAGTAGTCCCTGTCTGATATCATTCATTACAGCTGGACACATGGCGGGGAGCACTGCTGTTGTTTGGCGTTGTTGTTGTTGTTGGTTTTTATTTTTTTTATTTTTTTATTTATTCTTTTATATCGAGGATCATGGAATAAGCACTCATGTGCTTTTTTACATCCAGTCCCCGTGTGTATGCGGTCTTGTAAATTTTGTCATCTGTTCCCACCGGCGCACAATGGCCTACTCTTTCGAAAAGCGGAACAGGATTTAACGCGTGCGCAAGATGGTCTGCATGCGTTCGCACACGGGGCCTCGATTTATAGTATCATCCGAAGGACTTTGACATTCAGTTCGATTTTTTTTGTCAAACTGGGAAGAAAGGGCGAGGCTGGGAATCGAACCCACAACCTCACGGTTGACTTGTTGGCAGGCAAACATCTTAACCATCCTGCCACCTTCCTTCTTTGATGAGGGTGGTGGTGGTGGTGGTGGTAGTGGTGGGAGAGTTGTCAGCAATGCTAATGGTAGTGGTGCTGGTGGTGTGTATGTTCATGTGTGTTTATTTATTTTATTTATTTAATTCTTTTATTTCGAAGATAATGGAATAAGCACTCGTGTTGTTGTTTTTACATCCAGTCCTTATGTGTCTGCAGTTTTGTAAATTTTGTCAATCATGTGTGTGTGCGCACGCGCGCGCGCGCGCGCGTGTGTGTGTATATGTGTGTGCGCGCGCGCTTTGAGTCTGTAGGTACTTGATCTTGTTGTTTATCATCTTGCTCACTGGGAGGGTCCTTCCTTCTTCTTTGCCGTCGAACACTCAGACAGCAACTATAATGGTTTGTCATATGAGCGAAAATGAGGTTGTGTTGCCGTTAAGCGTCTGACAAGTCAGGTGCAGCTCACATGACTTCGGCATGGGAGAGAATGGTTATCGTTGAAGTCTGTCTGGAAAAAAACATGACGACAGGAGAATGGACCGAGAAGGCAGAACATAGACAAGGAGGAGGTGACAGGAAGAAAAGGAACACGGCAGAAACAAAGAGAGGGATAGAAAAGAGGAAATTGCTCGCACAGAGTTACCAGAAGGCGGGGATGCTGTTTTATACTGACAGGCCACCAGCATCCCCACGGGAGTGGGGGGGAAGAGTGGGGGGGAGTGGTGAGGGGGGGGGGGGTTGCAACTTTTTCCTCATTGGACGCTACACCCTCTCCTACTATACCGCCTTCTTTCAAGAGGATATTTTCCCCTGGAGTTAACATCAGTGCAGACTCCACCCTCCCCAAAAGTCCTTCGGATGAGACTATAAACTGGGGTTCCGTGTGCGAACGCACGCAGAACATCTTGCGCACACGTTAAAACCCGTTCCGCTTTTCGGAAGAGTAGGCCATAGTGTGCGGGCGGCAACGGATGAAAAAAACTGACAAAACTGAATACACACGGGGACTCGATGAAAAAAGCACATGAATGCTTATTCCATTATCCTCGATATAAAAGAATAAATAAAATAAAATGAAAATAACTTCTGTTCTTCTTTTCGCTTGTTGGCTGATAGAATTCTCTGCAGTGCTGTTGTCAGCTTTGTCACTGCTCTGTTTACTTTTGTTCTTTTTTTTTTTCTAACTGGACCATGTTTTTGTTATCCTTGCTATTGTTATTGTTGTTATTGTTGTTGTTGTGATGGTGGTGGGTGGTTGGTGGTGGTGGTGGTGGTGGGTGGTGTGGTGGTGGTGAGTGAAGAATGCTAACGAAGAAGAAGAATGCGCGAATGTAAAGATTGCAAAGATGTAGAAGAAAGAGAAGAAAATGATAGAAGAAGAAAGGAAAGAAGAAGAAGAAGAAGAAGATGGATGAGAGAAGAGAATGAATGATAGAGAAGAAGAAGATGAGTGATGATGATGATTGTGGTGGATGTGGGTGTTGGTGGGTGGTGGTGGTGGGGGGGGGGGTGGTGTGGCGCACGTGGGGGATAAGATGACGACGATAATGATGACGATAATGATGACGACGATAATAATGATGATGATGATTATGACTGTGATGTGGAAGTGATAGTTGGTGGTAGTGGTGGTGGTAAGAGAGAATAGAGATGATGATGAGGAAGTTGATGATGGTGTTTACAATGATGGTGAGGTCATATGGAGATGACAATGTGGGAATGACAGGGTATTGGGGGATTGTGTCTTAATTATTTAGAAATTTGTTCTCTCTCGGCAAATACGCATCTAAGCATACGCAAAATAACAGGAAATCAGTCTTACAAATTAATACAGCTGCCAAACGACAGTTGGTTAATCACAAAAGATGTCGCCGTGCTGATTCTGTATGCTATGTGACAGAAAGAGACAGCAACTCAATATTTAGTATTACAACGTAGAGACAAACAGAAATCTTATTATGTCGTGAGAGAATTTCATTTCTTTTTTTCTGTTTCTTTTTTTGTTTGTTTTGTTTTTCACTTTCAGCTTTTGTTTTTCGCGTTAATCTTTATTTGTCATGGTTTTTGGTTTCTTTCATTTTTGGTTTGCGTGTGTGTCACTTCATATTCAGGTCGCTTTTCATTAAAGCTCATTCTCTCTCTCTCTCTCTCTCTCTCTCTCTCTCTCTCTCTCTCTCTCTCTCTCTCTCTCTCTCTCTCTCTCTCTCTCTCTCTCTCTCTCTGTCTCTCTCTGTCTCTCTCTGTCTCTGTCTCTATCCCTCTCTCTCTCTCTCTCCCACACACACACACACACTCGTGAGGACGGGATAGCCTGGTGGTTAGAGCGTTGCACATTGCGCTCACGATTTGCTGACTCAGGTTCAAATCCCTGGTTTTTTGTGGGTTTTTTAAAATTTTGTTGGGGGGGGGAGGGGGAGGGGGGTTGCCCTGGAGTTAACATCTGTGCCGTCTGCATCTACGCCCCAAAGTCCTTCAGGTGAGACTATAAACCGGAGACGCGTGTGCGAACGCAGGCAGAGTGTCTTGCGCACTCGATAAAACCTGTTCCACTTTTCAAAAGTGTGGGCCATTGTGTGCTGGTGGGAACCGATGACAAAACTGCACGCATAAGGGGACTAGGTGTAAAGAAAAGCACATGAGTGCTTATTCCATTATCTTCGATAAAAAGAATTTAAAAAAAGAAAGCAAGTGTGTGTGTGCGTGTGTGTGCATGTGTGCTTGTGTGTATGTGTGTGTATATATATATATGTGTGTGTGTGTGTGTGTGTGTGTGTGTGTGTGTGTTGTGTGTGTGCGTGCGTGCGTGTGCGCTCGTGCGCGCGTGTGCGTGCATGTTGTAGTATATATATATATATATATATATATATATATATATCCTTTGCCATGCGCCTATGGACTCGACCCCCCACTCCACCCCCCCCCCCCCCCCCCCCCCCCCCCTTCCCCCCCCCCCCTCCTCATCCTGCTTCCATCTCAACGTTGAAATCTAGTCTGCTCAAGACGACCATAAATCCTCAACTGCCACCCCCTCTCCCCCTCCACGACCCCCCCACCCCCACCCCACCCCTTAACTCACCCCCTCAACCCCTCCCCTGTCTCCCATCTCTCCCCCCCCCCCCCCCCCCCCCCCCCCCCTCTCCCCGACGACACAATCTCATCGCCCACTCTCACTGCCACTACAAGGAAAGGCAAGAGGCTCTGAGAACTCCTCTCTGACCAGCCTGGCTTTAATGTCGTCACTATAGAAACGGAGATAATGTTGTCATGAAGGGCGAGGGAATGTCTCCGCACTTTTAGAGAGAGAGAAAGAGAGACAGACAGACAGACAGACACAGAGAGAGAGAGACAGATAGACAGAGAGACAGAGAGAGTGTGAGAGAGAGTGAGAGAGGCAGACAGACAGACATACAGATAGACAGAGAGAGAGTGTGAGAGAGTATGAGTGGATGAATGAATGAAAGATCTTTGTTTTCCAAGTGTTACAGAGTAAGTATTCATATGCTTTTTTCATCCGACCCTTGCCCTGATTAAGAACTATCAAGAGAGAGAGAGAGACAATGACAATGACAATGACAAATTCTTTTATTTCGAGGATAATGAATAAGCACACATGTGCTTTTTTACATCCAGTCCCCGCCCGTTAGGGATACATCTTAATAATAATAACCCAATACTTATACAGTCTCACAATAAAAACAAGGGGAAATAACCCTTTTCAAAACAGCTCCCCACCAGCAACACCCCCTCCCCCCCCCCCCCCTCCCAAAGCAAGCAATTAAAAGAAAATCCTAAGAATACCCACCCCTACCCCCACCCCCCAAAAAACCCTAACCAAAACAAACAAACAAACAAAAGAGAAGGAAAAACCAAACCAACAAAAGATGATAAAAAAGAGAAAAACAGACAAACAACAACAACAAGAACAAGAGCAACAACAAAGCCAAGAAAAATAACACAACCAAACTTAATAAGTCATAAAGATAAACATCTACACATTGTCAAATGGTAAACATACTTGTTACACATAATTATAAGATATTGAAATAGGGCACTCATTAAAACTTAAGTACAGAGGCAAGTCCAATAAAGTATTGAAAATATAAAGAGAGAGAGAGAGAGAGAGAGAGAGAGAGAGAGAGAGAGAGAGAGAGAGAGAGAGAGAGAGAGAGAGAGAGAATCATTTTGCAGATGGCACTTTGAATAAGTGATGCACTTTTTTTTGCGGGGGATCAGTTCTTGTATCTAGGAACACCCCCCACCCCCAACCTTTTCCCAATAATATTTAACTACAAAGTTGTGTGTGTGTTCATCTTCTTCTCATTAGTTTAATGTCCATTCACTACAATGTGATTTAGATTATGGTACATTCACGTGAAGAATGTACAGAAAGAAGAGATGAGGAAAACTCGTTTGTGTGTGTGTGTGTGTGTGTGTGTGTGTGTGTGTGTGTGTGTGTGTGTGTGTGTGTGTGTGTGTGTGTGTGTGTGTGTGTGTGTTGTGTGTGTGTGCGGCACCTTCACTTCATTCCCACCAACAGACAGTCCATAGAGAAATGGACAAAGTAAAAGCAAAGAAAAAGGTAACGCGGTAAATAAAGGTGTCCCATAACATAAAATTATGTGGTCGCAGGGGAGCGAAGCGTCAGAGACCTCACTTCTCAAGGGGCCAGCATATTGAGGGCGGCGCCCATCTCCTCTCCCTCACTGCTTTACCTTCCCTAACCCTAAACAGGCAGGTATCCATTAACAGCTGGGTGAACTGGGGGACTATACTGAAGCCCAGGCGCGCAAACGGTCACTCACTTGGTAACCACGCTCGAAAACAAGCAAACCCACAAAACAACCCCTTTTCACCCCAACATCCCTATAATATAAAACAGGGCTGTAGCCTGTCACCTGCTCTTCAAGTAATCTCTGTCCCTCTCTCTTTCCTGTCTTTCCTCTCTTCCATTCTTCTGTTCTGTTCCTCTGTTCTCTCCCTGTTGTTCTCTTTTCCTTTGTTCTTCCTCTTTCTCTGCCACTCACTTCTTCTCTACACACTACAACAGTCCTTTAGATGGGTGGGGGTTATGGTGGTGATGGTGGTAGTGTGGTGGTGATGGGTTATTGGAGAAGGGGACTGTACTGATGAAAGCGCCAGCTCTCTCCCTTTGTGGTGGTTGTATGCCAATGCCTTAAAAGATAACAGTTCTCTCTTATGCGGAAGTCTTATGCGCTGGGCCTGACTTGTCAGGCGCTTAACGGCAGAGTGACACCTTTTCACTTATATAACGCACAACAATAGTTGATGTCTGAGCGTTTGACGACGACGACGACGAAGAAGAAGAAGAAGAAGAAGAAGAAGAAGAAGAAGAAGAAGAACAAGAACAAGACAAGACAAGAACAAGAACAAGAACAAGAACAAGAACAAGCCTGTCAATGCTTTAGTCTGGGTAAAGGTGGTGTTTGTTGTTTTGTTTTGTCTGACTTTGCTCTGTGCGTGAGTGAGTGCGAGGAGAGTGTGTGTGTGTGTGAGTGTGAGGAGAGTGTGTGTGTTTATTTTTTGGGGGGGTCCCTTTTCTTATTCGGTGTTCGTTGTTGTTGTTGTGTTGTTGTTGTTGTTGTTAAAGGGGGGGGGGGTCTGTCTCTTCACTGATGTTAGTTTTCCCATGTCTTCTTCGTCCGCCTCATTTTCTGGCTGGCTTGTTTTAAAAGGTAAAGGTGTCTCATAACCTGTGTGGTCGAAGGGGAGCGAGGCATCAGAGACCTCACTTCTCATGGGGCCAGCATATTGAGGGCGGCACCCATCTCCTCTCCCTCGCTGCTTTACCTTCCCTGACCCTAAAGAGGGCAGGTACCCATTTACAGCTGGGGGAACTGGGGGACTGTACTGAAGCCAAGACGCGCAACGGTCACCCATCCAAGTGGTAACCACGCTTGACGCTGCTTAACTTGGCTGGGGGAAAGTGAGTGCTCTGACCACTGAGCTATCCCGTCCCCTCGTCCCCTTGTCTTACATCTGATCATATGAAACACCAGGTCTTGTAGACCACTTTCAGTCACAGCAGAATTAAGCGCTTTGATTTGTTTGTTTTTTTACAAGATTCAGCGCTATATAAATTCCATATATTATTATTATTATTATTAATTCGCTGCGTGAAATTCGAGCTGCTCTTCTTGTGGAGAGCGCCTCGCCACAAGAGCAGCGCCGCCAATTATTATTTGTGTTGCTGTTTGCATGTGTATTGGTTTCCCTGGTAGAGTAGCTTTTTTAAACAGATTTTGCTAGGGACAACTCTCTTGTTGCCGTGGGCTGAGAGTATTCTGCACACAGGACTTCGGATTCTTTTATCACAGCTGCAAACAAGCTAAAGATGAACAGCATTGAGTGTGGCTACCTTGCAGATGGGTGACCGCTCGTCTTGTCTTGGTCTTTAGTACAGTCCCCCAGTTCACCCGGCTGTAAATGGGTACCTGCCCTCTTTAGGATCAGGGAAGGTAAAACAGCGAGAGAGAGAGAGAAGATGGGTGGTGCGCTCAATATGCTGGCCCCTGGAGAAGCTGAGGTATCTGACACACCGCCTAAGTTATGGGAACACCGTTATATAATTATATTGTCTGTATCTATCCGTTAGTCCTCTTTGTTGAGCATCTCTCTGTCACTGACTCTCTGTCTCTGTCTCCCCGTCTTTGTCTCTGTGGTCTGTCTCTGCCTCTGTCTGTCTGTCTCTGTCTGTCTCTGTTTTTCTGTCTGTCTGTCTCTTTGTCTCTGCCTCTCTCTATCTGTCTCTCTGTCTGTCTCTATTTGTCTGTCTGGCTGTCTCTTTGTCTCTGTCTCTGTCTGTCTCTCTCTCTGTTCCATCTCTCTCTTCTTGTCTATAATTTCTACATATCTTGCATCTCTCTCCTGTCATCTAATTCTCCCTGCTGTCTCCTATCGTTCCCTGTCTCCCATAGCTTCAAGTATGCATTCTCAGAGCTCACACACACACACACACACACACACACACACACACACACACACACACACACACACATGTATGTCATTATCGTGCCCTGTCAAAAGCCCCTTTCTCTCTGCCTGTTCTGATCTGAGTGTCCTTCTTCTGATCATGTCTGCAATGTCTCCCTGTCTTTCGTGTCTATGCATCTTCAATCTTACTTGTCTTCCCTTTCCTTCTGTTGTCCATGCTCTCTGTCTCTCTGTCTCTATCTCTCTCTCTCTCCTCTCTCTCTCTCTCTCTCTCTCTCTCTCTCTCTCTCCGTGTCCATTTGTCATCCATCTTACATGTGTCCTGTCTCAAATGACCAGCACCCTTATTTTCTTCCCTTCATCCCACCTCTACCCCCACCCCCCTTCCCCCCATGGCCTTGGCCAAACTAAGCCTCCGTTATTGACACAGGACAAGTGCCAAGGCTCACTCTATGATGATGTTGTGTTCTGTTTTCAAGTGCTTGTCAAGGACTGGTTTTCAACCATGGTTAAGAAGTTCTTTGTCTAATCACCGTACGGTCGAGAGGTTACGCACCTGCCTGGGAAACGAAAACTCTGGTGTCGAATTTCGAAGCGTGTCGTGGTTCAAACCTCGTTTGCGCCCAGAACTTTCCCCATCTCTCAAGTAGACCTTGAGTGGTGATCTGGATTCTAGTCTTTTGAATGAGACGAATAAACCGAGGGCCCATGTGCAACACGCATTTAGAGCGCGTAAAAGAATCACGCCAACAAGAGTTATTCCTGGAAAAATTCTAAAAAAAGAAAGCTGCTCTGGTAGGAAAACAACTACACATACAGACAGGAGAGAATAAACTGCTGATTTAAAAGTTTTTCTCTGGGACAAAAGGCAGGAGAATGAACCAAGAAGAGAGAAAACAGACGAGGAGGAGGTGACAGGACAAAGCGGAAACAAAGTGAGGGATAGGAAGAAGAGAATTGCTAGCACAGAATCTCCAGAAGGCTGTGATGCTATTTATACTGGCATACCCACCAGTAATAGCTGGCGAACTCTCAACAACAACAACGACGACGATGACGACGATGACGACAACAACAACGACAGTAGCAGCAGCATCAACTTGAACAGCGTGCCGGTCCTCCATCTTACATCATTCTGTTTTTTCTATCCGCAGTCTCTCACTGTCCGTCTCCTTGTCACCATTCCATGTGAGATCAAAAGAAATGTAGATATCAATGGTTTTAACGTGTAACTTTCGGAAGAGTCTGCTAATCCATCATTTTTTTTTATAAACCATATTCACGCCGAAGTCACAGATGTACTGGGCCTGACTTGTCAGGCGCTTAACGGCAGCACAACGCAGTTTCTCTCATATGACAGACAACAATAGTTGCTGTCTGAGTGTTCGATGTCGAAGAAAGAGAATTCCATAATTATTAAGTCAGTACTTCTTATCTTGTGAACGGGATAGCTCAGTGGTCAGAGCACTCGCTTTCCCCAGCTAAGGTTAAGTAGCATCAAACGTGGTTACAACGTCAATGGGTGACCGTTTGCGCGCTTTGGCTTCAGTAAAGTCCCCCAGTTCACCCAGCTGTTAATGGGTTCCTGCCCTCTTAAGGGTCAGCAGCAAGGGAGAGGAGATGGGCGCCGCCTTCAAAATGTTGGCCCCTAGAGAAGTTGAGGTCTCTGACGCCTCACTCCCCTACGACCACATAGGTTATGGGACACCTTTACCTTACCTTCTACCCCTTATCTGGCATTCTGGTTTCTTCTCGTGAATTTTCAACGAATCTCTCGTCTTTCCCTGCATGTTGTTTAAGTATCTCCATGCACAAAGTAAAATCTAACAAACCAAACCATACCAATTCAAACAAAATCAAGCTAACTAAAGAAACTAACAACACAAAACAAAACAACACAAAACCAATGGCAACATCATCATCAGTCCCGTGACCTTGGCGGTCGTGGAGGAGACACGAAAGACGATGCCATGGTAAGCCTCCTCCATCCATCTCGGTCCTCGGCTCTGCGCAGTAGTGCCGAGTCATTCATCCTGGTCCATTCTCTGATGTTGTCCATCCATGACTTGTTCTGTCTTCCCCTCCTTCTGCCACCTTCGAGTGTTCCCTGCAGTACTGTTTTTGGCAGAGTGTTGTGGCGGGTGACGTGGCCGAACCATGTCAGCCTTTTCTTCTTGACGATGGTGAGAAGGGGTTTCTGTGGACCTGCCAGCCGTGTTATTTGACTCTTGACAAATTCATTGGTCTTTCGTTCTCTCCAGGATATGCCCAGCAGTTTTCTATGGCATTTTGTCTCAAATGACTGGATTCGCTTTGCTGTTTCAGCAGTCAATGTCCAGGTTTCACTTCCGTACAGTAGCATAGTCTGAATTAGGGCTTTGTAGAGCTTTAGTTTGATTTGGAAACTGATCTCTTCACTTTTCCATATGGTGGTGAGTTTTGTCATGGAAGATGTTGCCATGGCTAGTCTGACTTTGATTTCTGTCGTCGATCGCCCGTCCTTTGTGAGTGTAGCGCCAAGGTATTTAAAAGCGTCTACCTGATGATGATGATGATGGCAACAAGCCTACACGAAAACTAACTATGGTTTCAATGCCAATTTTCTCTTTGCCAACAATGCATTTCAAACCACATGACATTCCCGAAGTCGGATTGCAGCTACCTCCGTGGTGGACAAAAACGGTCAAATACACAAAATCTCTCCATTGATGAACCTTAGAGCTCTAGCCGAGGAACGAAAGATAAAACCAAAGAAAAATGAAATGACAAAAATTAATGCAAATAATGTTTCTGTCTGTCAAACCACTCACTGTTAACGTCTACAAAACCATGGCGACGCATGAATGCAACAATAAATCCTTCGTGGGGATGCCGGAGGCCTGTCAGAATAAATAGCATCCCCACCTTCTGGAAATTCTGTGCTAGGAATTCCCTCTTTTGTATCCCTCGCTTTGTTTCTGCCTTGTTCCATTTCTTCCTGTCACCTCCTTCTTGTCTGTTTTCTGCCTTCTTGGTCCATTCTCCTGACTTTGTCGTAGAAAGACTTATAAGAATTCTCCCTAACGCCGAAGTCGGTTGTGCTGGGCCTGACTTGCCAGGCGTTTAACGGCAGCACAGCGCATTTTCCCTCATATTATACCAGACATTAATAGTTAGTGTCTGAGCGTTCGACGACGACGAAGAAAATAATGAAAATGAAGACGCGATGATGATGATGACGGCGATGACAATGAGGACAGAAACGTTTCAGAGGTTAGCCAGAGCCTGATTGGCGCACACCTCATCAGCATGTTAATGACGGGAGAGTGACCAAAGCTAGCACGATACTGACCTTTGTCCACCCTCAGGGACTGACTGACTGATGGACAGAGCTGCACCAACAAGATGACCGCTTGTCACGCCAAGGCCAGAGGCAGGATAACTATGACAAAGTGTTAGCGTCAAAAAGAGATAACAAAGAAGATAAAGAAAGAAAAAAGAAGAGAGAGAGAGAGAGAGAGAGAGAGAGAGAGAGAGAGAGAGAGAGAGAGAGAGAGAGAGAGAGAGAGAACTCGAACTCGAACTCGAACGATTTATTCACAAAAAGGCCATTGGCCCATACATGAAGGGGGTTGCCGAACTGCTTAGTATTTTGGTTTAAAAAAATAAAATAAAATAAACAAACACACACACACACAGACAACA
>CM054136.1:3629894-3652394 GCA_028751875.1 Rapana venosa | reverse complement strand
TGCAATACCCACACACTCTCATAATAAAGAGGGGGAAAAAGCCAATAAGGTCATAAAAAGAACATCTACACATTGTAAGTAATAGAAATAAATTCTTTTTTTCCAGGATAATGAATAAGTATTCATGTTCTTTTTTACATCCGGTCCCCGCCCATGGGGTCACATTTAAAAATGCACTCAGTACTCATACTTTCAAGCAGAAGAAGCAAAGGGAAAAAAAACTTTTTTAAAGAAAAAGAGAGAAGAAGAAAAAAACAAACAAACAAACAAACAACCCCAGACGAGCAAAAGACAAAACATACCCCAGAACCCCCCCCCCCCCCCCAAAAAAAAAAAAAAACCAAAAAAAAAAAAAAAAGAAAAAAAGAAGAAAAAAAAAGAAAAAGAAAAAAAGAAAAAAAAACAACACAAAAAAAAAACCCACCACCAACAACAACAACAAAAAAGCAGACAAAAACACCCTTCCAAATAAACAAACAAAAAACAAGAAAAAACAAGAACATCAAACAACAAATGAGAAAAAAAATAACGCAAAAAACAAACAAATAAACAAAAAAAACAACAATAAAAAAAGAAGAAAAAAACAGCACCGTTCCCCCCTTCACACACACACACACACTTCCTTCACACACACACACACACACACACACACACACACACACATACATACACCAAAACAAAAAACTAACAAGCGAAAAACCCAAACAAATCACCAACAAAGAACAAAGTAACAACTACAGCAATAACAACACAGAGGGACAAGAGAGAGAGAGAGAGAGAGAGAGAGAGAGAGAGAGAGAGAGAGAGAGAGAGAGAGAGAGAAATGGAATTGAACTGAATTGAGTTAAATTTATTTCAAGAGGGTTAGGGCATAAGCAAATATACTTTTTTACAACCAGTGCGGTGGCCAAAAGAGCACGAACACAGCAACAGACTTCCCAACCAAACAACAAAGAACACAATTCTGTTCCCCCCAAAAAAGAGAAAAAAATCAAATCATCCAAAATGTAAAATAAATAAATATTGTACGGATATACCTTTAAAAATCCGACTGGAGAGAGAGAGAGAAGAGAGAGAGAGAGAGAGAGAGAGAGAGAGAGAGAGAGAGAGGAGACAGACAGACAGACAGACAGACAGACAGACAGACTGACAGACGGACGGACGGACGGACGGACAGACAGACAGACAGACAGACTGACAGACGGACGGACGGACGGACAGACGGACAAACAGACAGACAGACAGATGTTAGAACAGTTGAGAAAAGCAGACTAGGATAACTAACAACAGACACAAGTGAAGCACATATTTTCTGCAAGCGTGTAGGCTTGAGTGCTTGGGCAGTGTCCAACTCCATTGTCCAAACTACCCTTAATTTAGAGAGAGAGAGGGAGAGACAGACAGACAGACAGACAGAGACAGACAGAGAGACAGAGAGACAGAGAGAGAGAGAGAGAGAGAGAGAGAGAGAGAGAGAGAGAGAGAGAGAGAGAGAGAGAGACAATGACAATATTTTATTGTAATAAGCTGTTAAAGCCCATTTACAAGGGGACAGTGGGAAGGGGATGGGCACAAAACACGTATTTTCAGAAATACAGATGTATCATTTCTACAGCCCAAATGGTCGACATGGCATGGATTCCACAACATGGTGAAGTGTTTTACATTACGATTCAGATGAATTGGTGCCTAACACTTTCGCCCATTGCTAATGGGGAAAGGGAGGGGGGAGGGTAACATCAACCACAAACACTTAAACACCCAGTCTGTGACAGGGCTTCCTGTCCCTACATTCCGTCTGATCCGGTAACTCATGCTCTTTCCAACACGTGAAAAACCTAACTCACAATATGCCTAACCTCCTGTTTTGCTCTCTCTCTCTCTCTCTCTCTCTCTCTCTCTCTCTCTCTCTCTCTCTCTCTCTCTCTCTCTCTCTCACACACACATATGCACACACATATGCATGCACACACGCACACACACACGCACGAACACACACACGCACGAACACACGCACGCACACACACACGCTCGAACATACACAACACACACATACACACACGCGCGCACGCACGCACAAGAGGGTGCGCATGCACACACACACACACACACACACACTCACACACGCACATATACAGGCAACCACAGTCACTTCTAACCCAGAAAAAATCTGATAGCATCTATCATAACATGTAAAACATCCAGTCCAGCACTAATTCTGTCTTTGATTCTGTCACGATCAGCAGGTGTCCACAGCTGCAGCTTGGAATAAATGTCTTTTTCCTCCTGAGTCAGTTGCCTGGTGTTCTTTTTTGCAAACCAAAAGTAATCAGCAGGGTTGTGAGTGTCATCTGTCCAGATAAACTGAAAAATCATATCTTCACTTTCACAAATGATAGTATCAGGTATTTCATCAGAGGTATACACATTAAGAAAGTCCTTGTTTCTAGAAACGTCCCTGAGATTTCTCTGCAGGGATCTGTTTCTCAGCCCACCCACATAGTTCTTTATAGTATCTCCACTGTAGCCTGCATCCCGAATCTGATCTAGATATTCGTCACAGTCCTCCCCCTCCATCGTAATGTCAGGTACAGGCACCTCAACCAGGTCAATTCCACCTTGTTGTTCAGCCACTGTGTCAGCTTCCAACACTGTGACAGCACCTGACGCACGGCGATAATCATGTGTGGGAAGCACCGATTGCGAAGGCATGTGGTTTGGAGAGGCTGGGGTGTTGGTGTGTGAGACAGACTGGGTGATGGGGGGTGTTGGCATAAACAAACTTGGCGAAGTTTCAAATGGGAACAATGCACTTGCCTTGTCTTCTTGCCTTTCCTCTGTCTGTCTCCTCTCCTCTGCCCGCCTCCTCTCCTCTGCCCGCCTCCTCCTCTCCTCTGCCTGTCTCCTCTCCTCTGTCCTTCGTCGGTCCCTGTTGGTCTGACTGGGGGGCTTTCTGCGGAAGTAAAGGGGTGTTTGTTGACCCGCCATGTTTCCTTCACTTGAGCCAGCCTTCAGTCGAAGCACAACAGTCGTTTGCTCGCCTTCTCCACAGACCTTCCATGAGGTGATGCAGTGTTGTTGCAGCAGGGCACCTAGCGTCACTTCCAGCGTTGTTGGTAACCCGACAACTGGCATGGTGCTGGTTTATTTGGCAATTTAAACACAAAATTTACACAGCAAAATTTCACCCTGCCTATATCCAAGGGAGATCACCGAGCGAGGGCGAGAGAGAGAGAGAGAGAGAGAGAGAGAGAGAGAGAGAGGAGAGAGAGAGAGAGAGAGCGCGCTATGTGTGTGTGTTGCTTTTTGAGTTTGGGGGATTTTGTGTTTACCTTTTGGTAGGCAAAATGTTTTTGTTGTTTTTAACCATTTTGATTTTTTTAACGCAGAAAACTAGAGTGGTAACAACTTAGCTGTTTAGTCCATAGTTTATTGTCCTTCAATCACACACACACACACACACACACACACACACACACACGCGCGCGCGCGCGTGCGCGCACTCCCTCTCTCTCTCAAGACTCAAGACTCAAGAATACTTTAATGTCTCAACTATAGCTAGGATTTCTTGCCAAAAACTATAGAAATTACGAGTGGCATTTAAAAGTTATAATTACACAGCATGCATTATTAAACGATACAGATTAAGAAATAACACAGTATTTTAAAAGCCGACAACAATCTACGTCACACACACACCCGCACCCACCCATCCACACCCATCCACACACAGGCATACACACACACACACGCATGCGCGTGCGCACGCACACACCAGCAAAGGTTAAGAGTAGCAAAGCAAAACCACAACACAACAATAATTTAAACACACACACTCTCTCTCTCACTGGTTAGTTCTCTCTCTCCCTCCCTCTCTCTCTGTCACACATACACACTTTCTCTCTGTCTCTCTGTCTCTATCTATCTATCTATATATCTACCTATCTCTCTATCTGTCTGTCTATCTATCTACCTATCTATCTATCTGTCTGTCTATCTATATATCTATCTATCTATCTATCTATCTATCTGTCTGTCTATCTACCTATCTATCTATCTGTCTGTCTATCTACTTATCTATCTATCTATCTATCTATCTATCTATCTATCTATCTATCTATCTATATGTCTTTCTGTCTATCTATCTATCTATCTCTCTATCTGTCTGTCTATCTCTCTATCTATGCCTCTCTCTCTCTGTTTTCCTTTTGGCTTTTCAGTTTTTGTCTAGATCGCTCCCTGGCTAATACTACCCCCCATCTCTCTCTCTCTCTCTCTCTCTCTCTCTCTCTCTCTTTCTCTCCCTCTCTCTCTCTCTCTCTCTCTCTCTCTCTCTCTCTCTCTCTCTCCCTCCCTCTCTCCTCCCCTCCCTCCCCTATTCTCTGGCAGCTGACGACATGTGGAAAATGAATTAGGTGTAAGGTGAAACCTCTTTTGTCTTTTGAACTTGCTAGGATTTCTTGCCAAAAGTCCCTTTCCCCCTTTAATTCCCTCCCCTCTGTCAGTGTATTACGCCCCTTATTAAGTTAGGTCATCTGTCTGCCTGCTCCTGTCTGTCTCTCTTTGTATTTCTGTCTGTCTCTGTCTGTCTTTGTCTCTATCTGCCTGTGTGTCTGTCTTTGTTTTTCTGCCTCTGTCTGTGTTTGTGTCTGTCTGTCTGTGTCTCTGTGTCTCTGTTTATGACTGTCTTTCTATTTGTCTCTCTGTCCTTCTCTGTCTGTCAGTCTGTCTCTCTCCCTCTGTCTCTCTCTCTCTGTCTCTCTCTCTCTTTCTCTCTCTCTCTCTGTCTGTCTGTCTGTCTCTCTCTCTCTCTCTCTCTCTCTCTCTCTTGGGGGGTGAACGGGCAATCTATGCGTGCAAGTCGCATTTGTCAATGTCCTACTGTTTTTGTCCATTTCAACGGACTGTCACATTGTTTTGGCACAATATTTGGTAAATAGGTATATGACATACCATGCCATCTGCTGCGCTGACTTTCCGGTCGTCATGTGGCTGCTTTCTCCTGGTATACCAGGCCTTCATGCGTAAAAGGGCTACTGAGAAAGCGGCTATGAGAATAGCCATGTTGTCACCACGGCACAGAGCAGACGGTGTCATACTTGGCTTGCTCCTCACCCTGACATTTTGGGGCGGATTTCTTTTGCAATGTGGAGACGTGGAGTCGAACCCTGGACCCAAGCCTCCTCCTGGCTCTGACAGCTACAGGCAGACCAGGCTGACCAGTGGCAGCGGACGCCGGACCAGTGCGGAAGGTGGGCGACACGGGCAGGCAACCTCTCCTCCTCCTCCTACGGAACTGACTTCCCTGCAGCTGACTCTGAACGGTATTGTGGAAAGACTGGACGAGATGAGCTCCACCATGAACTGTAAGTTTGACAACGTGGAAAGGGCGATAAAGGACCTGACCGAAGAGTGTGCGACCATACGGGGTACTGTGAAGGAACTTGCGGAGGAGGTGGGGGTACTTAAGAAAGAAAACCAGGACCTTGTAAAGAAAAACACAGAGCTGACAGATAGAGTTGAAGAGTTAGAAAAGAAAACAGATGACTTAGAGGGAAGATCTAAGAGAAATAATTTGATTTTTTATGGCATGCCAAGGGATTCCAATGAAACCAATGAAGAGTGTGAGGGCAGGTTGCATGACTTATTGACTGATAAGATGGACATGACCAGGACTGTGGTGTTTGACCGTGTGCACCGCCTTAGCGCCAAGCCCGACTCCCCGATCATTGCTCGCTGCTGCTTTTACAAAGACAAAATAGCGATTCTTAAGGCAAAAAAGAAATTGCAGGGCAGCAATGTTTTCGTTGGAGAGGATTTCTCTAGTCGGGTCAGGGAAATAAGGCGCAGGCTGTCACCTCACCTGAAAAGTGCCAGACAGAATGGACAAAGGGCCACAATGGTCTTTGACCATCTTCTCATTGATGGGAAGAAAATGTATCTGAAAGACTTTCATTCGTCTGCACAAAACGAATAGGGAAGAGGCCGGTCCATATTTGAAAATATTTGTTCCCATGTGAACGATTTTACAGGGGATCAAATTGACGTTACACCGTCTTCTTGTCCTTGGACTAGCACAGTCAACGAACACACGCATCCTGAGCGGGATAGGGAAACTGAGCGCTCATCCGACAATTTGCACGTGCCGAATGACACTGGGTCAGAGGCAAAGCGGCCTTTTTCATTCCTGTCTTGGAATGTCAATGGTCTGATGCCAAAACTTGCAGATCAAGATTTTATTTCGTATGTTTCTCGTTTTGACTTTGCTTGTTTGATTGAAACATTTATGGATGAGTGTGAGCAAAACTTCTTTCCCGGTTTTAAGATATTCTGCAAACATGCTGTAAAGCTGTCTGTCAAGGGGAGACGATCCGGGGGCATTATTTGTTTGATTAAAAATGAATTCATTCCCTTTTTGAAACGTATTGAAATAAATGACCATGTGAATGCTTGTGTGTTTCTTATTGACAAAAGTTTGTTTGGATTAGATAAAGATGTTTTGTATGTGTGCTCATATGTCCCACCAGAGTGTTCACCTTTTTATGCTCACTTCGACATAGATAACGGAATTAGCATGTTGGAAGATTGTTTGATTGATTGTACAGTAAAGAATGATGTTTACATAATGCTGTGTGGGGATCTTAATAGTAGAACATCCAATATTTCGCACCAGGAATTGTCAGACAGTGGAATTGCTGATTTGCAATGCAAAAGCCAGTCACTAATGTGCAATCGATGCTCTCAGGATGTATCTTTGAATAACTATGGTAAACTTTTGTTGAACATGTGCACCACTTTAAACTTATGTATTTTGAACGGGTTATGTCACGGTGACCTCCAGGGTCGCTATACATATATTTCAGATTCAGGGTGTAGTGTCAACGATTATTTCATTCTTTCAAATGATTTACTGTGTCTTGTTTTTGATTTTTGTGAACTGTTGATAGATGAAAGAATAGATTCTGATCATATGCCTGTTATTGCCAGAATAGTATTTCCATATGAAAACAAAGTTAGTGTTGATGAAAACATAGACGATACACGTATGGTGATTGAAAAATTGATTTGGAATGATGACTGTGCTGTTACATATAACGATAGACTATGTCACGAAAACATTCAAAGTAAATTAGAGTGTTCCATGAATTTAATTGATGTTGATATTAATGAGGCATTACAGTTATTTAATGAATGCATCAGGGATAGCGCTGTGTGTATGAAGAAGAGTATATATATTGATAACAGTAGGATTCGAAGTGATTGGTATGATAAAGAGTGTGAGATCAGTAAAAAGAATGTGAGAAAATTATTGAGAAAGAGTCGAAGGTCATTGACAGATGAAGATAAGCAAAAATACACTGTTGCAAGACGTGAGTATAAAAATCTACTGAAAAGAAAGAGAAGAAAGAGTTTAATACTGCTATGTTGGATAAACTTCTCACGTCAGTTAAGAGTCAAAAAGAATTTTGGGAAAATGTCCGTAAAGTTTCATTTAAAAGAAAACAGCAAAGAGCCAATATTAGTGTTGAGAAGTGGTTCGAACATTTCAAATCTTTATTAGATGTAGATGTTAGTAATGGCACTTTAATGAAGATATAACTGGTGATGATGGTGATGACTACATGAATCGTCCCATCTCAAGAGAAGAAGTATTGCTAGCCATAAGAAAACTGAAAAGTAGAAAAGCAGCAGGGCCAGATGGAATTATTGGTGAATTATTTAAATATTCAAATGAATATATAGTGGATTTCTTTATAAAGTTGTTTAATACACTGTTTGAGACTGGTCAGTTCCTGAAAATTGGACAGAGTCTATTGTTTTACCTTTATACAAAAAAGGAAATGTTAATGATCCTAACAATTACAGGGGTATTTCACTTAGTGACATAAGTAGCAAAATTTTTAGTTCCATTATTAATAGAAGACTACAGGAATGGATAGAAGAAAATAACATTACTGGAGAGTGTCAAGCAGGATTTAAAAGGGGGTATTCGACATTAGATCACATGTTCACTTTATTAGCATTGATACAGAAACAGTTTTCATGCAACCGTAAGTTATATGTAGCTTTTATAGATTTTGAAAAAGCTTTCGACTCCATTAACAGAAATCTTCTTTGGCCCATTTTGCTAAAAAACGGTATTAGAGGTAAACTCCACACATGTATTAAAAGAATGTATGACAATATAAAATGTAAAATAAGATGTGGTTCTAAATTGACAGATTACATTAGTTGCACAGCCGGAGTCAAGCAAGGAGATGTATGTAGCCCTATTTTATTTTCACTTTTCATAAATGAATTAGCATTACAAGTAATCAATAATGGAAAACATGGTGCTGTCTTGTCACATGATGCCTTGGAGTTGTTCATTCTTTTGTTAGCTGATGACGTAGTGCTGTTATCAGAGACTATTGTGGGGCTACAAAATCAGTTAAACAACCTGTATCACGCTTCCTTTTCACTTCAGTTGAAAGTAAATATGAAGAAAAGTAACATCATTGTGTTTCGCAAGGGAGGCTATTTGGGTATACGAGAAAGATGGACATATAATGGCAATCTGTTACCTGTGGTTAATGTTTATAAGTACTTAGGGATATTGTTTTCTACACGTCTGAGTTTCACTGCTGCTTGTAAGGACCTTTCTAGTAGGGCAAAGAATGCGTTGGTATATATAATGCAAAGGTTGTATACACTTAACAACAATTCTTTTGGGCTGTTAATGAAGCTATTTGACTCACAGGTTCAACCAGTTCTTCAGTATGGGTCAGAATTATGGGGGTTGGACAAAGCAGCAGTTCACTGTGAATCCGTTCATTTGTTTGCAATAAAGAAATACTTAGGAGTTGATAGACGAACACCCAATGATATCATCTATGGTGAAACTAACAGATATCCTTTGTACATAAATTCTGCAGTTAACTGTATTCGTTATTGGATTAAGTTGCTACAAATGGAAGATCTGAGACTACCACATAAGGCTTATAAAATGTTGTATAATTTAGATGCAAGGGAAAGACAAATTGGGTATCAAGGGTGCGTGTCTGTTTAAATGAAAATGGTTTTGGAGATGTGTGGTTGAATCAAGGTGTGGGTTGATGCTTGTGTGTTCATTAAAGTTTTTCGTCAACGATTAATTGACTGCCGGTGGCAAAATTGGAACCAACACATTGATACTAGCCAAAGGTTTGAGTTTTATAGAACATACTGTAATGGTCATGACTTAAAATGCTATTTACAACTTGACATGAATCGACAACTGAAACATATCACAGCAAAATTTAGACTCGGTATATCTGATCTGAATGTACATCGTTTAAGATACAGAACATATAATGATCATGATTTGTTATGTCCTTTATGCAATGTGTCACAAGAAGATGAAGTACACTTTGTTCTATGTTGCCAACAATTGCATGACCTTAGATTGAAATTTATTCAACAAAAATATTATAGGAAACCATGCTTGTTTAAATTGAATTTATTGATGTCCTGTACAAATCCTGAAGTTATACAGAACTTTTCTTTATATTTGTACAAGGCTTTCAAAGTTAGAGAAATACTCACTTCGTGAAGTAACGTACAACTTCGTGATCAAACGAGTTTTCACTGTATTTATGTTATGTATAATATTGTTCACATTCCCCTTCATAAGGGGCTGAGGCCTATTTGAATAAATCATCTGCGTCTGCGTCTGCGTCTCTCTCTCTCTCTCTCTCTCTCTCTCTCTCTCTCTCTCTCTCTCTCTCTCTCTCTCTCTCTCTCTCTCTCTCTCTCTTTCTCTCTCTCTTTGAGTTCCTTAGTTCTCTCTCACTCTCGTTCTTTCTCTCTGTTTCTCTTTCTGCCTGTCTGTCTATCTGTGTGTGTGTCTGTCTGTCTCTCTCTCTCGTTCTTTCTCTCTTTCTCTCTTTCTGTCTGTCTGTCTATCTGTCTGTCTGTCTGTCTGTTTGTCTCCCTCTCTCCCCCCCTCTCTCTCTCTCTCTGTTTACTAGCAAGCCCGCTCTTCTGTATGCGTGGTACACATAGCAAAACAAAACGTAATCCTAGGCTAGGCAAGGCAAGGCAAGACAAGACAAATCCAGAAAAAAATGAGAGAATGGAACACTCAGTCGCAAAATCTAAAGACACATAAACCTGAATTAAAGACAGCAAAATAAAGCCAACAAAAAGGACAGGATCCACACAATGACAACAGAAAAACACAGAAAAGCAACCCTGGCTGGAATGTTTAACTACATGCATACCCAAAAACAGCACTTATGTCACCAACAAATCAGCCTCTCCTCCCCCTCCCCCTTCCCATCCCCAGATCAATATATAATCGATGAAAAGAAGCACTAAGCAAGTGATCAGAAACGGCCTTCAACTCCCAGTCTGCCATGGTGAGCCTGGCTGCTTAGAGTGATGCGCATTGTGATCGTGCTCTGCTGATCCGGGTTCGAATCTCCTTCAAGGGGATATTTCCCCCTGGAGTTAACACCAGTGTTGATTCCACTCCTCCAGAAAGTCCTTCGGATGAGACTATAAACCGAGGCCCCGTGTGCAAACGCACGCAGAACATCTTGTACTCACGTTAAAACCAGTTCCGCTTTTCGGAAGAGTAGGCCATTGTATGCCGGTGGGAACGGATGACAAAATTTATCAAACTGTATGCACACGGGGACTCGAGGTAATAAAGCACATGAGTGCTTATTCCATTATCCTCGAAATAAAAGAATAAATAGATATACACGTAACGTTGAATCTGAAGATTCCAAAACCTTTGTGATGAACTTTTATCAAGTATGGAAGTAACTGAGACACAAAAACGAGGGTCAATTAGAGAGAACAGGCACCAGAGAACACTGTGCAGAATCCAAGACTTCTTTCTTCTTCGCAGGACGATTGGTGAAGATGATGGTGGTGACTGGTGATGATAATGTTCAGTGCCTCAGAAGCTGTATTGATATTTGTTTTGTTTTGGATTTTTCGCAGTTCATAGCAGCCATCTGCAATGCCGAGGTCCCGTGTGTGAACGCACGCAGAACATCTTGCGCACACTTTTAAACCCACTCCACCTTTCAGAAGAGTAGGCCATTGTGTGCCGACATGAACAGAAAACAACTGTTGTTTGGGTTTTTTAACAAACGTATGAATACTGGTGTCGTGTTTAGACATCATACCCGAAGTCAAATTATGGCTACCTTACTGGTGGACAAACACAGACTCTCACCAGTGGTGATATTCGGAGCTGCAACCTCGGAAAAAAGACCCCCCCCCCAAAAAAAACAAAAAAAAACCCACAAAAAAACCCACCACCACCAACAACAACAACAACAAAACCCCAACAAAAAAACAAAACAAAACAACAACAACAACAACAAAACAAACAAAAATCCTGACGTGAACCAGGCACGAGAGAGAATAATTATGCAAGAAACACCTAGTACCTTGGTTGTTGTTTTTCAAGTCAGTGGAGCTATGCTTCACCTCACGCCCTTCAAGGGGATGGAGCTCAACAGGCGGTCCCAGCCTTCCCAAAGAGTCCACAGCAAGCTGACGGTGGACAGAAGCCGGCCACAGTCCACCTACACCGAGAGTGGCTCTTACAGGATGGAACCCCGCAACCTGCTAGCCAGGCCTGCACCACACTGACCACTGCGCTGCTGGTGATGGTTCCTGTAGCCCCCACCCCTCCCAAGCGCCATGGCGGCAGACAGTGTCACCGTCGTCATTCCTCTTTCTCTTCCTCCTCCTCCTCCTCGTCCTTTCGTTCTCCTCCTCCTCCTCCTCCTCCTCCTTCTTCTTCTTCTTCTTCTTCTTCTTATTGTTGTTGTTGTTGTTGTTATTATTGTTTGTTGTTTTTGTTGTTAGTCGTCGACATAGTAGTAGTAGTAGTAGTAGTAGTAGTAGTAGTAGTAGTAGTAGTAGTAGTAGTAGTAGAAGTAGTAGTAGAAGCAGCAGCAGCAGCAGCAGCAGCAGCCTTCTTCTTCTTCTTCTACTTCTTCTTCTTCTTCTTCTTACGATTATGATTATTATAGTCATCATCATTAAAGAAAGTAAATAATGAAAAAAAGAGAGAACCTACATGCAATTCCACAGAAACAGTAAAAAGAAAACAAAGAAAGATATAAAAAAAGAAGGAAAGTAAGAAACAAAATCTGCCCGGACAAAAATCTACCTAGGTGACCAAAACACACATGGAGACAGTTCTCAAAACGACACCGGCTAGGGCGAATGGGCAGGCGGTCCGAGAGAAAAAGAAGAAAAAGAGAAAGAAAAAGAAAAAGAAAAAGAGGAAGCAGTGGTAGAGATAGGAAGAGGGAGGGACCGAGATGGTAGGATGATGGATGGGAGGGAGGAGAAGAAGGAGGAGGAGGTACAGTAAGAGAAGAGAGAGAGAGAGAGAGAGAGAGAGAGAGAGAGAGAGAGAGAGAGAGAGAGAGAGAGAGAGAGAGAGAGAGAGAGAGAGCGCTATGAAGAAGGAGGGGAGAGGGGGAGAGAAGGGGCGATGGTGTGTGCGCATAGAGTCAAGGACGGGGCAGTTGGCGAAGCACTCAGTCCTCCCGCATCATGCTTCTTCCCCTCCTCCCTCCCTCCCTTCCTCCCTCCTTCCCTCCCTCCCTCCCAGCCTTCTCATCCAGGCCTTGAGGGAGGGAGAGTATAGGGAGGAGGAGGAGGAGGGGGGAGGAAGGAGGTTTAGAAAAAAAAAAAGATGGGAAGGGAAAGGATTATGTGTAGTAGTAGTAGTAGTAGGGTCAGAACTGGTCCCTGGCCAGTCTTTCTGTACAGCAGAATGTGTTGTTGCTGTTGTTGTCCTCGTGTATACACACATACATTATGTAGGTAGGTAGGTAGGTATAGCATGCAGGATTATGGGGTAGGGAGGATGAATAAAGGTGCTTTGCGGATGAGGGTCCAGCCCAGCTTCTCAGTATGATGATAGTAGAGCGTTTGTTTGTTTGCCAGGGTGAAATTAGTGCGTTTGATGCGGTGTGGTATGCGGATATAGTAGGCATATGACTGTGTGTAGGTTATATGTATGATAGTGGCAAACACTCATACACAGATCATATATACCCCAGAATGCGTGTGTATGTGTGTATATGCATGCACGCTCACAAATACGCGCACGCACACAAATACGCACGCGCGCACATGTGCAGCCACAAAGAGCTCATGCGCACAGACTGTTTTTTGCTGTTGTGTTCGGGTCTGTTGGGCATTGCTGCTGCTGTTGTATCAGCTTAATTACTTTTAAGTACAATCTTCCCTTACTTGATGCTGTTTGCGCTGATGTTGCTGTTCTTGCTGCTGATGGTGCTGCTACTGCTACTGCTACTGCTACTGCTGCTACTGCTACAGCTCATGATGACACTTATAGCTGATACTGCCGCGTATACAGCCACAGCTGCTGCTTCTGCTACTGCCACTGCTGCTGCTGCTACTGCTGCTGCTGCTGCTGATGATAGTGCTGCTGCTACTTGGATCCTTCTAGCCTTTAGCAATAGCTTATCATTATCAAGGTCACCATTATGTTGACATCAACTTCACTCACTACATAGCGGCATACCCACTCTGACTCAGCCACACTCTACAGCTAACAAACAGTAATTTGAACCCGCCCTGCCACTCGGCTGCTGAGTCCCCGCCATTCTGTACCACAGTATCCTCAGTCTTGCTTACCGCCATACACAGCGCCACTACTGACGGGGACTGAGAGACTCGGAGTTCCAGTCTACACTGAGCGTCTTGTTGGAGAGGACGTTATTCCTTGGAGTAAGTAGACGCTGCTTCTGATTTCATTTCCCTGTGAGTCTTCAGAATGAGAATACAGACCGAGGTGTTCAGTTCCAACACAGGCAGCACATCTTGTGTACATATATATGTAAAACCACCTATAATGTTTCGTCGGAGAGTCTGCCAGATATTCCTATTCGTCAAACGCTCTGATAACAGCTATTGTTGTCTGTCTGCAAACATGCATTGTACTGCCGTTAAGCACCTGAAAAGTCAGGCCCAGCGCATCCGATTTCGGCATGGGAGAGAACTGCCTTTTTAACAATCTTTCTAGGTGAAAGGCAGGAGAATGGATAAAAGAAGGCAGACAATAGAGAAGAAGGGAGTGACAGGAAGAAAAGGAACGAGACAAAAACAAAGAGAGGGACAGAAAAAAGGGAATTCCTTGCACAGAAGTTCCAGAAGGTGGGGATGCGATTTTTACTGACATAACCCCGGCATCCCCACGGGGAATCTGTCAGATATGTCTGGGGAATTAGCTGTCGTGAGCATACCCAGCATACAATTTCTGACCTGGACAGGGATGGGCTCTACCACTCCCAAGGCATCTACGCGGGTAAGAGTCAGCCAGCAGGTTTAGCGCTGTGTCCCTGTGGCAGGGAGTTCTCCCTCAAGACACGGAGCACAGACAGAACACAGTGCTACCCCTGAGGAAGCCCGGGACCTGTCAGTATGAATGGCATCCTCACCTTCTGGAAATTCTGTACAAGGAATTCCCTCTTCTCTATCCCTTTCTTCGTCTCTGCCTTGTTCCTTTCCTTTCTGTCACCCCCTCCTTGTCTATTTTCTTGCCTTCTTGGTCCATATTCCTGGGTTTTTCCTCAGGAAGACTTAAAAGAGAACAATTCTCTCCCACGCCGAAGTCGGATGCGCTGGGCCTGACTTGTCAGGCGCTTAACGGCAGCGTAACGCCTTTTGTTAACTAACAGACAACAATAGTAGCTGTCTGAGCGTTTGAGGAAGAACAATAAGAAGAAAACAATGCGGCCAATGTTTGATAGTAGATATTATTCATGAAGGTGATAGATGACATTGACGATGACGATGAAGTTGATGATGATAATTACGCCTACGATGACGAATGACGATGATGACGACGACGATGATGATGACGACGACGATGATGATGACGATGACGATGCTTGCTGCTGCTGCTGTTAATGATGCTGCTGACTATTTCAAAAAGACAATAACAATTCTGATAGTTTTTACATTGTATTATTTGTTTTCGATAAGTGGAACCACACAAGAGAATCAGAAGAAAACTCTGACGCTAGAAACACGGAGAATATCACCACTGTCATACGTGGCAACATTGCTGTTTCCCGTTGCTGTTCTTGCTGCTGCTGCTGTTGCTGCTGCTTTTTCCTCCAGTTCACCATACACCTTTCTGATGACACTTGTATTGTACAAACAGCTATAATATAATCGGATGACAAAAAATAATGGTATCATCACAATGAGGCCAAAGAAAAAGAGATCTAATGACAAATGTATCACTGGTTACAAAGACATGACCATGGCGAGCAAGATCTCTAAGAAAACGCCGGGGTAGGAATTGGTGAGGGAGGTACATGATTGGCCTAGACACGGCCATGGTGGAGGAGATATATAATGAAGGCTACACTCCACCTTCAGAATTTAGCCCTGATTTCTCATAACTGAAGTATCTAATAATCAGCCAAGCGTATAGTGCCTACCACAGCGTCTACACACATAACAACACAACGTGATGTCAATGGAGGACAATAGCTTCTGACTCCAAAGTTATACCAGTTTGTACTTCTTCTATAGCTTTGATATGTTTTGGAAATATTTCAGTAAACACTGTACCGTTGTGTGTGTGTGTGTGTGTGTGTGTGTGTGTGTGTGTGTGTGTGTGTGTGTGTGTGTGCGTGTGTGTGTGTGTGTGTGTGTGTGCGTGTTCTTTGTTTTGTTTTTCCCCTGTTAGTATAAAAAGCATTCCCACCTTCTGGAAAATCTACGCTAGGAATTCCCTCTTTTCTATCCCTCTCTTTGTTTCTGCCTTGTTCCTTTTCTTCCTGTCACCACCTTCTTGTCTGTTCTCTGCCTTCTATTTACAAGAATGACTTGAAAGATATCAATTATCTGCCACACCAAAGCCAGATGTGCTGGGCCTGACTTGTCAGGCGCTAACAGCAGTGCTACGCATTTCCCCTCATATCAACAGACATCAACAGACATCAACAGACATCAACAGACATCAGCAGTTGCTGTCTGAGCGTTGAGTAAAGAAGACGAAGATGATGATCATTTCCAATTTTCTTATGACTAACTCGTATCATAAATATATTTGGTCATGAGCTGGCAATAACTTTCTGAATAGCGTTGTGAAAAATTAATAGCAATACTTTTCTAGAAAGCAAACAATGAAGTGCGGCCAAAGCAAGGCCCAGGGAAAGATTTGGGGAAAACGGTGTTGGGGAGGAGGGGGTAAGGACTAGCTTCAGCATGGAGCCTGCCTATCCACTCTAAGCTAGCTAGCCTTGAGGCGCTTGTCTGGCTGACTATGTGGTCGGCCAACTGCTTATGTCGACCACTAAATGACTGTACATACAGTGCATTAACCTATACTGTGTGTGTGTGTGTGTGTGTGTGTGTGTGTGAGAGAGAGAGAGAGAGAGAGAGAGAGAGAGAGAGAGAGAGAAGTCGAACTGGAAAGATTTATTCACAAACAGGCCATTGGCCCATACACGAAGGGGGGTTGTCCAACTGCTTTGTATTTTAGTGAGAAAAATAAGGAAGCACAAAAAAACCAAAATGTTATTGTATAGCCACAACCACCACAATAAAAATCAGTTACAAAAAATATGACTCAAGAAACCAAGATATCTCTTATTCTAAAGGCTTTACACAAATATAAAGCAAGGCTGCGCACAATCTCAGGGTGACTAGATGCCATGAGTAAACAGATTCTAAATAAATTAGGCTGTCTACTATACTTTACCGGAATGTAATTCTGTCTTACATCTAATACTAGACAGCACAGCACAAAATGAACTTTATCTTCCTTTGTTTGCTTATATAATGGGCACAGCAATCTGAGGCCATCATCATCATGTTCTATATATCTAAATTTATGAATATTTATGTCTGATACACCAAGTCTAAACTTAGACATAATTCTTTTCAACTGTATGTCCATATCAAGCTTTAGATAAGGTTTGACATCGTGTGAACCTATAAATTGTCTGTACATTTGAAATCTTTCACTGTTTTGAATATGACCACTCTACTGCTGCCAACGGCAGTCAATCAATCTTTGCCTGAAAACGTTGATAAACTCTCTACAATTTCCGACACCTTGATTGAGCCAAACAAACCCAAAGCCAAGTTCGCATAAACAGGTACGTATTTGTAAAGCCCAGGTGCTTTTCCCCTTGACATCTAGATCATAAAGCATCTTGTAAGACTTAAAAGGTAACCTGCACTCATCCATATGCAGAATCTTAATCCAGTATCTAATGCATCTTACAAAAGCATTAGCAGAGAGAGGATATCTATTGGTTTCACAATAAACAAGATCACTAGGTGTACGTCTATCGAGAGAGAGAGAGAGAGAGAGAGAGAGAGAGAGAGAGAGAGAGAGAGAGAGAGAGAGAGAGACTGAGAGACGCACACACACAAACACACACAAGCACACACCTCATTTCTTTTAATCACACACCAGTTTTGTTTTAAGGAGAGTGTATCATAGTATGGTTTGGAAATGCTGCACTGTATTAAACGGCATATCAACTTCTTATCAGAAGAAAACGACAATATATAAAACACAACACATCTGACGTTACAAAGGGTAATGATAGAATAACATAGTTTCAGAATGATACACGGAATGATTATAGTATGCTGATTTTATTATCAGAGAAAACCAAGACTAATAATGATATCAATAAAATATGCAGTTTATCAGTTTTGCAACACAGATAAACAGTTTCAAAATATGACACACATTATATCATCTGTCGACTTACCATCAGAGCAAGACAAAAACACAAACTTCCACAAAGCACATTTCAAAGAGCTAGGAGTATAAAATCATAGAGTAGCTCAACATTTTCTTGGCTTGATGTAGATGGTTTGCTTTATACTTGAGTGATACCTATATTTACCTTTCATGACATTCCATATCCCAGAAATACCCATCAGCCTATTTGGGGTGTTTTTTCTCCCACAATATTCCTGAAGATCAAACCACGAGATTCCCCGAAGTCGGAATGCTGCTACCTTCCTTAACGGTGGCTAAAAACGATCACGTAGACACAATCTTGCCATTGGCGAACTTCGGAGCTGCAGCGAGGGACAGGCAAAAGAGCAGCAAGCCACACGCCCACACTCCAGGTAGAGTGCCATGCCAGGAGGTCCGAAAACAAGCAGGGCAAAGGTACACCCACATCCCCAGGTGTGAGACATGGAAGCATGCAGGAGGCCCTGCACGACAGAGGACAACAGGGGTCAGACAGGTGCAGTACAGAGACAGAGGTCAGACAGGTGCAGCACAGAGACAGAGACAGACAGGTGCAGCACAGAGACAGACAGGTGCAGCACAGAGACAGACAGGTGCAGCACAGAGACAGACAGGTGCAGCACAGAGACAGAGGTCAGACAGGTGCAGCACAGAGACAGAGGACAGACAGGTGTAGCACAGAGACAGACAGGTGCAGCACAGAGACAGAGGGACAGACAGGTGCAGCACAGACACAGACAGGTGCAGCACACAGACAGACAGGTGCAGCACAGAGACAGACAGGTGCAGCACAGAGACAGACAGGTGCAGCATAGAGACAGACAGGTGCAGCACACAGACAGACAGGTGCAGCACAGAGACAGACAGGTGCAGCACAGAGTGGTGGCTAAGGTGTTAAGGCTCCGCCCCCCCGGGGGACATCGGGGACACGTCAGTGTAAATAGCATCCCCACCTTCTGGAAATTCTCTGCAAGGAATCTCCTTTTATCTATCCCTCTCTTTTGTTTCTGCCTTGTTCCCTTTCTTCCTGTCACCCCCTTCTGGTCCATTTTCTGCTTTCTTGGTCCATTTTCTACCTGGTCCATTTTTTGCCGTCTTGGTCCATTCTTCTGCCCTTTTAAAAAAAATCCAAAAATAATGAAAATATAACAATTCTCTTCTACGCCGAAGTCAGATGTGCTGGGCCTGACTTGTCAGGCGCTTAATGGTAGTCTTAACACATATGCTCTGATATGACAGACAATAATAAATTGCTGTCTGAGAGTTCGACGACGAGGAGGAAGAAGAAGATATGGCTTCAGAACCCCTTGGCAGACCGGCAACCAAATGGCTTGATGACATCAAGACAGACATGGCGTGACATGGCACAGAGAGGCACAAGACAGGAACGCATGACAATGACAATGACAATGACAATGACAAATTCTTTTATTTCGAGGATAATGAATAAGCACCCACGTGCTTTTTTACATCCAGTCCCCGCCCTTAAGGATATATATGATAATAAAATAAAATAAAGCCTATAGCAATACACTTGCACAGTGTACGGGGGGAAAATCTACACAAAAATCACTGAAGAGAAAGAAAAAAAAAGTACTAGCAAGTAAGGAAGAAAGCAAAACAGAAAACACAGAAACAACCGAAAAAATAGCAAGAACCAAGAGCAAAACAAAAGCGGCAACAACAACAAGGGGAGAGGTGACACCCAGTAGTTCCCCCTCAACAACAACAACAACAAACAACAACAACAACAACCCCAAACCAAAACAGAACCAAACAAAGCAGAACCTCCATAAAATTAAAGGAGAACAAACCACCTAAAAGTCATTTTTCAATAACACAATAGCCATATACAAGTAAAACATTCACAATTAGGCAGGGAGGGAGGGAGGGAGAGAGAGATGACTGCTACAGAGGGAGGGAGGGAGGGAGAGATGATTGCTACAGAGGGAGGGAGAGAGAGATGGCTGCTACAGAGGGAGGGAGGGAGAGATGGCTGCTAAAGAGGGAGGGAGAGAGAGATGGCTGCTACAGAGGAGGGAGAGAGAGATGGCTGCTACAGAGGGAGGGAGGGAGAGAGAGATGGCTGCTACAGAGGGAGATGGGGAGAGATGGCTGCTACAGAGGGAGGGAGGGAGAGATGGCTGCTACAGAGGGAGGGAGGGAGGGAGAGATGGCTGCTACAGAGGGAGGGGGAGAGAGATGGCTGCTACAGAGGGAGGGAGGGAGAGATGGCTGCTACAGAGGGAGGGAGAGAGAGATGGCTGCTACAGAGGGAGGGAGGGAGGTAGGGAGAGATGGCTGCTACAGAGGGAGGGAGGAGGGAGAGATGGCTGCTACAGAGGGAGGGAGGGAGGGAGGGAGAGATGGCTGCTACAGAGGGAGGAAGGGAGATATGGCTGCTACAGAGGGATGGAGGGAGAGAGATATGGCTGCTACAGAGGGAGGGAGGGAGAGATGGCTGCTACAGAGGGAGGGAGGGAGAGAGAGATGGCTGCTACAGAGGGAGGGAGGGAGAGATGGCTGCTACAGAGGGGAGTGAGGGAGAGATGGCTGCTATAGAGGGAGAGAGGGAGAGATGGCTGCTACAGAGGGAGGGAGGGAGGGAGGGAGAGATGATTGCTACAGAGGGAGGGAGGGAGAGAGAGATGGCTGCTACAGAGGGAGGGAGGCAGAGAGAGATTGCTGCTATAGAGGGAGGGAGGGAGAGATGGCTGCTATAGAGGGAGGGAGGGAGAGATGGCTGCTACAGAGGGAGGGAGGGTGAGATGGCTGCTGCAGAGGGAGGAGGGAGGGAGGGAGGGAGGAGGGAGAGAGAGATGGCTGCTACAGAGGGATGGAGGGAGAGATGGCTGCTACAGAGGGGAGGAGGGAGAGATGGCTGCTACAGAGGGAGGGAGGGAGGGAGAGAGAGATGGCTGCTACAGAGGGATGGAGGGAGAGATGGCTGCTACAGAGGGGAGGAGGGAGAGATGGCTGCTACAGAGGGAGGGAGGGAGGGAGAGAGAGATGGCTGCTACAGAGGGGAGTGAGGGAGAGATGGCTGCTATAGAGGGAGAGAGGGAGAGATGGCTGCTACAGAGGGAGGGAGAGAGGGAGAGATGGCTGCTACAGAGGGAGGGAGAGAGAGAGATGCTGCTACAGAGGGAGGGAGAGAGAGATGGCTGCTACAGAGGGAGGGAGAGAGATGGCTGCTACAGAGGGAGGGAGAGATGGCTGCTACAGAGGGAGGGAGGGAGAGATGGCTGCTGCAGAGGGAGGGAGGGAGAGATGGCTGCTGCAGAGGGAGGGAGTGAGGGAGAGATGGCTGCTATAGAGGGAGGGAGGGAGAGAGAGATGGCTGCTACAGAGGGAGGGAGGGAGAGATGGCTGCTACAGAGGGAGCGAGCGAGAGATGGCTGCTACAGAGGGATGGAGGGAGAGAGATATGGCTGCTACAGAGTGATGGAGGGAGAGAGAGATGGCTGCTACAGAGCGAGGGAGGGAGAGAGAGATGGCTGCTACAGAGGGAGGGAGAGAGAGATGGCTGCTACAGAGGGAGCGAGCGAGAGATGGCTGCTACAGAGGGAGGGAGGGAGGGAGGAGAGAGATGGCTGCTACAGAGGGAGGGAGAGAGAGATGGCTGCTACAGAGGGAGGGAGAGAGAGATGGCTGCTACAGAGGGAGGGAGAGAGAGATGGCCGCTACAGAGAGAGGGAAAGAGATGGCTGCTACAGAGGGAGGGAGGGAGGGAGAGATGGCTGCTACAGAGGGAGGGAGGGAGGGAGAGATGGCTGCTACAGAGGGAGGAGGGAGGGAGAGATGGCTGCTACAGAGGGAGGGAGAGAGATGGCTGCTACAGAGGGAGGGAGGGAGAGAGAGATGGCTGCTATAGAGGGAGGGAGGCAAGGAGGGAGGGCTACATGCTCAGTGGATGTATGGTCAAGGCCTAGGTGTTAAAGTGCTAAAGTGCACAAGTCTTGAATGATGATCCTTTCCGGGTGGCCTCACCTTCATTTTTACTTATCCTGTAGTCTTGTAAACCGTTGGGCGCACCACTGAAGATTTTGCAACCAGCTTCCTCCACTCCTCCACCGCTACTGTGGTCCCAGGCTTTCATGATTGCTTTCATAATGTTCTTTTCAACATTATTCTTTCCTGGGGTATCTTTACACTCTGTGTGCTTGTTGATTGTTCCAGTGTTTTCTTTTTCAATCAATTACTGCCGTGGCTGGCCAGACTGTCTTCAGCCACCACCCCCCACCCCCCAACCCCAGTCCCTGTGGGCATCAGTCTCGCCAGTCAGGTAATTACCACTGTCCTATCTGACCCCTTCTTCTTCTTCTTCTTCTTCTTCTTCTTCTTCTTCTTCTTCTTCTTCTTCTTCTTCTTCTTCTTCTTCTTCTTCTTCTTCTTCTCTTCTCCTCCTCCTCCTCCCACTCCTCCTCCTCCTTCTTCGTCTTCTTCTCCTTCTTCTTGTTCTTGTTCTTGTTGTTGTTCCTCTTCTTCTTTTCCTTCTTCTTCGTCGTCGTTCTCTCTCTCTCTCTCTCTCTCTCTCTCTCTCTCTCTCTCTCTCTCTCTCTCTCTCTCTCTCTCTCTCTCTCTCTCTCCTCTCTCTCTCTCTCTCTCTCTCTTTCGGGGGGACAGGATGGCTGGGTAGTTAGAGTGATGTATTCGTGATCTGCTGACCCAGGTTCGATTCCCGTTCAAGAGGATTTTTCCTGTGGAGTTAACATCAGTGCCGACTCCACTCTCCC
>CM054136.1:3612394-3627394 GCA_028751875.1 Rapana venosa | reverse complement strand
CACCATACCAGACCAGACCATACCAGACCAGACCAGACCACACCATACCAGACCACACCACACCAGACCACACCACACCAGACCAGACCAGACCTTACCCTAGCTGTTTATTAAGGCAGAAACATGTTTCACGTCACCAGCTTTCTTACTGCATTCGAAGATAAACAGCACACGAGGATGACGTCACCACATGAATGCACCTGGAGGGGGGAGGGGGGAGAGGGGGAAAGGGGGAAAAGGCAGTGTATCACGTCAAATGACGAAAAGTTGTTCTGTAGGCTTCCTGATGCATTGGTTGCATGTGTAAGAGTGGAATGGATGCAAGCGCTTTGATTTGTTGTTGGGTGTTTTTTTTTACAAGATATAGCGCTATATAAATTCCATTTATTATTATTATTATTATTATTATTATTATTATTATTATTGTTGTTGTTGTTATTATTATTATTATTATTATTACTATTATTACTATTATTGTTATTATTATTATTATCATTATTATCTCCAGCGTCAAGGGAGGAGGCCCAAGGGCCAGTGTGGAGTAAGACACAGGACTCTTGCTGTCTGGAGAGGGATGGGGTCCACCACCCCCAGGTTCAGATTTCCTCCCCACCACACACGCTGCCTGACCACGGCCTGCAGGAGCCCAGTGACTCCTTGAGCAGTTGAGGGAGAGAAGTCAGTCAGGTGATGGAGCGATGGCCAGTCTGATTTCGCAGAGTAATGGTCATTCTGATTTTACAGAGTGATGGTTATTCTGATTTCACAGAGTTATGTTTATTCTGATTTCACAGAGTAATGGTTATTCTGATTTCACAGAGTAATGGTTATTCTGATTTCACAGAGTTATGTTTATTCTGATTTCTCAGAGTAATGGTTATTCTGATTTCACAGAGTAATGGTCATTCTGATTTCACAGAGTAATGGCTAGTCTGATTTCACAGAGTAATGATTATTCTGATTTCACAGAGTAATGGTTATTCTGATTTCACAGAGTAATGGTCATTCTGATTTCACAGAGTTATGATTCTGATTTCTCAGAGTAATGGTTATTCTGATTTCACAGAGTAATGGTTATTCTGATTTCACATAGTAATGGTTATTCTGATTTCACAGAGTTATGTTTATTCTGATTTCTCAGAGTAATGGTTATTCTGATTTCACAGAGTAATGGTTATTCTGATTTCACAGAGTAATGGTTATTCTGATTTCAAAGAGTAATGGTTATTCTGATTTCACAGAGTAATGGTCATTCTGATTTCAAAGAGTAATGGTTATTCTGATTTCAAAGAGTAATGATTATTCTGATTTCAAAGAGTAATGGTTATTCTGATTTCAAAGAGTAATGGTTATTCTGATTTCAAAGAGTAATGGTTATTCTGATTTCAAAGAGTAATGGTTATTCTGATTTCACAGAGTAATGATTATTCTGATTTCACAGAGTAACGATTTCACAGTGGTGGCAACTCTAGTTTAACAGAGTGATGGCTTTCTGATTTCACAGAGTGATGGCAATTCTGATTTTACAGAGTGATGGCGATTCTGATTTTACAGAGTAATGGCAATTCTGATTTTACAAAGTGATGGCAATGCATTCTGATTTCACAGAGTGATAGTAATTTTTATTTCACGGAGTGGTGGTAATTCTGATTTAACAGAGTGATGGCAGTTCTGATTTCACAGAGTAACGGCAATAAATTCTGATTTCACATAGTGATTCTGATTTCACAGAGTGGCAGCAATTCTGATTTCACAGAGTGATTCTAATTTCACAGAGTGATAGCAATAAATTCTGATTTCACAGAGTTGTGGCAGTTCTGATTTCACAGAGTAATGGAAGTTCTGATTTCACAGAGTGGTGGCAATCAATTCTGAATTCCCAGAGTGATGGCAATAAATTCTGATTTCCCAGAGTTGACGACAATTCTGATTTCAAAGGAACAGAGGTGTGCAATTACAGGGGGGTTTTGTGTTGGGAAATGCTGGTGCTGACATTTGGACAGGGTGATGACTGCAGATGATCACAGAGCCCACTTAGCACTGACTGCCTGACTGCCCAGTGACTGTGGTGTGACTGACTGACTGTGCTGAGACTGGCGTGTTGGGCAACAGTGTAACATTGCATGTAGAGGGACACTGTGTGCGTGTGTTTATTTCTATTTATTTATTCTTTTACATCGAGGATAATGGAATAAGCACTTATTGCTTTTTTACATCCAGTCCCCGTGTGTATGAAGTTTTGTCAATTTTGTCATCCGTTCCCACCGGCACACAATGGCCTACTCTTTCGAAAAGCGGAAAAGGATTTAACGTGTGCGCAAGATGTTATGCGTGCGTTTGCACACAGGGCCTCGGTTTATAGTCTCATCCGAAGGACTTTTGGGGAGAGTGGAGTCTGCACTGATGTTAACTCCAGGGAAAAATCCTCTTGAACGGGAATCGAAACCGGGTCGTCAGACTGCGAGCGCAATGTTCTGACCACTAGGCTATCCTATCCCCTGTGTGTGTGAGTGTGTGTGTGAGTGTGTGTTTGAGTGTGCATGCGTGTGTGTGTGTGTGTGTGTGTGTGTGTGTGTGTGCGCGCGCGCGAGCGCGCGTGTATGTAAGTGTGTGTGGTAGTGTGTGTGTGTGTGTGTGTGTGTGTGTGTGAAAAGAGAGAGAGAGAGAGAGAGAGAGAGAGAGAGAGAGAGAGAGAGAGAGAGAGTGTGTTTGTGTGTGTGTGTGCGCGCACGTGGAAGCGTGCGTGCGTGTGGCTAGTTTTTCGGTGAAATGAGGGGCAACTTTTCACACACACACACACACACACACTGTAATCTCTCTCTCTCTCTCAAAACAAAAAAAACCCACATCTTTTACGAAGGCTGCACACTAACTTTTCTTTTTATTGGATGTTGAACAAAAGACATGGACAATGACAGCTCTGAGAATAGCACACCTTCGTTTCATAGAACATCAACAAAAAAAGTACATCTAAATAGCTGCGCGAGTTTGCAAAATGGTCGTAAGACACAGGGTAGGTAACCCAAAACCCGGTTATAATCCTTCCGCGAAATGAATTTATTTTAAAAAAAGGGACCACTTAGAGAAAGATCGAGAAAAAACAAGAAACCAAAGACCAGCGTAAGGTAGCGACTAGTTTGAATTCTCCCTTTTCCATCCTAGACATAATACATCAGTATCAATACGTCGAGAACAATTTAAAAAAAGATATAAATAAAAGAAGAAAAACAGAGCACATCTGCCAGAATGGGTGTGTTTGTGATGTTACTGTCATACAAAAATTAACCCGTTCTAAACCACGGAAACACAGCATTTCAACGAGTTAGAATTCCACTGTAGGCTTCAGGCTAACTTTGCTGACAGGCGTACACGAATCAATACCGTGAATATCAATTTATATCAATTTGGAAGAAAGTGAGGAAAACAAACAAAACAATCGTGTATAGATTGGTCAGGGCAGTTTTTGTCGTGGAGTTGTTTGAGACATGTCGCTTACCAGGTTGACAGGATTATTCTATTTTCACCATCAATGCTTCGTCCATTATGAAGTGAAATCACATTATATGTGGTTCGTAGAGGAACAAGGTGTCAGAAACCTCAGCTTCTCTAGGGGCCAGCATATTGAGGGCGGCGCCCATCTCCTCTCCCCCAACCCTAAATAGGGCATGTATCCATTTAGGGCTGGGTGAACTGGGAGACTGTACTGAAGCCAAGGCGCGCGAACGGTCACCCATGCACTTAGTAACAATGCTTGATGCTGCTTATTAACATTGGCTTGGAGAAAGCGAGTGCTCCGACCACTGAGCTATCCCGTACCCCCAAAACATATAATTCAACAACAATCAACAACAACAAAACAGAATAGAAATGTGTTTTTAAGCCAACAGAAAGTAAACAAAAAGAAGGAACAAGACCCCCCCCCCCCCCCCCCACCCCACCCCCCATCCCCATCTTGTTCCTGATTCAGGCAGACAGGCAGACAGGCAGACAGTCAGAAATTCACACACACACACACACACACAGCTGCAAGATACGGGCATGTACCTACGTTTTGTATATGAGCTGCTGGGAAAACAGTAACCAGTGTGTATGTGTGTATGTGACAAAGACTGAATGATTGATTTACATGTATGCCAATGTGTGTGTGCGTGCTTGCGTGCTTGCGTGCGTGCGTGTGTGTGTGTGTGTGTGTTCGGAGGGAGGGGCGGGGGAGGGGGGGGACGAAGTGGGGAGGCAGATAAGGGACTAGATGGTAAGTACTCTTTACCTTGATGCTAGGGAAACCTTTTGGCGTGGACCATTCATTTTTACGAAATCTTCTGCGTTCCTAGTACAGGCCATTCAGGTTAAGCCATGTTGAGAGTGATCACCTCTTGGCTGGGTCATCGTTCTTGCGCTTTGGCTTTAGTACAGTCCCCCAGGTCACCCAGCTGTAAATGGGTACCTGCCCTCTTTAGGGTCAGGGAAGGTAAAGCAGCGAGGGAAATGAGATGAACACCGCCCTCAATATGCTGGACCCTAGAGAAGTGAGGTCTCTAACATCTCGTCCCCAACGACCGCATAGGTTATGGGAACACCTTACCTTTTTAAGCCGAAAAGAACATAAAGTACAGAAGTGCTTTGACAGCAATAAGACAAGGGCTTAAAGTGTGTATCAACACAGAACAACATACTGTTACTTGGGTGTTAAGAAAAAAAACACATCATCATTACAGAACATTGCTTTCTCACTAAATGGAGCTGACAGACGTGAAATAATGCCTTTTGTCTGGCAGCCTTAATACTAAAGACAACCGGAGACAGTAAGCTGTCCTGTTCTAAAAGGGCTTCAGTAAGTCAAAAGTGCAGTCACAGTGTGAAAAAGCAAGGTTAAGGAGGAGACTGGTGAGATTGACCTGTTTCATAAGAATGTATAGCCCCGAAGTCGACATGCAGCTGTGTTCATAGAGGGCAGACATGACAGCATAAGCACAAGCCGAGGAACGAAAAACAAGTGTTTATATGCACACAGGAGCTGTTCAGGAGTAACTTTATACTATGAAAAAACAGTTGGTCCTTGTCATACATCAAGTCATCGAAACAGTGTGTCAAACACATTGGGGAAAAAATGCAATCATAAGGTAATATTTTTAACATACAATTGACTTTTTTGGGGGGTGGGGTGGGGGGGGGGTCATAACTTACACTTTTCACGAAAAAAGGACAATTATATTTTTATGACAAAACATTTCTGAAATAGACACTATGACACAAACAGCTTTCCATACTTATTTGGACAGGGGGGGGGGGGAACCCTTCAGACCTTGAGGGAACACTCTCTCCCACTCTCTCCTTTTCCCTGCCGGGGTTTGACAGGTATGGTCAGTACATTCCCTCACCAAGAACTGCTTTGTGACTGCTGGCTGATTTCCATCATCCCCCAGAAAAGCCTGCTGCACTGGCGGCTCGGTTCGCTGACCCCCCTGTGATGCTCCACACACCATGGACTGCTGTCTGCCTTCCCTCTGCCTGTGCCCGCCCTGTCATGGGGCACTGCCCTCAGACTGTCAGAGTGTTGAGCAACTCCAACGTGGTGGAGCCCATTTCTCTCAGATTGCAGACTGCATGCTGGGTATGCTCGTGTTATCCATACCACCAACTATGAGCGGCCTTTTCTTTCCATTGTTCTTTTTACTTCGTTCCTCAAGCTCCGATGTTCAGCACTGGTGAGATGTTTGCCTATGCGACCGTTCCCCCCCCCCCCCCCCCCATCCCCCCTTCCACACACACGATTCAGGTAGCCGCATTCCGACATGGGGGATGCTATCTAAACACGACACCTGTGTACATGCGTATTTAACATTTTGTCATCCGTTCCTACCGGAACGACATGGCCTACTTTTCCCAAAAAAGCGGAACTTGTTTTCAACGTGTGCGGAAGATGTTCTGCACGCATTCACACACGGGACCTCGGTTTATAGTCTCATCCGAAGGACTTTGACATTTCGTTTGATTTTCTCGTCAAACTGGAAAGAAGGGGTAAGGATGGGAATCGAACCAAGAACCTCACGGTTTATTTGTTAGGCAGGTAACCATCTTAACTATCCTGTCACCTTCCTTCTTCAAATTTGACATACATGATGGGTGGATTTAAAAAAGCAAACATCTTGTGCAAGATATAAGTTGATAGTCGCATCCCAAAGCTTTGTACTGGAGTGGAGATGACACTTAGGGCAATTCCAGAGGTTGAAACATTCACGCAAAGCAATACTCAACCACAACGTTTCAGCACAGGAATATAAAGCAAATATAGGATCTGTTCACTGATTTCCAAGTTCCTCTAACACAATAGTGTTATTTCTAATGATATATTATCCAACTAAGTCAAACTTCGAAGAATGTTCCTATCGGTTGACAAAAGGTCATTTTTTTCTGATTTTTAGGTATTTGGATGAGTAACATGATGTTTTGGTAACACATTTTGTTCATATTATATTGATTAAAAAACGGACAAAGGAAGAGGAAAGCAAACTTCTCATCAATACTGATATAACCAATATCACATACGTGCAGTCTATTTCTTGGAAATGTCTTAAAAAGACTTATATTTGCAGGAAACTCAACTGTATTGACAGGGAGTATCTAGCGTACATTCACAGTAGCTTGTAGCAATTGGATTTTACATGTAAAATCCATAATGCACTCATAACAGCTTGTATCAATTTTATTGACATGCAGTATCCATGGTACCCTCACAGTAGCTTGTATCTATTATACATGTAGTGTCCATAATGCATTCATAGTAACGGTAATTGTGTTACCATAGCCTATGGGGTCATTGGGGAGCAATACATCAGAGACCTCAGCTTCTCCAGGGGCCAGCATATTGAGGGCGGCACCCATCTCCTCTCCTTCGCTGCTTTACCCTTCCCTGACCCTAAAGAGGGCAGGTACCCATAAACAGCTGGCTGAATTGGGTGACTGTACTGGAGCCAAGGCGTGCAAACGGTCATATATCCACTTGGTAACCACACTCAATGCTGCTTAACCTTAGATTAGCGAAAGCGTGTGCTCTGACCACTGAGCCATATCCTTCCCCATTCATGGTAGCTTGTATTTAAATGATACCCATGTTACATCTACAGTATCTATACATTTCATGAACTGGACACAACGGCAGAGAAAGTGAAATACTGTGGATGGCCAGCGAAGGAAATCACGAGACTCTCGCTTCCAAGTGGGAATGTGCAGCACAGCAAGAACAGAAGACAGACACAGCGGATTAGGACCAGAGATGGAAAAAATCAGCCATAATGCTCTCTCTCTCTCTCTCTCTCTCTCTCTCTCTCTCTCTCTCCCTCCCTCCCTCCCTCTCCCTCCCTCTCTCTCACGCACACGCACACAAACATTACCCCTTGAGATAAACGTATTTTAAAATCTATACAGAAATGAAAGAAGACTGGATAAGCGACAACACAATAAAGCCGCAAAATATTTAACACACCGTCGTCATTTTCACCCTGTCATCGTCTTTATCATTTTCACCACAATCATATTATCTTTATTCGCAAAAACTTACAATATCAATTTTCAATATATTTTGTTTGGATCATTGGACTACTGAACAGCAATTTAGCTTCAATAATGGTTGTACAGTGTCAAAACCAGTTATTTGGACAGAGTTTTGTCAAATAGGCAATGTACAAAACAAAACAAGAATCCCATAAAATTTTCCAGAGATAAGGACAATCCGATCAAATAAAAACTTGGATACAATGTCTGGCACCAAAAGGGACGTATAATCCAACTGAAGAATATTTCTTAGAGTAGCAGCACTGAGGACTAGTACCTGTAGACTGTTGCAAAACATATTCTTATAAACAGTGTAGACAAAGAATTTGGCAACCACAAAAACCCAAAGAACATATAAGTTATCAAACGCGTAAAAAGTTATCTGCATTCACACACACACACACACACACACACACACACACACACACACATATATATATAATATATATATATATATATATATATATATATATAAAATATATATATAATTCCAGAATAGCAGAACACTATTAGTTCAAACAGAATTCTGTTCAGGTATTGCCTCTTAGTACACACTGTTTCGAATTCCACAAAACAAATAGTGGGAACAGTCCTGTCTAGGTAAGTTCTTTTTATAGACAAATTGTAACAGCTGTCTCAGTCTACAACCGCTGACAACTGAATAAACTAATTTGTAGAACAAAGCTGATAAGTGTAATCATTGAGCAACGTAAATGATGAGAGAAAAGGGAGTAATCCACTATTTCATGGAGTTTCAACAAGTCAGAAAGTATATATAATATTATAAACCTTGGCATGCATTCAATAATTATCTTATATATATAAGTCAATACATATATATATCTATATATATAAGTAAATATATATGTATATAGATAGATAGATAGATAGATAGATAGATAGATAGATAGATAGATAGATAGATAGATAGATAGATAGATAGATAACTAATAGTAAACAAAACAAAAGGGAGATAAAGACTATGGAGATGTGTTGGGGGAGGGAGAGGGTCAGGAAGGGAGAGGGGATGAAGAGGCCAGCATCCTTATGCAAACTGCAGGGGGTAAGCACAGAAACAGGCGCAGCTCAGCTGTGGAGAATTTCACTTGAGGGCTTGTTCGTTGCCTTGGCAATCGCGAAGGCCATAGTGGGCCAACACTGCTCATTTGTTAAAAGGGACAAAGCTGAAGTATATTAGACACTTCGTGATTAGAATACAGCCATTGGGGAGAGAGAGAGAGAGAGAGAGAGAGAGAGAGAGAGAGAGAGAGAGAGAGAGAGAGTACAGCCATGGATTTACCATGTAAAATAATGGGTTTTTTTTCCTTTAACTCACAAAAATTAATGGTATCAGAATAGTTCATACCTACTTCTTATCAGTTCAGCACAAGAAACCTTGGGATCCATTCAATGATTATGGTCATGCAATAGAATCAAAATCATAAATAGCAGTTAAAAGATTAAATCATAATACATGTTTGAGCCCGCTGTGATGAAAAATATGATGAAATTCCTGATATCATAGTTACAGGAATAATCACATAAGAACTTATTTATAAAATACTTAATGACAATAACATGATCAAGCGCTTAATGCAACATATTCTTTGATGATTTCTTGTAAAGAAATGTTTATTCAGAAAACATGGTTATCACACACCTAAGCATTGTGAGCAACAACAAGCCAATAGCTTATAACGTGCGGAATATTTTTTTCAAAAAAGGTTCATGATATCCTTGCAATTAATACAGCAATTATCCGAATAAATGGACACTATTTTCTTGCTTGAAATATCCAGCAATAACGTTATTACTAAATCCATAACTATACACTTCTCAGATTGAACTACTATGTTACAAAACTGAGATCTGGTGACCAGGAAAAAGCCAACATACACACATTTGAGGTAGAGGCATTACGTTTGATAGGTTACTTCCCTTTGCACACAATGTCGCAGCGTGTTACTATTTTTGGACGTGCATGTTGATTATACAAAATATTGCTTACTCAGTAAGCAGTGTAGCTTGCTCATGCACACACCATCAGACTGTATGTCGAAGCATACCATTGAACATTTTTACAACTGGAAACTGAGTCTTCACATTTCATACTGTACTTAGCTGCATGGATCAGTGTTTCAGGACAAAGAGATAATAATATCAGTCGAGGGTATTCTAGAGTTCTACGGTCTTTGCATTAGCAACAGGTGTTAACATTAAGTTTCGTTGGGTTTTTCCATCTAACATTTCTTTCTTCTCTCTTCCTCCCTCAGCTTCCTGACATCTGCAAGTACACCATATTTTACACAGTGTGACATTTCTCTGGTCTTGGGCAAGTCAACCTGGTGGAGCCCATCTTATTTCAGGTCTTAAACTTCATGCTGGGTAGGCTCTTTCTGTCTGTGGAGACAATGGCTTCACCTTCCTTGCTCACATCAGTCTTGTTTGGAGCAACGTCTGGAGTGGCTCAGCAGACCCATCCCTGCATGGCTGCCTCCGCCACAGTTGTTGCAGGCAAAGCTGGAACACAGGATGGATGGCCTGGTTTTGCTGTCTCTCCTCCCTGCAGTGTCTTCTGTCTGTCAGCATCTGGAGTCTTTTCCCTTCTCCCCTACAGGTTCCCTCACGTGCTGCTCTCCTCCAGCCACTGCCATTTTCTGCCAGTGTTTCCCAGCTGTCAAAGTGAATGTAAGTGGCTTTCCTGTCACGCTTGCAGACATCCTTGAAGTACAGTGCTGGACGACCTGAAGAACTGTGTCCTGCAACCAGTTCACTGTACAGGACGTCCTTGGGAATGTGGCCATCTTTCACTAGGTGCACATAAGGTATGTACATCGCATCCATCGAAAGGGGGCTGGGGAGTTTCAAATGTACGCAGATGATAAACATGCTTCCACAGGCGAGACCTTGGTTTCTAGTGTCTTCACTCTGCGTTTATCATGTGTACTAAAGATGGTACACATGCCCCACAGGCAAGAGTTCAGTTTACAGCCAACGGACTTACAAACATCAACTAACATCAACAAGTGCTAACTCCCGGGGGAACAATCCCCTCTAGTGAGCAGCTCAGTGATTCACGAATCCATTGCCCTCAAGCGTGTTTAATAAGGACTCTGGTATTCTACACACCGAGCTATACACTGAAAGAAATAGTTCATAGATGAACTTCATCAGCGTCCATTCATGTCAGTAAGTGTGAATGATGATGAGGTCAGCCATTCTCCCTGGTTGTGCACTGACTTGTTTCCTTCCTCAGCTACATCTCCCTCCAGGTTCCCCAGTGATCAGATTTTTGCATATGCGACACCCCCCCCCCCCCCCCCCCTACCCTCACCCTATCCCCACCTTTTAGGTAGCCACACTCCGACTTGGGAAGTGGTGTCTGAGCACGACACCCATATACATGCGGTGTCAAAACCATTGTCATCCCTTCATGCCTGCATGCGATGGTCTACTCTTCCAAAAGGTGAAGCGGGTTTTTAACGTGTGTGATAGAGATTATGCGTGAATTCCCACCTGTGACCTCCGTTCATAGGCTCATCCGAAATACTTTGACATGCAGTTCGATTTTATCGTCAAACTGTGAAGAGAGGGCAAGGCTAGGAATTGAACTCAGAACCTCATGGTTTACTTGTTAGGCAGGTGAACGTTTAAACCGCCCTGCCACCTTCCACGCTGAAAGGATCATTTTTAAATCCCCCAAGGAAAACACAAATAAAGGAAAGGAAAACGATGGTGCTCTATGACTGCCATTGCAACTTAGAGGGGAAAAAAGAAGAAGAAAAAGGAGAAATGATACGAAAGGGAATTTTTGTAAATGATTTAAACATATTCACAAGTAGAGAAATATGAAAGAATGTGAGAATGTTTACAGACCAACAGAATTTTGGCCCAGGAACATGGAGGACGCTGAAGAGAGGAGACTAGACGCCTTACTGCCAAGGACATGATCAACTTGAAAAGAAGGAACAGGACAAGACTATTAACAGACCCTGCCAACCAAACTGCCAGGCACAACAACCCTATGCCAGCCCAGCCGGCCGTAGAACGTTACAGAAAAGACCAAACATTAGACATCCCTGAGCGAAACAGACCAACAGATGACCCCCCATTGGATTGCAGCAGATGACTCAAGAAGAGCCGTGAAGCTGAAGTATGAAAGCACCCCAGGAACAGAAAATCAGAACAGAGGAAAAAGGAAGAACGAGGCAAGGAAAGGAAACTACAAGCAACAGGAGAGAGAGGGAGGGAGGGGGGGGGGGGGGGGGGGGGGGGGGGGAGAGGAGAGAGAGAGAGAAAATAATGCATGCTCAATTATTCATGTCCATTACAAAAGCAGTAGGAAAACAAACATTCCCTATTCAGTATCCCTGAGACTATGCATGTTATTATATCACTTCGTAGTTGCTGACAGGAACAACTGAAATCTGATATCCATTTAAAAAAATAGTTTTTTAAAGAAAGGATAATTTTAAAAGTGCTGTGTGTAGAAGCAATGTGGGTTCTATTTCACCTTAAAGACAAACAAAATCAAAACCATTTATTAAAAAAAAAACACCAAAAAAGGAAAACAACATTGTTTGGGCAAAAAAAAAAATTGACATTTTTCCTCATGAGAAAGCAGTAATTTCAGTATAATTTTGACTAAAAAAAACAATTGACTTTTTTACGAATAAAGCAGATACATCAGAACAACTCTATGAAAGAAATGACATTTTGCAAGAAAGCAGTCATTAGGTATATACATAGTTATTCTTTTTCTGATAAAAATGATTCTTTTTCGGATCAAAACTAGATAATCTCCCATTGTCTGTTGAACATCAAATTTCCCAATCAAAAACAGTCTTAAAGTAAATAGGCAACCTCATTGATCCTCATGGCTCACTTAACACTGTAGATACTCATCCCCTCACGCAAATTGAGTCTCATATTTGTATAAAGGGAACACATTCAAATATTCAGGTAAACACACACACGCGCACGCGCGAGCGCACGGACACACACACACACACACACACAGTGTGAGTAGGTTTTTCAACAATAACTGTCTGTTGACATGATCAAATTTTTTTTTTTCCAAAAGAGCGAGAGCATAGACAAATGACATAAATCTAACAATCTACATATTTGGGGAAATGCAGAATACATTTACATTTTGTGTCAAAAAAATCTCGTTCTGACTTGATGGCAATATAATTTTCTGATACTGATTCAGACACGCACGCACGCACGCACGCACGCTCACGCGCGCGCGCACGCGCCGCACACACACACACACACACACACACACGCATGTAGGCATGCAGTGCGCCCGCGTTTCTCCTATTTCCACACGTGGCACCTTCAGAGTAAAGACAGGGGGCAGCTCAACATCCCAGTGGTCCTTGATGGTTTCCACTTCATGAATAAATCGACACATTTTATCTTCAGTAGAACATTGGCTGCCTGTCTAAGTTTCTTTCTATTAAAAATATGTAACACAGGCTTAAAGTAGATTCCATCAATATAACCGGACGTGTGTGAGTGATGTGTGTGTGCGTATGTGTGCGAGCGCCTGCGCATATGTATGTTTAAGTGTGTGTATGCCTGCGTTCCTGTGTGCGCGCGATCACACGCGCGCGCGCGCGCGCGCGTGTGTGTGTGTGTGAATGAAACTTTCCAGATTTTGTTTTCTGATAAGCTAAATCATGCTTGGTTGTGTGCCATTGATTGATATTGTGCTCAGTTGCCCACATTCTGTCTTCACTTCTATCCTTGTTTAGGTTGTTTGTTTGTTTGTCTTTGTTCTTCTTGTCCTTGTTTGTTTTAGAAAGCTCACACTTAAGGTGACGGAAACGGCTCTCTGTTGCAGTGTTTCAGCTTTTTTTCTTAGAAAATCCCACGCCAGTTGCAGCTATTTTATAGTAATAATAAGAATGTATGGAATTTATATAGCGCTGAATCTTGTAAAGCAACAAATCAAAGCGCTCATCATCATTGATCATCGTGCAGTAAAAGAAAACTGTCTCTGGTTCGGTGGTCCCAGTTGCTCTGGTGTGCGTTGTTATAGTGCAAAGTGACACTGTGTAAAATCAAACAACCACAGCCAACAAGCTAAACATTATGAAATTTAAAAAGGCACACCAAAACAAAAATAAAACCCAAACCCCAGCAAAGAAACAAGGGTGTATTCTCAAAGGTTGATTCAGTAGTTTTTGCGTCAACATCACATGGTTTGTGTTGTCTTTCACTGCTTTTAGTTTCAATCTGCTGCATACACAAACACACAAAAAATTCACTGTTTTCTTGGAAGATCACTTTTTTAATAGTTAAAATAGTAGTGCCATATTTCTGTTGTTTGTTTTTTATTGTTTCAGATGATTATGTTTTAATTTTTTTAAATCTTGATATCATTTTTGGCGCGATTATTTGACACCTAATTGTGTTGACCGGGTTGAATTTATTTACAGTTTGCTAACATATCATATAAATTCATTCATTTTTACTGTCATTTTGGCATTACCATCGTAACAGAATTAAAATGCTTTTAAAGTGTACGCTTACGGACTATAGTCCATGTGTAGTAAATATGTTCTGAAAGATATAATACAAATTTCTGTAAGTAATAGTTGAACAAATGGAGAACTAATTGTTTAATATGAATTACTATTCAATGCCAGAACCGCACATGACTGAAAACCAAACCAAACCAAAACATAGCATAACATAACAAAACAAAACATAACAAAACAAAACATAGCAAAACATAACGTAACATAACAAAACATAACAAAATATAACAAAAATAACAAAACGCAACATAACATAAAAACGCAACATAACATAACAAAACATAATAATTTATAACAAAACATAAAACAAACATAACATAACAAAATATAACATAACATAACAAAACATAGCATAACATAAACCAAAAAAATAGCATAACACAAAACCAAACCAAACCACACACAACATGCTCATGGTCTGTCCTGTTCCTGGCTAGAGCTCACTGGCTCCCCAACAGCCAGACTTCGGCCTCTGTGACCGTCCTCCATCCTCCCCCCGCCCCCTGTCCATTTAGGTAACCGCATTCCGACGTTGCACACCTGTGTGCGTGTAGTGTTCTTCTCTGTTTTTGGTTATCCGTTCCTGCCGGCACACACGAAAGGCGGAACGGGTTTTTAACGTGTGTGCAAAATGTTCTGCGTGTATTCGCACACGGGGCCCCGCTTTATAGTCTCACCCGAAAGACTTTGACATTCAGGTGGATTTTGTCGTCAACCTGGGAAGAAGGGGCAAAGGTGGGAATGGAACTCAGGACCTCACGGTTTTTCTTGACAGGCAGGCAAACGTCTTAATCGTGTTGCCACCTTACTTCTTGATATGTTCCCATTCTATTATTGCAGTCAAGTATTTACATTGTGGCTGTTCTACTCTTAAAGAATTGTATGCAAAAAAGGAAAC
>CM054136.1:3584894-3607394 GCA_028751875.1 Rapana venosa | reverse complement strand
AACAGACAAAACAAATTATTCATACACACACTCACACACACAAAGACAGAGACAGACAAGCGGACAGACAGACACAAGGAATGAGACACAGAGAGCAACTGAGACAGAAAGACAGAGACACAGACAGAAATTGAGACACAGAGAGAGAGACAGAGAGAGAGAGAGGGAGATAGAGAGAGAGAGAGAGAGAGAGAGAGAGAGAGAGAGAGAGAGAGAGACATACAGACAGACAGAGGCAGAAAGTGGGAGATAGGCTGAGACAGCCAGACATCCAGACACAGACAGACAAAGGAAAATGAGTAAGAAGAAAAGAAGGATGGACGGAAGGCAGAAAGAAGGAAGGAAGGAAGAAGGAAGAAAGGAAGTAATGGATAGAGGAATGAAATTGTCCATGCAGGTAGAGAGAGACTTTAGGAACACATGGATATGGGAAAGGAGCGAAAGACGGGGGAGAAGGAAGGAAAGAGGGAAGAAAAGGATAGAGAACAGAAAGAGTGAAAGTAAAAAGGGACATATAAAAAAAATGGAAGGAAGACGACACACAGCCAAAATGAAGAAAAAATGTCAGTTTTATTACCCTTCCAAATACTTTTTTTTCTCAGATACAAATAAACCATCTTTGACAGAATACAACAATACTTTTCAGAGCAGGATGCAAACAGCAACAACAACAATAACAACAACAGCAACCCCATTTCAAACCGTCAAAAAAAAAGCAATGTCGCCAACAACAACGACATCCATCATAATAATAATAATAATAATAATAATAATAATAATAATAATAATAATAATAATAACGTGTATTAGGATCTTAATACTTGTGACGTTGGTCTCATATTGTTCATTCAGTGGAAATGATGAAAGACAGAGACAGACAGACGGACAGAGACAGACAGACAGACAGACAGAGACAGACATATCAAGAGGTAGGCATGCAAACAAACAAGACACATAACCACAAACAGACACACAAACAAAGAACAAAAGAAATATTAGATAGAGAGACAGAAAGAGGCACGTATCTTCCCCAAATAAATTCACTGCATGAATCTAAAAACAGCAAAGACAGAGCCGCCAGGCGTGGGGGAGACCATTGTGCCAAGGGTTTGACAAGACGAGAATAATGTCTTCAAGAACAACCGCCATACAACCAACATCATCGCACTGTAGCACTGGGTTCAGTTCAGCTTAGGAAAACAAAAGTGTTTTTTCATGGAAACGTTCAGCTATTGCAACCCGTCAGCTACTTCCTGCCATGCTAACAACCCTCTCCACAACACCCGCCCCCCAAAAAAAAAAAAACAACAACAAAAAACCCACAACAACAAAAAACAAACAAAACAAAAAACCCACCCCAAAACAAACAAAAACAGAAAACGCCAAAAACAAAAAATAGGGCCTAGTGGTTTGAGCCTCTAACTCGTGATCTGACGGTCACTGAGGGTCCTGGTTCAAGTCTTCACTGAGACGTCCGTCCTCCTGGCTTTGACACTTGTGCCGACTCTTCTTGATCCTATAATGATATCTTCACAACGAGACGATACGCCGAGGTGCTCTGTGCGAGTATATGAAGATCATGTAGCGCATGCAGTGTAATCTGACCGTGTAGTGTATTTAGATCTGTATATTGACTATGTAGTGTATGTAGGACCACGTAGCGCATGTAGACCATGTAGCGTGTGGCGTATGTAGACCATGTAGCGTGTGTAGTGCATGTAGACAATGTAGCGTGCGGAGTGTATATAGACCACGTAGCGTATGTAGATAGTGTAGCCCATGTCGCGCATTTGGATATGTAATTTTTTTTTTTAGACCATGTAGTGTTTTTTGACCATCTTGCGCACACGATAAAAGCTCGTCCGCCTTTCTTAAAATGAGTAAGCCAACTAACAATAATTAATTGCCTGGATGATGACATGAACACACCTCATACCCAGCATGCATTCTGCTACAATTACAGAGATGGGCTCCGTTAGAGTCAACTCGCCCTTAAGACAAGAAGACAGGAAAACCACGCAACAACAGAGGCACGACAGGTGGTGTAGAATGCTGTTCTTGTCTTCCGCTTCTTTCTTTCCAAGTCTCCTCAGCCTTTCTGGGACAGACTTGGGTCAGCCTTTGTTGGCTTACTTGCATTTAGATAACATCACTGACAGCCATCATTGTTTTGTTGTGTTTTGTTTTAACCAAAACAAACATGTTTTGTTTTTCTTTCTGCTATGTTGGCTTATTCATAACTTAATCATGATAAACAATATGATGCTATCCTCTCTCTTCAGTAATAAACTGATTTATTTTGTTCCTTGGCTAGAGTTCCGAGGTTCACCAATGGCGAGGCTCTTGCGTATGCACCATTTTTTCCCACCACGAAGGTAGCCGCATTTCGACTTCGGGGACAAGGACAAATCAGAATCACGGCTATGGGGCTATAGACGATTTCGTTCTCTTTTTGGTCACAGCACACAGTCCATATCTCTGTGCTACACATTTTCTTTTTCTTTGGAGTTGAAGGAGCGTGGAAGTGGGAGGGTGGGTGGGAGCAGGCAGCAATCATCAAAAGGTCAACTTTTAAGACGTGTGTTATATCTTATGTATATTTTGTTTAAAGCATGTTGTGTAACCCGAAAATGCCTCTCATAATTTCTATATTGAGATAATCAAGTATTCTTCATTATTTCATTCCCTTCACTGATCCGGCCCTGATAATTATATGTCTGTCTGAACCTGAACGCAAGCCCTGACTGACGACAGATAATACATATAATTGACATGCGAACACAAACCTTAAAAGTGTAACACAATGATCAAACCACACCTCCTCCTCCCACTCACTTCCCCCCTCCCATCCCCCTTTTCTTCCAGCAAAGCAAACTCAAAAGATGTTCGCCCCCCCCTCCCCCTCTCCCCCCAATCAGTTTTTCTGTCAGAAGAAAACAAACTCCAAAGATCTGAGAGTTACAGCATCATGAACATCAACACAGGTCCCCGGGCAAGATGTCATCATATTCAGGTAGCAGAAGTGCCATAGACTGCCAGAGGGAGAGTGGAGGGGGAGGGGGTGGGGGATACGTCTGAGCAAATAGGAATAGGGGCAAGACCTGTCAGGTCCAACAGCACAGACATGTCAATGGACCAGGCACACAGCCCCCATGTCAGATAGAGAAGGATGAAGAACAGAAAAGGAAAGAAAAGTATAGGTAGGGGTGAGCTGAGTATGAGGCTAAACGAAGCCTACAGGGTTTAATTTAGTTTAGCAAATCTGCAGAAGCATCATTATCATTGCCATCATGATCATCATCATCATAGTCATCAAAGTTAGTATATCCCTGAGTGTGTTGTCAACAACTACCATGATAACTACCAGTCTTCTTCCGCGCTACCATTTTGAGAAGGAAATAAACAAAAACAAAATGACAAAAAACGTGTATTGATTTTAAAAAAACAAAACATAAACCAAAAAAAAAAACCAATGCCACAGACGCACACAGACACACTACGGATGAAAATGAGAAGCCATTAGTGTCAGTCACGTAACAACGACAGTGTGGTATACAGGAACCAAACAATGCAGAAGACCTGAGGTCGCACTGGAACAAAATACAAAACAAAATTTTAAAAGTCACAACTCTGTACATTGAGATATATTGTATTACAGACACTGCCCCTCTGCCAAACTGCCCTTCCATATGCCGTACTCCCTTCAACCCCAACCCTACCCTCCACCCCTCCCTTCTCTCCCCATCCTCACCCCACTCCTGACCCTCACCCTCGACCCCCCCACCCCCACCCCCCCCTCTCTCTCTCTCTCTTTCACACACACAACAAATCACAACTTTTAAAAAAATGAAGAAAAAGAGAGAGAGAAAAAAAATCATTCCTCCTCATCAATATATGACAGCACATCATCCTCATCATCATCATAGATCTACACGATAACAATTATGCCAGAATACACACACACCAACATAAAAAAAAACGAGAGAGAAAGCTTCACCTTTTGTGCCAAGGGTTCTTCCAAAACAATTCTCACTCCAAAAAAAACAAAAAACAACCAAAATAATAATACCCACAAAAATATTAAACAACGACCACCACAGTATCCTAGGTACCAGACCAGTTGCAAGGTATGCAGCCCCCTCCCCCAAGAAAACCAAAATCAACCTGACACCTGTATCAAGGGTTAACGCAACCTGACATCATCGTTATCAGTACATCAGTCTACCTGAGCTGTGGAGAGCTGACATTGCATGTGTACTGCTCACATCCTCAGAACTGATGACCCCCCCCGCCCCCCATCCCCCCCTCCAAACAAAAACCATCTACAAGGTCAGGGTGCAATTTTAACAGTTGGGGAACAAACTGTCAGGGACTAAACAGGTATGGGGTATGTGGAGTAGGGGGATGGTGGGGTGGGGGGGGGGGGGGGGCATAGTGGAGTGGAGGGGGTGTAGGAAGGGAAGGGGGGGGGGGGGTATAGTATGTCTTTTGTTTTTATATCCCTGATTATGCAGCATTTGAAGGTTCATGTACAAAAAAAGGTGTTTTTCTTATGCAAGGTGTGTAACACGTGCTGTGGATTTTCTCCAAATAATAATAATGATAATAATAATGACAATGACAATAACGATAATAATGATAAGAAGAAGAATGAAGAAGAAGAATATTGTTAAAAATAATAATACAATGATAATCATCATCATAGAAATAAAACACAATAATAAGAATAACAATAATGATATTGATAAAAACAGTAACAATAATAATAATAAGAAGAAGAAGAATAATACATCATAATATAGTTTTTTCTCCATTCAAGGCCTCATTTTTTCCCCTTTTCAAATTATGACATCATCTTGGATTAAAGCTTTTCGGAATCATCGGAATTTCACTCAAAAAGACCTAACACGGGTTTTTGAAAGGAAAAAAACCCCAACAACACATCAACACATAAGACCAGTACCCTTTACCACCAATTAAAAAAGATATTAATTCAAAAAACAACAAGAAAAATGTTATTTAAAAAAACCAGGTGGTGATAACAGTAATGACAATGACAATTGAGTTTGTAAGAGAGACAAAGATTATATGTACATGGACACGCCTTTCCTCGCTCTGCATGATGCTGTGACAAGATGCAGACTGTCTGACACATTCACCAGGGTCGGTTTCGGAGGCTGCTTGTTCTATCATCACTGGGTTCGTTGGGCCTGGCAGACGTTTCTGTGGGATTTGAACCATGCTTTGTGCGCAAATACAAACACAGCTGATGCATACTGACCTGTTTTTCTTAAAGCACACATGCTAACATGACTTGACTTTGACTTGACTTTAACATGGGTATGTGAGCGTGAAGAGTGGATGTGTGAGGCAGTGAGTGTGTGTGTGCTTTTTGGTCTGAGTTTTTGGAGGGTTGACTTATTTCATGTGCTTGATCTCATGTAACACACACACACAAACACATACACACACACACACACACAAACACACACACACACACAGAGGCAGAGAAACAGAAAGAGACAAGAAACATTTATACTAACATAAAAATGGAATATGTTCTCTAAACAAAACTTAACTAGAAATTCTATGCGTATATAATCACTTCAACAAACAAAGAAACAAAAAGTAAACCTTGCTCTTTTGAACACAAACTCCAGACACACTGACCAAAATGTCACGAAACTCAGGGGGAAACCTTTCACAACAACACATCATTTGATCTGACCAAACACAAAATCAGAACTATAATAACATTTTTTTATGAAAAACTTCTTTTTTTAAAATCCACAATAAATGATATGATCTGACCAAAAACAAAATCAGAACTATAATAACCTTTTTATGAAAACTTATTTGTTTCAATCCCTATGCTGTCATCATAAGCCAGACCTTAGGACAGTGACAGAACAGGTCTGAGACACTGCAGGTTAAGAACACTGCGCGCAGCACACAAACTCATGGACATGCATTTTACGATCATTTGTTATGCTGTGTTGAAAGAAAGGAATGATATACAATGATATTCAGAAGTCTAATAAATAAAGAAAAAAGTGCATACACACGCACGCACACATACACACACACTCTCTCTCTCTCACTACTTTGTTAACTAATCATTAGTTCCTTTGCTTGACTAATGTTACTATGAGTAGACAGATGTAAAACTAAGACAGGCGAATACACACACATACATGCGCACACACACATTCGCACACACCCACACCCACATTCTGTTTCATACATTTTCAGATGGATGGCTTGATGAAAAAAGCACATAGATTGCTTTACGAATAGCAATACAAATACAGACACTACAATATCTAACAAATATGAGAAATTCCTTTCAATATACGGTCGTTGACTGTGACTTTCACTTTCACTTTCACCCACTCACTCACACGGACACACACACACACCACACACACACACCACACACACACACTCACACACCCATACCCACTCCACCACACCCACGCCACACCACACCACATCACTTCCACCCCCCCACCACACACACACACACACACACACACACACACACGACACTTAATCCAAATCCACCCTCAGTAAAAACAAAGGCATGCCACAAAATCGGACACTGCTGTTTACTCCAAGAATGTAATCCTTCAGCGCTGTTTTAATGGACTCCTCTCTCTCTCTCTCTCTTTCTCTGTCTGTCTGTCGGTCTGTCTTTCTCTCCCCCCTTTAATTTTCATCCCCATCTATAACGTGAAAGGTAAGGACCTATTCATCTTTTCAAACTTTCCATTCCCAGGTTTAATCCAGGTTTCAGACACAATAGTAACCAGCTTTTAGTTTGCAAGTACTGCTTACCAACTTGTAAGACATGTGTGTTGTTTACCATAGTTTAGAAGAGAGAGAAAAAAAACTGAAAACGAAGAAGAAAGAAAATGATCCCCCCCCCCCCAAAAAAAAAAAAAAATCCCCAGCAAAGCAAGTTGGAAAATGACAGCAGTTTTCTTTTCTTTGTGTGTGTTGTGTTGGTGCTTAAAAAGCACTCAGCTTCTTTTAAGTATAATGGAGATCAACATTAGATGGAAACCAAAAAAAAAGTTTTTCTTTTCCCCAATATGGTAAAATAACATTAAAATAAATGGAAATAACACAAATCAAAAATGGTGTACGCACATATACACAAACATAATTTAAGCAAAACCAATCTTGAAAATTAAAAAAAATCAACAACACCTGATTCATTATGCTACAGTAAAACATACTAAAAACAAAATGAAATAAACATGCAGAAGGACCTTACCAGAGGAAAAGTATAATCAGAAACCATAAAAATAAAGGTGGCCAGGAAAACAAGAGTAATATTCAAACAACAAAATAAACCCTGGGAATAAACCAGCCTGAGCTGCAAAAAAATCAGAAAAAAACATTGAACACCTCTGCTGATGTCAGTGTATAATATGCTTCTGTTGTCCACACACACTCACACAAACCATACAGTCTCTCTCTGCTTATTATCATCATCATCATTATTAATATTGTCATTATTATGATTTTCTTTGACTGAGGACTGGATATTAAAAAACCCAAGCTATTATGTATGCTTATTAATTTCCCTCAATAAGAAGTTTCAAGTTTTGAACTCTCTCTCTCTCCACTCACATACACACACACACATACACACACACAGCACACACACACACACACACACACACACACACACACACACACACACACACACACAAGAAACAGCAAGCACAAGTTTCAAATCCCACAACAAAAACATCTCCAGAACCCCAAAATGAAGTGAGTGCAGATCTAGGAGGTGCCTGCGACACTAAGGTAGGTAGGTAGATAGGAAGGTAGGCAGGCAGGCAGATAGGTAGATCTGCTAGCCCCATGCTTCTCATGGCCATGCACATGTACACAGAGGGAGACAGACTCACACTGCCAATCCTTGGGGAATGCTGGTACCTCAATCGAATCACCAAAGAAACAGTTCAACATTTTTTTTTTCTTTTTTAACCAACAAAAAAAATACACACAGGTTATTAATTCCATTATTCAACACCACTGCAGTCAGTCCACTACATGCTTTGACGGTGACAAAATCAAAGGTCTAAACTAAAGAGTCTGTCAGCCAACCTTGTATAATTAGCATCATTATTGTTGCTGATATTATTATTATAATTATTATCCCTCATAAGTAGATGATGGTGGAAGCTGGACTTCAACTCCCTGAAAAATATGTTGAGCATTGTCTATCCATTCTGAAGGATATCACAAAGAACATGATGCACAAGATAATGAAAAACCAACAACTGCCTAGTGTTGACTGGGCATACGATGACTGTCTTGTAGAAACACTAACTAGCAGCAGCAATGCTGGTGTCAGAAGCACTGCCCTACAATGCTTTCCTTCTCAACTTCTTCAACAGCAGCCGTCACTTTGTCTTTTATGTGCGTGACAATCCCCGAATTGTGGATGACAAAAAAGAAAAAGAGTAAAAGAGAAGACCAAAATAAAAGAAAGGAAAAAAAGAGAAAGTAATAAAGGCAAGTTTGGCCTAGCAGATATGTAATGCTCATCATCCAACAACAACAATAACAAAGAAACGTCGTGTCACTTCCTGAAGTCAAACTGCAGAATGCTGTGTGGCAGTCTGTCTTTCTCTTTTCTCTATTTTTTGTTGTTATGCTTTTTTTCTTTCATGGTGGTTTCTTGTCCTCCGCAAAAAAAAGTCTTGTATGATACAACATAGCGTCAGTGTAACACGATTCTGATTTTGCTGCTGCTCCTCAGTTTAAAAAAAAGGAAAAGAAAAAGGATGAGATATCTGTGCGCCATCACAGTCTTGTCATTCGTTCTTGTCTCTTTGTTGACCCGTACAAAGCTGAGTTGAGTTCTGATCTTTGTCCTGAGTTAGTAGGAGGTGCCATATGTGTTTGTCCATGGGTCACAGAGGAAATACAGAAACAGCACAAAAAAGAGAGAGAGAGAAAGAAAGCTGTAGCGCCAGAAGAAAGATGCCAGCACGCACAGAGGACGTTGGCATGGTACTGTTTCCTCTGAGCACAGTCCACAACACCTCTGGAACTCCACGGTGCTCATGGTTTGGTTGGTACCTAGGCGGGAACAGAAGTCATGATTCTGTTCTGAGGTAGGGATTGGTAGTAGATAGAAGTGCAGCCCACCCTCCCTGTCTCTCCATCCTTCACAGTCGGCTTCACCCACGTGCAATCTGTCCGTCCTGTCGTCCGTTACTCTTGCCCATTGCGGAGTCATAGTGCGCATGACTGTGCTCAACCAATCTCTCTCTCTCTTGTTATTTTCGGAGGCACCTATGATGATTAATGTCTGGGTATACCTCAGGTCACAACAACAATACCCCCATCCCGAGTCCATCATATTTCTCCTCCCTTCCCCCACTCTCTTCCTAAAACGCAGACATGGTCTGGAGAATGAGAAAGGGCTCCCTGAAGACTTCACGACATCTACTGGCCTGGGTTCGTACGAGGACAAGCGTACCTTCTCTTCAGTAGGAGCACGTCAAAACAAACACCCACCCAACCTGAGCAGCCTGCTTCCCAGGGTCAGTCAACCTGTGTTCAGTGGTGAGGATTATTACCAACTTGGGAACAGTTCCTCACACAATCCTGGAGCAGCCTGGAGTACATGTACTAGCAGTAGTTGTAGTAGTAGTAGTGGTGGTGGTGGTGGTGGTGGTGGCACAACTTCCTCACCAGTCAGAAGACGACCATGAGGAACACGGTGTCGTACGTACATCCCAGCAACACTTCCAGAAGGCAACATGGGGGATCCTCTCAACAAGACAGACCCGGTCAGTCTCTGACCCCTTCCTTCCTTCCCGACAGGAACTGCATAACAAGTCTTCACTGAGGCAGACCCCCAGTCGACGAATCCTTTTATTTTCTGCTCGGGGGTGCACTGTGCAGCGTACCAGTTCCACATCTCCCTGTCTGTCCTCCGTGATAAAGCTGCTCCACCACTCTGCCCCAGTCAGCCCTGCACAGAGAGGGAGAGAGGGGGAGAGAGGGGGGAGAGAGCTGTGCTGTAGTGTGTGTGTGTGTGTCTCGGTCCTGCAGGCAGAGGAGCGCGGGCGGGCCTGTCCTAGGAGCCCTCTGGGGGCAGAATGAACATCTCCTTCATCAGGGAGGGGAAGAGGAGCCCACGCTCTGCAGGTCCACCAGCAGGGCCGAGTGCTCCAGGGAGATGGTGCGCAGGTCCGACAGGCGGTCAGGAACTTGGCCAGGGCGCTGCCGCCACGCCGCCGCTTGGCGCTCTCGTAGGACTGCAGCGTGTCCACGTACTGCGACTGCAGCTGCTCGATGCGCTCCTTGTCCTTCAGCCCCGGCCGCTCTGCCCAGCACAGACACACACGCTTAGTTCGCAGTCAACGTCAAATGAGATTAACTTAAAGCCAAAAGAAGACTAAGAACAGAAAGGAACGTGTGTCAAGATCTGAGTTCAAGTAAGATTCTGCCTCCCCCCTTCAACTCTCCAGAAAAGAAAAGAGAGATAGTCACACAGACACATGGACACAAACACACTGACAGACAGACACACAGACAGACAGAACACAGACAGACAGACACACACAGACACACACACAGATCAATCCATTACCGGCCTTACTCCTATAGCCGGCCTTGTGTTCATGTACATCAGCGAAAGGCTCCACAAGAACGAAGGAGCTCCACACAGCAGCACAAAGGGGAGAAAATCAATATGTCTCCATGTCTCTCATAACACACGTGCATGTTTAGGCTCAGTACACTATCCCTCGTTCAATTACACGCGCACACACGCCTTTTATCTCGCTAACAACGCCCCTCCACCCCTTCCCTCTGCACCCCCCCCCCCCCAACCCACATAGGCAGACACAAAGGGCAGACAATCTATCAAGACACAGCCCTTGCTAATGATGTCTCTGCCTGTCTGTCTGAAAGACTTCATACAAATGGGCCAGAACAGCTGCTGCTATAAATGGCAGAAAGGAGACAGACAGACAGACAGACGGACTGACGGAGACGGAGAGGGTGGAGGGGATCAATACAAGAGATGTTATGGTTTAAAGACAACAAAATTCATGCATGTATGAACGATTTGTCTGTGGCTTGCTAAGCAGTGACAATTGAACAGTTTAGTGGAAACTATTATTGTCAGTGTTTACAACTCTGGGTTAAAAAATGTATTACGAAAAAAAAACCTATTGGCATTTTTGCCTCTTGAGAAACTATGTACCAAGAGTGAATTATTTCACCCCAAACCCACTTTATCCAATCTTGTTTATCGCCGACCACAGAGGCCATAGCGGGACTGCCACCTTGTCAATTTCGTAACTTTCAGATTAAAACTGTACAGCTATATACAGATTTAACACGCTATAGAACCAACTCTACTGTCGTTCCTTGTAGCAACGCCCTGACCAACCATAAGGGTCAACCCAGGACGGGCATCGCGTTGTGGGAAAACCACATCAACCACACATAAAATGAGATAAAGATTCTTTAAAACAGCCTTGCTCTTAGTGACCAAAACTATAACATCTTCATTCACATCAGACGGACCCACTCACTTATATCAGTAGAATTAACTGCACATCTTAAGAGCTATTTTCTTGAGTTAATGTATATTTTTGTAACACCTTAACAAGACCTTCTTAAGATTAAGAATAGAAAAAGAAAGAAATACAAATGCCTTATATGAATTCAAAATAGGATGGTTGAAAACCCTGTGTTTGTATTTGTACAAATCTATCAACCCACGATTACATGTACTATTTCTTTTGATAATCAAGAAAAACAAAACACTTACAGCGGGGATAAACGCAATCACGCACACAATTCTCAAAACCACCTGCCTGTGTTTCCCGATGCAAAAAAGCTTTGAGGAGAACATCAAGACAAATGGCAGGCCTGACAAGCATCGCCTCATGAAAGAGAACATGACTTCGCGCAGCTGAGGCGAGGAACTCGCAGAGAAGTGGACAGCAGAGTCTTCAGGAGAGATGCTCTCTCCCAGCATCATTTCCATACATTAGGCAGGGGCCTACTAGTATCATCACTATGATCATTAAGTCCAATAGCCTTTACCCTTTATAACTGCATAACTCTGCAAACAAGCATTACTTCCCCGTGCTTTCATTTCAAAATAAAGTATCACTTCACGCAAAAGAATTCTTCGTCGTCGTCGAACGCTCAGACAGCAACTATTGTTGTCTGTCATATGAGCGACAATGCGTTGCACTGCCGTTAAGCGCCTGACAAGTCAGACCCAGTGCATCCAACTTGGGCTTGGGAGAGAAGTGTGCATTGTCTTTCTGGACACAAAGGCAGGAGAATAGCCCCAGAAGGCAGAAAATAGACAAGAAGGAGGTAACCGGAAGAAAAGGAACAAGGCAGAAACCAAAGGGATAGAAAAGAGGGAATTCCTAGCACAGAATTTCCAGAAGGTGGGGATGCTGTGTATACTGACAGGCCCCTGGCATCCCCACGGGGAAACATGGCTGTTCTAACCACAAAGCTACCCTGCCCTCTAGCGCACGCACGCACGCACACACACACACACACACACACACACACACACACACACACACAGTTATTATGTGAGATAGCCTTGTCTCTGTTGCAATCCCCAGTATTCTCTTTTTTGTAAAGTATGGTCGTGGGAATCTACATTTTGCTTGTTTCACAGCTGCCGTTACAAGTAGTTCAAAATTGTTTGTTTTCCAACATTAGAGTATTTTTCAATTGTTGTGGGTTTTTGTTAAATTTTGAAGTTCTATGCCATGTTTTTTGCAACATACTATTTATATAGATTGGAATAATCTTTTAATGTGCATTCATACCAACACGTATCTATTCTACTTAAAGCCCTTCTCTCATTATGTCCCCCCCCCCCCCCCCACCCAAATCCCCCCCTGCCTCCATCGTCTAATATCACTTTAAGTGAACAGACGTAAAATTGAAGACACACACACACACACACACACACACACACACACACACACACACACACACACACACACACACACACACACACACACAAACGCATGCACGCACATTTAGGAACCGAGAAAGTTGATAAGTTGATTTGTCCTGCTTGGAATTGTATTGACAAACACATACAGTTTTAAATGAACACACACCTCCTACTCGCTGCCAAAGTACTATTCAGTGTCATGTGTTCTGTGTTAGAGCCCGATATCAGCTATTGGCTTCTTGTTGCTCTCAACATCATTTCGTATGAAATGACGGTTTCTTTCGTTCTTTCTGAATAAACATTATTCAGACCAACTAGGTACACAGTCTCATCCGAAGGGGTAGCACCAATACTAACATAGTAAAGGTAAAAGGTAAAGATGTCACATAGCCTATGTGGTCGTAGGGGAGCGAGGCATCAGAGACGTCAGCTTCTCCAGGGGCCAGCATTTTGAGGGCGGCACCCATCTCCTCTCCCTCGCTGCTTTACCTTCCCTGACCCTAAAGAGGTAGGTACCAATTTACAGCTGAGTAAACTGGGGGACTGTACTGAAGCCGAGGCGCGCAAATCGGTCACCCATCCAATGGTAACCACACTCGATGCTGCTTAACCTTAGCTGGGGGAAAGCGAGTGCTCTGACCACTGAGCTATGCCCGTTCCCATGCTAATATGTTGGAGAACAAATCTCCTAAAACGGACACTTCAGGTAAGACTCGAACCCGAGTCCTCATTGACCCTCAGACCACAAGGTTGACGCTTCAAACCACTACTAACCTATGCCACCCCGCAACCCACCCCCACCCCCCCCCCGCATTCCACTCCTACATATATATGCTTAACACAGCAGACAGGCAGAGAAACCAAAATAACTCATGGAGTCATGAATGTAGACAAAGAAACACACACACACACGCACACACAAAGAAAAGGGAGAGGGCAGGGAGAGAGTGAGAAAGGAGAGAGAGAGAGGGAAGGAAAAGAAAGAAAGAGAAAGCGAGCGAGAGAGAGAGAGAGAGGAGAGAGAGAGAGAGAGAGAGAGAGAGAGAGAGAGAGAGAGAGAGAGAGAGAGAGATGACAAAGACAAGAGAGACACTAAGAGAAGGATAGAGTAGAGAGACAGACAGAGACAGAAAGGCAGACAGACAGACATACAGAGAGAAACAGAGAGAATGAATGAATGAATGAATAATCCTTATTTTGAAAGAATAATCTTTATTTTCAAGGGTTACAGATAAGCTTTTCAAAAAAAAAACTTTTTTCACCCAGCCCTTGCCCTGGTTAGGGACTATCAAAACAAACAAAAAAAACAGAGAGAGAAGAGAGAGAGAGAGAGAGAGAGAGAAGAGAGAGAGAGAGAGAGAGAGAGAGAGAGAGAAGAGAAGAGAGGAGACAGAGAGAGACAGAGAAAGTGAGACAGAGAGAATGAATGAATGAATGAATGAATAATCCTTATTTTGAAAGAATAATTTTTTTATTGTCATGGGTTACAGATAAGCTTTTTCAAAAACCTTTTTTTCATCCAGCCCTCGTCCTGATTAGGTTGTATCAAAACTAAACCCCAGAGAGAGACACAGAGAGACAGACAGAGACAGAGGGAGAAAGAGACAGACAGACAGAGACAGAGACAGCCAGCCAAACAGCCAACCAGCCAGACAGCCAGCCAGCCAGCCAGCCAGCCAGACAGAGAAGTAGCAGACAAAAGGGACAAAGAACTTGGCAATACTCCATAACTCAGCCTGCCCGACCCCCCACCCCTTCCTCCTCCTCCTCCTCCTCCTCCCGTCCCCTTCACTTTTTCAACCCCCATCTTGGTTCTCTTACTCCCCCCCCCCCTACCCGCACCCCCACCCCCCTCCCCGCACTCTCCTCTCACTCAGGGTCTTCTTTTTCTTCCTCTTCATAATTCTGTAATTATCATTCTCTCCTCTCCACCTTCTACTGCGGTGGAGGCCACACATCCGCTCCGTCCTTCTCTGTGGTTCAATGTCTGTGTATTTATTTATTTTATTTTTTAAATCAAGGAGAATGGAATAAGCACTCATGTGCTTTTTTTACATCCAGTCCCCCGTGTGTATGCGGTTTTGGAAATATTGTCATCTGTTCCCACCGGCACACAATGACCTGCTCTTTACTATATCTCTGTGTAAGTTAGTTGATTAGTTAGTTCTTCAGTTTAACGTTTTTTCATAAACTACATAGTGATATCAGAGGGGAAACGGTGTGTGTGTGTGAGTGTGTGTGTGTGTGTGATGGGGGGGGGGGGGGGGGGGGGGTGGGGTGTGCGTGGTGTGTATGCTTTGTGTATGTGCTTGAGTGTGTGTGGGTGTGGGTGTTTTTTAAATTTTTATTTTATTCTTTTATATCGAGGATAATGGAATAAGCACTTGTGTGCCTTTTTTACATCCAGTCCCCCGTGTGCATGCAGTTTTGTAAATTCTGTCATCTGTTCCCACCAGAACACAATGGCCTACTCTTACGAAAAGCGGGACAGGATTTTACGTGTGCACAAGATGTTCTGGTGTGTGCGTGCGTGTGTGTGTGTGCGCGCTCGTGTGTGTGTGTGGGGGGGGGGATGGAGTCTTTGTGTGTGTCCTGTCTGTCTGTTTGTCTGTCTAGACCGGCTGTCTGTCTGTCAGTCTGTAAAAAAGCATATGAGAGTTCATTCATATTCACGAAATAGAATACTTGGTGTGATTGGATTAATTTTTTATTTCTTCTTCTTCTCTTCGTCCTCCGACCCCACCACACACACACACACACACACACACACACACACACACACACACACTCCACACACACACAAATTTTTTTTTTTTTTTTTTTTTTTTAATTGTATTTTTGCTTTGTGCGGTTTCTTTTCATGATTAGACTACTTTTCCCCCCTCGCATTTTTCAGTAGGGCCTCCACCACCACCTCAATTCTCATACACCCCTTGTATATATATATATATTTTTTTTTCTCGTCTAATATCACTGAGAGTGAACAGACGTAAAATCGAAGACAACAACAACAACAACACAAAAGCGAGCACTTCTTTTTCTTCTTCCAACTTAAAAACGCATAATGTGTTATACCAATATGCAAGAATACGCGGAAAGTTTTCCTCTAGAATTTTCACAAGTGGAAAAGGCAGCAGGATAAACAAAAACACCTGTCTTACATTTATCAATACCACTTGGTTCCAAAAGATTGGTTAGTTGAATGTGACGATGCCATGTTTCCCGGCTGCCCAATCCCAGATTTCGTTTTTGCTTGGTGTTTAATCAAAGGGACAGCACGAGTGTGCAGCAAAGTGCTCTAGCAGACGTGTACTCGATTGCTATTCAAATTGAAACGGTTCAGGAAGTAACGCTGTGAAACAATCACAGATTTCTGGCACTGTGGGAAAAGTACAAGGCTTATATTTGTCACGAGGCAAAATAAGAACCATCGCTTTGATACCAGTATGATCTTTTACATAAGAATGTATCTGTCGACATTTGTGAAGAACGGAAGATTTGAACTGAAGGAGCAAAAGGCGCAGGTAACATCATGTTTTGGGGACGGGATAGCCTGGTGGTTAGAGTGATGCGTTCGTGATCTGCTGACCCAGGTTCGAATCTCGTTCAAGAGGATTTTTTCTCTTGAGTTAACATCAGTGCCGACTCCACTCCCCCCAGAAGTCCTTCGGATGAGACTATAAACTAAGGTCCCGTGCGCGAACGCACGCAGAATACCTTGCGTACACCTGTGCCACTTTTTATGAAGAGTAGATTATTGTGTTCCGGTAGGAACGGATGACAACATTTATAAAACTGCGTACACACGGGAACTGAATGTAAAAATGCACATGAGTGCTTATTCCAATATCCTCGAAATAAAAGAATAAATAAAAATCAATGCAACTGGCAAGCAGCGCTAGGGGTAGATAGTTTCTCTTTCTTTCACCTCGTCTTTGTTCAACGCTCAGGCAACAACTGTTGTTGTCTGTCGTATCAACGAAACTAGGTTGTGCCGCCGTTAAACCCCTGGCAGGTCAGCCTCAGCGCATCCCACTTCAGCATGGAAGAAAAGTGTCTTTCAAATCTTTCAGGAAAAACAAAGGCAGGATAATGGACCATGAAGGGAGAAAACAGACAAGAAGGAAATGACAGGAAGAAAAGGAACCAGGCAGAAAAAAAGGGAGAGATAGAAAAGAGGGGATTCCTGGCACAGAGCATCCAGAGGGTGGGGATGCTGTTCATACTGACAGTCCCCCCCCCCCCCCTCTACCATGGCATCCCCACTTAGATAAGCCACGCTTACACTTGCCTCCAGGACCTAATTAAACCCTGGGGTCAGAAGCTGCAGGTTTAATTAAGCCCATCAGCAGCTGCAGGTTTAATTAAGCCCATCAGCAGCTGCAGGTTTAATTAAGCCCATCAGCAGCTGCAGGTTTAATTAAGCCCATCAGCACCTGCAGGTTTAATTAAGCCCATCAGCACCTGCAGGTTTAATTAAGCCCATCAGCACCTGCAGGTTTAAGCCCGCTATCACTTTGTCAACTTGTTGCTGCACCCAATGGGTTTGTGTATGATGTGTTTCCTTTCTGAATAACTCTCTCTTTTTCTACTTTTGGTTTCTCAGCTACAGTGCATATAATTATGTCTTTTCTAGTCTATGGTCTTTGCTGCATGGTGTGACCCATTGGTGTTGTGTGTGTGTGTGTGTGTGTGTGTGTGTGTTGTGGTGTGTGTGAGTGTGTGTGTGTGTGTGTGTGCGGGTGTGTGTGTTTGTGTGTGTGTATAACTTTGGTTTGAAGCTATATTGGGATGTTGAAACAAATATAAATCAGACCTTTTCCTTGTCTTTCTATCACCATCCTGAGCAATGCACGTGCCTGTCAGTGTTGTAGCAACCCTTCAGGGCATGAGTAAAGAAACTGGACTTGACTTGACTTGACTTGACTCGAGGAGAGCTCTGAGGTTCTCCAATAATGGAGTTTTGCGTGTGTGATCTTTTGTTCTGCCCACCATGAAGGTAGCCGCATTCCAACTCCGGAGACACGTATCTGTTTCAACCAAACCACCACAACAAACAGACAGAAAGGCGCCACCAACTCACCGGAGAAGATGGAGATAGCGGTGAGTAAAGCGTATTCGGCATTGTCGGTCTGCATCATGGCCATGTTGTGACAGAATTCGTAGATGAGCTCGGCGTATTTGCCCAGTCCAGTGGCCAGCATGTTGTCCAGGGTGCAGGGCTGACCGTTGGCGAACACGATGGCCTTGGTCTCCATGTCGTAGCAGCGCGCTGCCCGGATCGCCATCACTTCAGTGGATGCCGCCTACACAGAGAATCCATGCCAAGTTTGTAAACGGGGATGACACGTGTGGGAGTGTGGGAGTGTTTGTTTCTGCTTTCTTCACAATGTATCTATATTTGTTTTTATTCTTTTATTTCGAGAAGAATGGAATAAGCACTCGTGTGTTTTTTTCATCTAGTCCCAGTGTGTATGCAGTTTTCTCAATTTTGTCATCCGTTCCCACCGGCACACAATGGCCTACTCTTCCAAAAAAGAGGAACGGGTTTTAACGTGTGCGCAAGATGTTCTGTGTGTGTATGTGTGTGTGAGTTTGTGCGTGTGTGCACGAGTGTGTATAACAGTATTTCATTTCACCAAGAAACTTTTGAAGTCTCAGTGGGAATCAGACCGTTTATGATGTGAATCTCAGTTATGTAACAATCTCTCTCCTCCCCCTCCCCCCCTTCAAATTGTTTTTTCTTAAAGTTTGCTTTCTAAACCATCAGTTTGATTTAAAAACCCCCAAAATTATTAAAATATTCTTTTTTGTCTACTCAATTCACTTTTTTCTTTATTACTTCCTATTTTTATTACTTTTTTTTGTTTTTTAATTTTGGGTTTCCAAAGATAAACATTTTTTTCCAACCCCCAAATTACCTCTAATCCATTTTTTAAATAACTACCCCCGCAATACATCCCCCAAAACCCACACACCCTAAACCTCCCACCACATTACCCAAAATCAACTCCTTTAAATCAAAAAAATACCCCCCCCACATAACATACACCCTCCCTCTCCCCACCCCCCACCCCACTCATCCCTTCCCACTACACCTTCCCTACCCACACATCCTCCCAACCCATCCCCCCCACCACACCACCCCTCCCCCCACACATACCCCCTCCCTTTCCCCCACCCCCCCCCCCCCCCACACACACATCCTCCCCATTACTCCCCAATTCACACCACACACCTCCCCCCCACACACCACAACCACCTCCCCCACACATTCCCCCCCCCCCCCCCCCACACCACCCCCCCTCCCCCCCCCCATCCCCCTCCCTCCCTTCCCCCCCCCACACACACACAACCCACCCCCCCACACATATCCCCCTCCCTCCCCCCCCCCCCCCCCACACACAACCCACCCCCCACAACACAATTCCCCCCCTCCCCCCCCCCCCACACACACAACCCACCCCACCCACACCATACCCCTCCCCTCCCTCCCCTCCCCCCCCCCACACCAACCACCTCCCCCCAACCTCACCCCCCCCCACCCACACAACCCCCTCCCCCCACACTATCCCCTCCCTCCCCCCCCCCCCACCACCACACACAACCCACCCTCCCCCCACATACCCCCTCCCCTCCCTCCTCCCCACAAACACACACACACACACACACAACACACACACAACACACACACAACACGTACACACACACCCACACACACACACACACCTTGAGCAGGATGATTTGATCGTCACTGTCGAGGTCTGTGAAGCCCTGTAAGCACTTGGCGAACTCGACAATGAGGTGTGTGATCAGCACCGTCATCTGGGCCATAGCGTTGAGAAAACTGTCCGCCGACACCTCCTTCCTCGTTCCGTCCGGGGAGATGTCTTCCTGTAGGGGGCAGGAAAAGACACAGGAACAAAAAAATCGATCATCACCATCATCATCGTCATCATCGCCATGATTAAAAGGATGACAGGACGCCGTGTGAGTGAGTGAGTGAGGAGGCTGGCTGGCTGGCTGTGGGAGAGGGGGCGTGGTTTGTGTTTAAGAGAGAGTGACATGTTTGTTTGTTGTGTAGGGATGGTGGTGTGTATTGTGTGTGTATGTGTGGGTGGGGTGGGTGGGTGGGGTGGGGTGCTGTTGTGTGGTGGTGTGGTGTAGGGTAGTAGTGTGCTTGTGTGTTTTATTTATTATTCTTTTATTTCGAGGATAATGGAAAAAGCATTCATGTGCTTTTTTGTCATCCAGTCCCCATGTTTATGCAGTTTTGTAAATTTTTGTCATCCATTACCACCGGCACACAATGGCCTCGGCCTACTATGGTGTGTGTGTGTGGTGTGTGTGTGTGTGTGTGGTGTGAGGTGTTGGTTTGGTGAGTGTGTGTGTGTGTGAGGTGTGGTGGGTTGTGGTGTGTAATGTTGTTTGTGGTATGATGTGGTGGTGTGGGTGGTGTCTAGTGGTGGTGTGGGTTGGTGTGGGCATGTGGTGTGGTGTGTTTTGTGGTGTGTGTGATGTGTGTGTGGTGTGGTGTTGTGTTTGTGTGTGTGCGACTCTGTCTGTTTGTCTGTCCGTCTCTCTGTGATCTGTAGCTACTTTTGTAACAGGAGTGTGTCTGTACTATCATTCTGTTGGATCTACTCATTTAACCATTCTGTTTTCATCATGATGATGTAATTGTACGTGGTGCTAGAGCGAACACTGGCGATGTGTGAGTGATGATGTAGTGGAACCAGAGGGGTGGTGTTCAGATGGAATTTGATTATTTCCCCTTTTGTTTTGTTGTACATGAATATTACTGTGTGATGGAAGGTGCACTGCGAGACAATGAATGTAAAATCAATTCTTCATGCTGTAGATTTTCATCATCATACCCATTTAGTGCGCTTTGGGCATTGCTGATTTTAATGAAAGGTGCAAAACAAATAAAGTCTTCTTCTCTCATCATTATCATTATCATTATCATTACTATTACTAATATTATCATGATCATCATTATTATTACTATTACTAATATCATCATGATAATCATGATGATGATGATGATGATGATTGTTTTTGATGCTGTTATATTATTCTATTACCTATGTGTGCATGCGTGCATGCGCGTGTGTGCGAGTGTGCGAGTGTGCGATGCATGCTGGGTTGGGTCCACCTTGTTGAGTCTGCTTAAAGGGCTGCGCTATGCTTTCAATTAGGCCATGGTAAAACACATAACAGATAAAAATTTACGATGCCACTTAATTGTCATCATAGTCAATTTCACCATCAATGTCACCTCACCCCACATCACCACCACCCACTTAACACCACCCCTACATCACATACCAACCCACCTCCCTACACCACTCCACCCCACACCACTCACCCTTAACACACCCCACCACTCCCACACCAACCACTCCCCTACCCACCCCCCCCTCCCCTCACCACCACCACTACCCCACACCACACACTACACCACACCCACCCCTACCACCCCCCCCCCTACCCCCACCACCACACCACTACCACCACCCCACCACACACCAACCACCACACCTCCCCTACCACCACCACCACCCCCACACACACACCTATCCACACCACCCACCCCACTCCCCCACCCCCTAACCACCACTCCACCACCACCATCCTGACTCCCGACCCCCCTGATGATCCCTGACTCACTCCCTGACTCACTCCGACTGACTCCCGACTCCTCCTGACTCACTCCCCTGACTCACTCCCTGACTCCCGACTGACTCCCTGACTCACTCCCTGACTCACTCCCGACTCACTCCCTGACTCACTCCCTGACTGACTCCCCTGACTGACTCCCTGACTACTCCTGACTGACTCCCTGACTCACTCCCTGACTCACTCCCCTGACTCACTCCCTGACTGACTCCCTGACTGACTCCCTGACTCACTCCCTGACTCACTCCCTGACTCACTCCCGGACTGACTCCCTGACTCACTCCCTGACTGACTCCCTGACTCCCTCCTGACTCCTCCCTGACTGACTCCCTGACTCACTCCCGGACTCCCTCCCTGACTGCACTCCCTACTCCCTGAACTCCTGACTCACTCCCTGACTCACTCCCTGACTCACTCCCTGACTCACTCCCGGACTCACTCCCTGACTCACTCCCTGACTCACTCCCTGACTCACTCCCTGACTCACTCCCGGACTCACTCCCGGACTCACTCCCTGACTCACTCCCTGACTGACTCCCTGACTGACTCCCTGACTGACTCCCTGACTCACTCCCTGACTCACCTCCCCTGACTCACTCCCGGACTCACTCCCTGACTCACTCCCTGACTGACTCCCTGACTGACTCCCTGACTCCCTCCCGGACTCACTCCCTGACTCCCTCCCGGACTCACTCCCTGACTCACTCCCTGACTGACTCCCTGACTGACTCCCTGACTCCCTCCCGGACTCACTCCCTGACTCCCTCCCTGACTCCCTCCCTGACTGACTCCCTGACTGACTCCCTGACTCACTCCCTGACTCACTCCCTGACTCA
>CM054136.1:3549894-3582394 GCA_028751875.1 Rapana venosa | reverse complement strand
CACACACACACACATATGAACATAATACACTCTGGAGGTCACTCTCCTCAGGGAAAATGCGTTGCCGCAAGAGCAGCGCTATCCGTGTTTGCCTTTTCCCTGCCTGTATGTGTATTCATTTTGTTTCACTATCAGAGTGGCTTCTTCTATAAAAAAAAAAAAAAAAAAAAGTTGCCAAGGACAACTCCCAAGTGCCAGGGTTCTTTCAGGTGCACTGAAAGCCTATTGCACACAGCGCCCCGCGTTGTCGTCTTAAAAGATTACACAAAGTCTAAGGTGGGGGGGGGGGGGGGGGGGGGTCTGGGCTCAAACAGGGATTTAACTCACACTTCTCGATTTTCAGTGAGGTATGTGATAATTATTCTACAGCACCCCTTCACCGTTTGTTTTGTGAATGAATACAGCCTGTCCCATGTTTGAGGGAAAGAAGAGGCGGTTTATTTTGTGAATGAATACAACCTGTCACCATGTTTAAGGGAAAGAAGGGACAATGTCTTTTGTGGAGGAATAAAATCTTTCTCACGTTTGAGGGAAAGAAGAAACGGTTTGTTTTGTGAATGAATCAAACCTGTCCCATGTTTGAGGGAAAGAAGAGTGCGTTTATTTTGTAAATGAATCGCCACGTTTGAGGGAAATGTTTTGTGAATGAATACAACCTTGTTCCATGTTTGAGAAAACACAGGGACGGTTTATGTTGTGAATGAATACAACCTGTCCCAAGTTTGATGGAAAGAGGAGACGGTTTATGTTGTGAATGGATACAACCTGTCCCAAGTTTGATGGAAAGAGGAGACGGTTTATGTTGTGAATGAATACAACCTGTCCCAAGTTTGATGGAAAGGGGAGACGGTTTATGTTGCGAATGAATACAGCTTGTCCCATGATTGAGGGAACAAAGAGACCGTTTGTTTTGTGAATGAATAGACTACATGCAACCTGTCCCATCTCTGATGGAAAGAAGTGACGGGTTGTTTTGCGAACATGTTTGATGGAAAGAAGGGTGGGTTTATTTCGTGAATGTATTCCCCCTTGTTTGAGAGAAACATTTTTGCGAATGAATACAACCTGCTCCATGTTTGAAGGAAACAAAGAGACAGTTTGTTTAGTGAACATATACATTACCACCTGCCCGTGTTTGAGGGAAAGGAGAGTTATGTTTTAGTATATGAACCCCATGTTTGAAGGAAAGAAGAAACCGCGGTTAGTGAAGGAATACAATCTGCCCCTTGTTTGAAGGAAAAAAGACATGGCTTCTTTTGTGAATAATTATAACGAGTCCCATGTTTAAGGGAAAGAAGAGGCCGTTAGTTTTTTTGTGGGTGAATGGATACAACCTGTCCGCTGTTTGAAGGGAAAGAAATGAACAGCTTACTTTATCAATGAATAGGCTGCAGCCTGTCTCTTCTTTCAGAGAAAGAAGTGAGGGGTTCTTTTCTGAATGAATATAACCTGGCCTAGTTGCTGGGGAGAGAAGAAGAGAGGGTGTCTTTTGTGAATGAATAAAAGATATCCCAGAGAGTGGGCGAGAAAAAAAGGATAGGATTTATTTTACGAATGAATAAAAGACAGCGTTTATTTTATGGATGAATCAACTTGTAAAAGATAGGATTTATTTTACGAATGAATAAAAGACAGGGTTTATTTTATGGATGAATCAACTTGTAAAAGATATGATTTATTTTACGAATGAATAAAAGACAGGGTTTATTTTACGAATGAATAAAAGACGGTTTATTTTATGGATGAATCAACTTGTAAAAGACAAGATTTATTTTACGAATGAATGAAAGCTGTAAAAGACAGGATTTATTTTATGGATGAATAAAAGCTGTAAAAGATAGGGTTTATTTATGGATGAATAAAAGCTGTAAAAGATAGGGTTTATTTTATGGATGAATAAAAGCTGTAAAAGATAGGGTTTATTTTATGGATGAATAAAAGCTGTAAGATGAATAAAAGCTGTAAAAGAGAGGATTTATTTTACGGATGAATAAAAGCTGTAAAAGATGGGGTTTATTTATGGATGAATAAAAGCTGTAAAAGTATGTTCTTTCGAGCCAGAAGGCCCATAGAGCCGGAGCTTATCCCGGTTTCTGTAGCGTTAAGCGAACTGATGGTTTTTCACCACCCCTGTGACAGGACGCTAGTCTGTCGCCAGATACTTCCCCAGCAGAGCTGGTACCCACTTGTACACCTGGGTGGAGTGAGGAAAATAGGAGTAAAGTGTCTTTCCCAAGGACACAACACCGAGCCGAGCGGGGATCGAACCCGCGACCTCTGGATCACGAGTTGACCGCCTAAACCACTCGACCACGGTGCCTCCAAAAGCTGTAAAAGACAGGATTTATTTTACGGATGAATAAAAGCTGTCTTGAGTTTAGAGCAGAAGAAAAGAGGGGATTTGTTCTGATGAGGAATGAAGCCTGTAAAAGACATGATTTATTCCATAGATGAATAAAACCTGTAAAAGACAGTCATGATTTATTCCATGGATGAATAAAACCTTTCTCGTGTTTAGGGCAGAGATAAAGACAGGACTTATGTTATGGATGAACAAAACCTGTAAAAGACAGGACTTATGTTATGGATGAACAAAACCTGTAAAAGACAGGACTATGGATGAACAATAACTGTCCCGAGTTCAGAGCAGAGAAAAAGACAGGATTTATTTTTGGATGAATAAAACACAGAGAAAAAGACAGGATCATGGAAAAAGATAGGATTTATTTCATGGATGAACAAAACACAGAGAAAAAGACAGGATTTATTTCATGGATGAATAAAGCACAGAGAAAAAGACAGGATTTATTATGTGGATGAATAAAACAGAGCAAAAGACAGGATTTATTTTACAGATAAATAAAACCTGTCTTGTGCTTAGGGCAGAGCAAAAGACAGGATTTATTTCATGGATGAATTAAACACAGAGAAAAAGATAGGATTTATTTCATGGATGTATAAAACTTGTCTGAGTTTAGGGCAGAGCAAAAGACAAGATTTATTTTACGAATGAATAAAACCTCTCTCGTTTTTAAAGCAGAGAAAAAGAGGGGATTATTTCATGGCAGAATAAAACCTGGAAAAGGATTTCTTTTATGAATGAATAAAACCTGTCAGGTGTTTAGAGCAGAGAAAAAGACAGGGTTTATTTAGAGAATGAGTAACGTGTGGGAAGCAGAGAAGAAAAAAAGGATTTATTTTGTGAATTAATAAACATCTACTTTTTCTACTTCGTCGTCGAACGCTCAGACAGCAACTAGTGTCTGCCATAAGAGCAAAACTGTGTTATGCTGCTGTTAAGCCCCTGTCAAGTCAGGCCTAGCGCGTCTGACTTCGGCATGAAAACCTATTTCATCTCAGAGACAATCTAGAGATTCAGGGTTTAAAGCCCTGAGGACGTGAGTAGTTAGAATATATGATGTTTGTGAGAAGAAAAAACAACAACATGATAGAGCCTTTCAGCAGATAATGTTACGGAATAAGTACATAACATGATGTAATAATTATATTTATAAATATGAGAATCGAAATATCACGACTCAAACAACCCACCAACCACCACTAACAAACAAACGAACAAACAAACGAGGGTGGCCTATTTCTGTGGCGACACGCACTCCCTATGGAGAACAACGCAAATTTTGCGCAGAGAAATCTGCCGTGATTTAAAGGGGTAGAGATTTCCACATACGTACCACCCTACACACGAGACAAAGAAAGATTAACGGCAGCCGCGCCACAGCCTCCAAAGACAAAGGAGAGAGAGGACAACTGCAGACAGACAACAAAGGAAACGAAACAAAGACACAAGAGGATGAAGGAAACAAAGAAAAACAATACTGACAATAAACACACAAACGCGCGCACACACACACACACAAACATATACAGACACACACACACACACACACAACCCTACAGACACACACACACACAAACAACACACACATAACACACACAAGAACAGAAGAAAATCTAAATACAAAAGGCAGAGAGACAAAGAGCCCGAGAACAAAAGAATGAAAAAAACCCAATAAATAAGCCCACATTAAATTCAGAACCAAAGAAAATAATCCCCAACAACAAAAGCAATCAAAAAAAAATTTAAACACAAAGAAATAACTACAACAACCTTAACTAGATATGATTCATATTGTGCTGATATACTGCAATTAAAAAGTACATTGTCAACAACTTCAGTTGTTCAGTTATAATTGTTTTTGTTTCTAGATATTTTGTATTATCATCGATATCCCTAGAGGGATGACAACAATTGAAGAATTTGATAAATATAATAATATAAAAAATAATACACAGATACTCCAGGCCAAAAGCTGTGTCAGTTAATGATGTCAGCTAATTGCCAAAGCCTACACTAACATGCTGTCATCTTGTAAAATGTTGTGTTGAGATTGCCTTCAACCATGACAAGCTCTTGACACAACCTGCACTCCCCTTTAAATGAAAAAAACAACCTCTTATGTTGGAGTATGGCTGCCTATATGGCGAGGTACTTAAAAACAGTCGCACACGCAAACTTATTCAGTGTGCAATTTCTGTCTCACAGCGATTCCCAGGTGGGATGAGTGAGTCAGTGCACATTCCGGGTGGCCCCAGGAATGTTAAGCTGGGGAACGCACAACGAAAACAACAACAACAACAATATAGTTAAAGACAGGAGAAAAATAACGAACAACAATGGGGGCAAGCAGTGCTGTGAGGGACAGGCCTAGTGGGTTTTAAAAAAAAATATATATATATTTTTTTATACCACTTTAAGTCACGAGATTTCTCTGCGTGAAATTCGGGCTGCTCTCCCCGGGGTGAGCGCGTCGCCACAAGAGCAGCGCCACCCTTTTTTTTCCTTTTTTTTCTGCAACTGTATTTGCTTCCCTATCAGAGTGGCTTTTTTCTAAGAATTTTGCCAGGGACAACTCTTGTTGCGGTGGTTTCTTTTACGTGCGCTGAAAATTTGTGTAACACACGGGACCTCGGTTTATCGTCTCATCCGAAAGACAAGCGCCCAGACCACCACTCATGGTCTAATGGATGGGGGAAAAGTTTCGGGCCCAAACGGGATTCGAACCACGCACATTTCCGACCCGGAATTTTCGCTTTCTAGACAGGCGCGTTACCTCTAGACCACCGATCAACCTTCAACGTCACACTGATGATGTGAGAGAACGGGGGGACTGAGTTCGATTCCCCGCAGAGAGATCACCGTTCAAAAGATTTGTCCCCAGCAGTTAGCATCGGTATTGACTCCGCTACCAGAAAATCCTGTGGATTAGACTATATACCTTCGTCCCGTGTGTTAAGGTACACAGGAAATGTGCACACATTAAATAAAATCTCCATCCACTTTTCGTTAAAGAGTCAACCAGCTGTAGCTAATGGGATGGACCACACGTACATATTTATTGTATTGTATTGTATTTTAACTCATTTTATTTTTTGTTTCATTTCATTTCATTTTACTTTATCTTATTTTTATTTTATTTTATCTTATTTCTATTTTATTTTATTTTATCTTATTTCTATTTTTTTCTTTTATACCACTTTCAGTCATGGCAGATTCTCTGCATGAAATTCGGGCTGCTGTCCCTAGGTAGAGCATGTCGCCACAAGAGCAGCGCCACCCATTATTCTGTTTTTCTTTTCCTGTCTGCAACTGTCTTTGTTTCCCTATAAGAGTGGCTTTTTCTACAGAATTTTACCATGGACAACTCTCTTGTTGCCGTGGGTTATTTTACGTGCGCGAAATAATCATGTACAACACACGGGACCTCAGTTTATCGTCCCTATCCAAAAGACTAGGACCCAGACCACACCTACTCATGGTCTAATGGATGGGGGAAAGTTTCGGGCCCAAAATGGGATCGAACCACCGCACACTTCCGACTCGGACTTTTCGCTTTCTAGGCAGATGCGATACCCAGCATGCAATCTACTGCCTGGACAGAGATGGGCTCCGCCCCATTGACCTTCTTTACGACACCCTGCCAGATGAGACTATAAACCGAAGTCCCGTGTGCAAACGCACGCAGAACATCTTGCGCACAGGTTAAAACCCGTTCTACTTTTAGGAAGAGTAGGCCATTGTGTGCTGGTGGGAACAGACGACAAAATTTACAAAACTGCATACACACGGGAACTGGATGTAAAAAAAGCACACGAAAGCTTATTCCATTATCCTCGAAATGAAAGAATAGGATATAAAAAATAAAAATAAAAGAATAAAATCAATAAATAAAAACAAATAAATAAATACAGTCAGTGAAGTGTCCCAACGACTTCTCAAGAAGTTAAAGGAAGACGGTGATTTCAATTGGATCAACACACAATTAAGGACGTAATATCACACACCACGGAGATGAACAAACATCGTCAGGTCTTAAGAGGAATGGAGAGAACTTAGACAGCCAGTCATAAAGAAAATGTCAGTGGACTCCACGCACAAACAAGGACATCACTCACACCACACAGACAAGCACACATCGTGAGGACAAAGAAGAAAGGACAAATTCTAGACACCCAGAAAGTTTAAAGAAAATGTCGACACACGAACAAGGAAATAGTCCACGCCGCAGAGAGAAACAAAAGTCGTTAGGACTGAACAGAAGAGAGATCACGTAGACAACAGCATTTAAAGAAAATAACCCATGTACACACACAAAAGAAGATTTTAAAAAACAAACAACCTTGCACAATAAACAATAACAAAAACATTAGCACACAAACGGATAAACCAACAAATAAAAAAAGAACAGAGAGAGACAGAGAACAGACAGACAGAGACACAGAAAAAGACAGAGACACAGACAGACAGGCAGAGGCAAAGAGAGATAGAGACAAACAGACAGACAGAGGCAGAGAGAAGCAATGCAGACAAAAAGTGTTTTTTTTTCAAACGCAACATAAACAACAAAAAAGGTAATAAAAACAACACAGACGACCACCACCACAACAACAACACCACAATACAAATCTCCCTTTCACCCACCCCCACCCCCTGCTCACAACAAAAGAATAAAATCCAAACAGAAAAATGGTTAAAGGAAACAACTCAGCTAACAACAACAACAATAACAGACAACAAACACCACCAACAACACCAACAACAACAGACAATGCAGAGGACACCCCTGTCAGAGACGGCACCCCTCTGAAGCCCCTGCCACTCACATTCCTCTTTCATGCCCACTTCTCGACATCGCCGTAATCGGCAAGCCTGACACTTTCGCCGCATCCACATGTCCATCTCGCAGTTTCCGCCGTACTTGCATACATAGTTGGCCGTCTTTGTAATACTCCGGCGGAAGAAACCTGAAACATGCAATAAGATGAATGAATAAGTGGATGGATGGATGGATGGATGGATGGATGGATGGATGGATGGATGGATGGATGGATGGATGGACGAACGCGTGGATGGATGGATGGATGGATGGATGGATGGATGGATGGATGGATGGACGAACGAACGCGTGGTTGAATGAATGAATGGATGAATGGATGGATGGATGGATGGATGGGTGGATGGATGGATGGATGGATGGATGGATGGATGGATGATGGATGGATGGATGGTAAACATGCCCAAACCCAAAGGCGTGACCACATTTCTGGGAGAAAAGCTAATTACTGTATGCACTGTGAAGTCTTCTTTGGGTACATGAACGGAAATAAAGACTGTCAGATTGATGTCAACACAGAAGTTCACTTGTTACAAATTGAGAGCTTCAGAAAAGTAGTCTTTAACGGCAATGTTGCATAGTTGATCTTTTTTTTCAATGTATTTTATCGGTTTTCCTCTTTTTACTGGTTCAATTTATTGGTAAAGACTGCATAATGTAGTATTTCAGTATTATTATTAAGAAATTTGTTCTTAGAGGCTTGATGAAAAAAAAAGCAAATACATAGCTTATTTAATGTACTATCTGGAAATAAAAATTTCACTTGACTTGACTTGACTAATAGCAACAACGTGCAGAGTTACGCAATTTAAACAAAGAAGATTTGCAAGCGATGCCTTCATTGTTGTGGTATGAATATGAAATCTTAACCAATAATAACTTCTTAAAACAGTTTAACTACAGTCCATCAAGGCAGTTGAAAAGCATAATGTAAAAAAGATTTCTGTTGTTTAACAAAATTGATATACCAACACAGTCGAAACCCTAATGTATGCGTTGTTTTGATTTTCACAACATAATGTGAGATCCTTCCCCCTACCCCCCACAAACAAAATAGTAAAAGAAAAAAAAAAAGAAAGAATACCCCAAATCACACACACACACACACAAACACACACGCACGCACACACACACACACACACACACACACACACACACACACACACACACACACACACACACACACACACACACACACAGCTGGCACCATCACCGCCACCACAACCACCACCGATAAATCTTGTGTTGAAAACACTGGACGATGCAAAGCAGAGGAATCCGTGCACAGCACTTTGGCATCTTAAGAATAAAGCCTCCCCCCTATAAATTAGCACACGGCTGCATTCCGCTCCCTACACACAGGTTCATTACCTGCAAATTTATAGACAGGATTAAGAAACGAGAAGTATGTTTTTCTCAAAGTGATCTGGTCTGTTTTGTTTTCTTCTTCTTCTTCTTGTTGCTGCTGCTGCTGATGTTGTCTGGTCCAGAGGAGGGGGTAGAAAGGGGAGGGGGCGGTGGGGGTGCGGGGTGTAGGGGGTGATGGCAGCAGGCAGATCAGCAAAGTGGTTTGAGCGATGGACTGGTGAAATGGGTGGTCAAGCGTTCGAGTCCTTTAATGAGCAAAACTGTCGGTTGGAGGCGATATAAACAAAAACAAGGGCCTCCTAGATTTAAAATTGGTTACGACTCCATTTCTTCGGTATGTCTTTGGGGCCAGACTGTGAACCCAGGTCCTTAAATCGATATGCCAAAGCACGCATGCAGACATGCACATCTTGCGCACATGTTGAAAGCCCATCCCCTTGTTTTGTAGAAGAGCAGGCCAGGGGCCGGCATAGCTCAGTGGTCAGAGCACTCGCTTTCCCCAGCCAAGGTTAAGCAGCATTGAGCGTGGTTACCAAGTGGATGGGTGACCGTTTTGCGCGCTTTGGCTTCTGTACAGTCCCCCAGTTCACCCAGCTGTAAATGGGTACCTGTCTCTTTAGGGTCAGGGAAGGTAAAGCAGCGAGGGAGAGGAGATGGGCGCCGCCCTCAATATGCTGGCCCTAGAGAAGTGAGGTCTCGACACCTCACTCCCCAATGACCACATAGGTTATGGGTCACCTTTACCTTTAAGTTCAGATGGAAATATTCTTAATGAACGTCTCAGCAGAGACACAAACCCTTTCTCTTAGTCATTGTCAGATCACGAGCATGTTGCTGGAACCACTAGGCTACCCTCCGCCTCTCCAGTGTCTACAGAATAAAGGACAATAGGAGCAAGGTTTCTAGACAAGGCCTGGTTACATTACACAGATCTAGATTCGAACAAAAGAACTACGGAATCAACTCACCCCCTCCACGGTTTTTTATTTGGTTGTTCTTCAGTGTTTCTTTGTTTTAAAGCTAGGACCATTGACTCTGAGTCTTATTTGCTTCTTCCTTTCCTTGATTTTCTTTCTTTCTTTTCCTAAAAATCATTTTGTATTTACAATTACATATTATGAAATGCATGACAAAGACAGTCTTTTGTTTATCTGCTGTTCTGACAAGACATGAACAAGTGTCCCTAAAATTCCCAATGTTCATTTTTATGACAATTTTAGGACATATGCATTCATTTATTATTTATAATGAGGACCATTGATCTGGTATCATTATGTTCTTCTTCTGTCTTATGTTTTCTTATTTCTAAATTTCACTAAAAAGACATATATGATATTTACAATACCGTACTTCACGAGAAGACAGCACAAAGCACAGTCTTTTATCAAACAATTTCTGACACAAACCAATGACACCAAGCCCTAACAATCCCATTCATTTCAGACAATTAACAATCAACATTAATCATTTAAATGAGCTTACATAACTACGCACAAGCAAGACACAGACACAACATACACAAACACACACAACACAAGCAGCACACCAACACACACAACACACACACACACACACACCACACACAACACACACAACCACACCACACCACACCACACCACACAACACACACACACCACACCAACACACACACACACACACACACACAACACACACACCACCACCAACACCACACCACCACACACACCACACCACACACACACCACCCACACACACACACACACACAACACACACCACACCACACACACACACACCACACACAACACACACACCAACACACACCACCACAACACACACACACACACACACACCACACCACACACACACCACACCACACACACACACACACCACACACCACACCCCACACACACCACAACACACACACCACAACACACACACCACACCACCACACACACACACACCCCACACACACACACACACACACACACACACCCCACCACACCACACACACACAACACACACACACACACACACCACCACACCACACCACACACACACACACCACCACCCACACCACACACACACACACACACCACACCACAACACACACACACACACCAACCCACAACACAACACACACACACACACACACAACACACACTCCTATCAGGCAGCTCTATGGGTGCCACCAATCAGCGAGGCACTGTTGGCACCTCAGTGTTGCCAGGTGTGGAGGAACCTAAGCCTGACAGCCAGGAATGCTATATCCCCGCATTCCAGAACTCCTCCACTACCTCCTGCCCTGCCAGGTATCAGACGATTTTGTCTCCCAGATTGACAGCAGCAGAATGCCATGGGAGAACGAGCAAGGCCTGGCTCCATAATATTATCAATGATGTGTCCGATGTCATCGATTTTTGTGAAGTTTTTTTTTTTCTTTATACTATATGAATTCACTGTGACACAAATATAAATTTCGGGATATGATTTAATTCTTGATATATATAAAATGTGTCTTGTTGGTGAATCTGTTGTGTGAATTAATTCTTGATGATTATGAGCTTCTTCTTCTTCTTCGTCGTCGAACGCTCAGACAGCAACTACTGTTGTCTGTTATATTAGCGAAAATGCCTCACGCTGCCGTGAAGCGCCTGACAAGTCAGGCCCAGCGCACAGCGCATCAAATTGTTCGGCATAAGAGAGAATCGTTATAGTATCACTTGCATTACAGTGTGCTTTTAGTAAGCTTGTTTTTCTCTCCTATAAATGTGGCCAAGACCTTTATCAAAAAAACAAACAAACAGACAAAACCCTACCAAAAAACCCAAACAACAACTCCAACAACCAACAGCAAAACCCAAAACCCCACTCGCACTGGCACACTGGCAGCAGCCACACCTACCTTTGCAGCCTTCACAACTGAGGGCGTTGTAGTGATACCCAGACGCGCGGTCCCCGCAAATCCGACACAGTTCTTCCTCTATACTCTTGCCTGCCACCCCCGCTCCCTTCTTCCTCTTGGCCTCACTGCCCCCGTCCAAGTTATACAGGTCCTCCGAGCCTGGGGGGCCTCCCGCCGCCCCCTCCATCATGTAGGAGGCACCGGAGAGATGGTTCAAGTCTCCGCCGCCGCCGCCGCCGCCACCACCACCACCACCGCCGCCGCCGCCGACAGAGCCAATCTCCATCAGAGTGGAGGAGGAGGACTGGGGATGATGATACAGATTGGTCTCTGGCAGGGGAGGCATAGTGCCGTCAGGCAGCACTGCAACCACAGAAACACAACAACAACTACATTAACTATATGAATAAGCAACATTACTGACAGTGATGTTCGTCTGTCGTGGGTGTGTAGGTGCTTAGTTATATACTGAGAGCGAGGGAGAGTATACTATACATGGTTCAGAGAAACAAGCGTGTACATAAGAAAACGCCGATGACTTCAATACAAAAAAATCGACCAACGAACCAACTGACAAGGTAAAAAGGAAAGAAGGAAGGAAGACAGACAGAAAGATAGACGACAGACAGACAGACAGAAAACAAATCAGAGAGAGAGAGAAGAGAGAGAGAGAGAGAGAGAGAGAGAGAGAGAGAGAGAGAGAGAGAGAGAGAGAGAGAGAGAAGAGAGAGAGAGAGAGAGAGAGAGAATGGCAAAGAGAGAAAGACAGACAGACAGACAGAGAGATAAAAAAAAAATTTAAATCATGAGAAGACCCACAGCAATAACAATGAATTGTGTGCTGCTTGGAGCAAATATTTAACAACAACAACAAAGCAAACACACACATACACACACATCACATCCATGCTTTATTAAACACACACATACACACACACACATGCACACACTCACTACACACACACACACACACACACCACACACACACACACACACACACACACGAAACCAACAATCAACAAAGCAGAAAAACAAACTACCATGTAAACAATCAAAACATTAACAAACAAACAAACAAAGAAGCTGAGCACAACAGGGACCTGCCCCTACCTTAATGACATGTACAGTGTCTACACAAAATGGAAACGAAAACAGAAAGATAGACAACATGAACAAAAGAGCAAGCAACCCCCACCCCACCCACCCAAAAAAAGAGCCAACATTAAAAACAAAAGTACAAAAACATAGACATCGGGGGCATTGTAATGACATATATAAACATTTTTGAAAGAAAGACAGAAAGACAGAAGAAAGAAAGAAAGAAGGAAATAAAGAAAGAAAGAGAAAAAGAAAGAAAGACAAAGAAAAGAAAGAAAGAAAGAAGGTAGGAAGGAAGAAGGAAGAAAGAGAAAAAGAAAGAAAGAATAAAGAAAACAGAAAAAAAGAAGAAAGACAAACAGAAAAGAAAAAAGAAAAAAGAAAAAAAAACAAAGAAAAAAGACAGAAAGAAAAAAAGAAAGAGAGAAAGAAAAAAAGAAAAAAAAAAGAAAAAAAGAAAACAAAAATTTAAAACAAACAAAAGGAAGAAAACAGAAAGACATGCTAAAACAGCCAGGCTGGTGGGCAGATAAACAGACAGAATACATGGACGACAGACGGCAGACACATACACTGACAAAAAAAGAAAATAAGTAACACCAAAAATCAAGGAAGAAAAAGAGAAGAAGAGAAATACGAAAAAAAGAAAGAAAACATAAGACAGACAGACAAAGGGAATAGAAAAGAAAGTGAGAGAGGAGAGACAGACAGAGGACAGAGAGACAGACAGAGAGGCAGGCAGACAGCGACAGACAGACAAACACAGACAGATAGACAGACAGAGACAGGCAGACACGGACAGACAGAACCCGAGTAAAAGAGACAGACAGAAACAGGCTGACACCAACAGAAAGACACAAGAACAGAAAGACAGGAAGTGGCAAAGAAAGACAAAGAGAGAAAGAGGAACAAAGATGCAGGCAGACTGCCCGGACAGAGGAAGGAAGGGAAGATAACCAGGGAGTTGCTTCATCACTACCAGCATCTTTTGTCCAGCTTAGGGATCAGTGGTGTCCCTTTATCAGTCCTGATAATTATGATGCCTACAGTCATCGTCACCATTATAATAATATATCACTATAGCCGTTCCCACCATTCCTGAACGCTGTCTGTCTGTCCGCTTGTATCTCTGTCTGTCTGTCTGCTTGTATCGCTGTCTGTCTGTCTGCTTGTATCTCTGTCTGTCTCCTTGTATATGTCTCTCTGTCTGCCTCTGTCTCTCTGCCTGCCTGTCTATTTGTAAGTCTCTCTCTCTGTGTTTCCGTCTGTCTGTCTTTTTCTCTCTTCCTCCCCCCCCCCCCCCCCCCCCCCTCTCTCTCTCTGTGGATTTTTTTTTTATAGGGTATTAAACAAATGTTCATGTTGAGGGCTGGAGGAAAAACATCTATTGTTTACGGCATTCCTCCTCTCACTCAATTAAAAAAAGTTTGTTCGTTCAAGAAACGTTCGTTCGCAATCCCCTCCTCTCTCTCTCTCTCTCTCCCTCCCTCTCTCCTCCTCCCTCCTTTCTCCCCCTCTCCCTCCCTCTCTCTCCTCCTCCCTCCTTCCTTCCCCTCCTCCCTCCCTCCCTCCCTCTCCCTCCCCTCCCTCCCTCCCCATCTCTCTCCCTCTCTCTCCCCTCTCTTCCCCCCTCTCTCTCCCTCCTCTCTCTCCTCCTCTCGTCTCTCTCTCTCTCTCATCTCTCTCTCTCTCTCTCTCTCTCACTCTATCTTCTTCTGTCTCTCTCTCTCTCTCTCTCTACTCTCTCTGTCTCTCTCTCTGTCTCATCTCTCATCATCTACATCTATCTACTAATCATCTCTCCTCTCTCTCTCTCTCTCTCTCTCTCTCTCTCTCTCTCTCGTCTGTGTCTCTCTCTCTCTCCAACCACCATCCCCGCTTCTTTGGATTCGTGCACGTCAAAAATGATAACCATAAAAGATGACTTACTATCATAAAGACTGCAACAACAATTATGGTAACAACGGGCTTTGAGTAATCGAATCTCTCAGAAAACGTTGAGATTAAATATGCCTAGCAACAACTGAACGCACGCACACACAAACACACACACATACACAAACACACATACACACACACTAAAACAACACAACACCGCACAGCGTGCACACATATATATACACAGACGTACACACACTCATGCAACACACACAAACACACACCGTCTAATACCCACGGGACTAGATGTAAAAAAGCACATAAGTGCTTATTCCATTATCCTCAATATATAAAAAAAACACTTAATAAGCAGACATTAAATACAAGAACGAATGAACGAACGAACGAACGAACAAACGAACACACACACACACACACACACACACACAAGGTCGCTGAAAAGCGAAGGTGGTGTCCCCAGCAAGCATACATTTGGCCCTAAGCACAGGAGATTACTATCACAGCTAGACTACTTGGCAAGCAGTGCGCACACGTGTGTGTTCCTGTGTGTTCGTGTGGGTGGGTGGGTGAGTGAGTGTGATCGAGACAGAGAGACAGAGAGTTTGTGTGAGTGTGTGTGGTGTGTGTGTGTGCGCGCGCGCGCACGTGCGTTCACTGAGGTGCGAACATGTGTGTGTATGTGTGTCCTTCGGATGAGACTATAAACCGAGGCCCCGTGTGCGAACGCATGCAGAACATCTTGCGCACACGTTAAATCCTGTTCCGCTGTTCGAAAGAGTAGGACATTGTGTGCCGGTGGGAACAGATGACAAAATTTTAAAAAGCGCATACACATATAAATTATAATTTTTTTTAAAAAGTCAACTGAGCGCTTTGATTTGTTGCTTTACAAGATTCAGCGCTATATAAATTCCATATCTCTTTCTTCTACATATTATTATTATTTATTTATTATTATTATTATTATTATTATTATTATTATTATTATTATTATTATTATGTGTGAGTGTAAGTCTGTGTACGTGTACGTGTGTGTGTGTGAGTGTGCGTGTGTGTGAGAGAGCATATAACTTGTATGCCAGTGTGTTTGAGTGGGCATCTTGCATGCAAACAAGCTGCATGCGCACACACTCGCGAACGCATGTGTGCGTGTGTTTGAGAGTGAGTGTAGGTTTGACAATGGAATAAATGCAGATGAAAAGTCTCAGACAAACAGCTCACAGCAATGAGGCAATGAAGATGATCAATATGACACCCACTGTCTCCAACTGAATTCTATATTTTAGTATTTCTTTCGAGCCAGAAGGCCATATAGCCGAGTCTTATCCGGTTTCTGTTAGCGTTAAGCGAACTGATGGTTTTTTCACCACCCTGTGACTAGGAGGTAGTCTGTCGCCGAGTACTTTCCCAGCAGAGCTGGTACCCACTTGTACACCGGGTGGTGAGGAAAATTAGGAGTAAAAGGTCTTCCAAGGGCACAACACCAAAGCGAGCGGGGATCGAACCGCGACCTCTGGACTGAACGAAGTGAACCGCACCCTAAAACCACTCTACCACGTGCCTCCTATATTTCTATAGGGCATTCTATATTTCTAGAGGATATTCTATATTTCCATAGGGCATTCTATATCTCTATTTCATGACTGTCTATACCTCAGTATGGCATTCTAATCTCTGTGTGGGATGCTATCTATATCTCTGTTTCACATTCTATATCTCTCTATACAACATTCTATATCTTCAGTCCATTGCCTCGGGACATGAGGGCGGGTCACTCCTAGGCCAGGCCCTCTGGAGTAACCATCATCACTTGACAGTTTGAGTTTCTTTCTACACTGGACACTTCACAATCGTTCCCACGATACACGCAAACAGAGAGAGAGAGAGAGAGAGAGAGAGAGAGAGAGCACAGACACAGACACACACACACGCGCCCGCGCACACACACACAAACACAGCAGTTAAAGCAAAATTGCAATTTGATTTTATTTTAAAATATATAACAAAAAGTTAGAGATAATGACATTCCAAAATGGAATTTGAAAGTAATTATCGGTAGACAATGGCTAGGTTGTCTTCGTTGTTAAAAAAAAAAAAACCTGTCCTGTATTTATGTATGTACATTTATTTTTATTCATGAATATATTCATTGACAGATAGCTCTAAATGCTTATGAGATTTTAGGAGCACCTTTCATATATATATACGAAATAATGTCGACAGTGTCATGAATTTTAAAGGAAACTGAAATCACTGTGCGCAGAGAAGAAGAACCACACATGTGAACAAGGCGACATTTCCAGTGGCCCCGGGCATGCATATTCGGCCATGTTGTCATGACACGTGACATCGCCATTGTAGACCACTTCCGCTTACTGATGATTGGGTGTTTGCGGAGTTGTCTACCTTGTGTACATGTGGCTGCTTCAAAGTGATTTGTCGCTAAACAGAACGGAGACTGATCGTGTCTGAATCTCACAATTGGCATTTCAAGTTTGCGGACATGTTTCTTCTACAAAATAATTTGGGAGTCGCTCAAAACCGTCAGAATCAAAATGATTTCCACACATAAGGTTGGCGTGTTTTGGGAGTGGTTTTTTTTTTAAGAAGTCGTTTCTTTCATAATGATTTTTGAATAACCATATCTTGAAATGCTGATTGCCAACATTTTGTAAAGTTTTAGGATAGAACCCCCCCCCCCCCCCCCCCCCACACACACACACACACAAACACACACACGCCACAAACGCCCCGCCCGAAAACCCCACACACTCACAAACACACACCCCGCGCGCGCACGCACCCACTGTAACCCCCCACCCCCCTCCCACACATGCCACAAACACCCGAAAACACAAACACACACACTCGCACGCACCCCCCTCCCCCCCCCCCCCCCACCCCCACACACACACACGCTCGCACATAGAGACCCCCCCCCCCCCACACACACACACACACCACGCACTCCCCCCCCCCCCCCCCCCCCTACATAGATGTAGGTAGAGTTGTGCCTGGGGCTTCAAAGGGGTCAAGGTAGCCTAGCTGACGTCAGCGTAGATGCTGATGGAAGAGAGAGAGGCGCACAAAACACACAGAGCACAGCACAGCCAGTCTATGCATGCAGGTATACATACATACATAATGGTGTGCTGACTTGACTTGGGGGGGGGGGAGGTGAGAAGGGAGGGGGGTGTGCAAAGAGAGTGAGGAGAGAAATGGTTTTATAGAAAGGAAAAAAATTTTTTTTTACAGAAAGAGGAGAGAGTATGAGAGAGAGAGCGTGTGTTGTGTGTGAGTGTGTGTGCGTGTGCATTTTTTCTTTCGAGGATAATGGAGTAAGCATTCACGTGCTTTCTTCATCCAGCATCCGTGTGCATGAGGTTTTGCACATTTCGTCATTCGTTCCTGCGAGCACATGTGTGTGCGTGTTTCCGTGCGTGCGAACATGCGTGCATGCGTTTCGTTTTATTAAACACTGCCTAGACCATCCCATTTTCTAAAAGCAAGTACTGGTTACTGCTGGAGGAGAAGAATTGAACAAACAGATCTGGGAAGTGGAAAAGCCTAGTGGTCAGAGCGTTGAACTCGTGATCTGACGGCCCGGGTTCGAGCCACCTCCTCTGAGGGAAATGTCCCCTAGGAGTTAATAACAAATCAGAATCAACTCCACTCCCCCTAAAATCCTTCAGGTAAGGCTACAAGCCAAAGTCCCATGTGCGAACGCACGCAGATCGTCTTGCGTTCAAGTTAAAACAGATTCCACCTTTCGGAAGAGAAGACCATGGCATGGCGGTAGGAAGGGATGACAAGATCTGACAATCTGCATGCAGACTGATGTTGTGGTCAGATGCTGTCCCCGAAGTCGCAATGTGGCTACCTTAATGGTGGGAAAACATGGAACTCGCTGCCGGTGAGCGTGGGAGCTCTAGCCAAGGATCGACAAATATAAAAAAACCTCTACAAAAAGCTGTCCAGCAGATTGTCTGTAGAAAGGAAGCCTCCTTCTAGCAAGTGTTCCCGCCTTGTTGTTCACTGTTCATCTTCCTGTCTAGGGGAGGTAATACATCATGGTCCTGCTTCAGCCAGGCTTTAATTTCGATAGCGATTTGTTAGGAGAGAGGTTCGGCTTCCCCATATATCACATCTGATACAACACGGAAGAGCGACAGGAATTGCACTAAAAATCCCAACCCAAAACCCTAGTAGTAGCAGCAGCAGTAGTAGAAGTGGTGGTGGAGGTGGTGGTGGTGGTGGTAGTAGTAGTAGTAGTAGTAGTAGTAGGAGGAGGAGGAGGAGGAGTAATTACATACATTACATTCTAAACTGTTACAGACAATCCATACCTACAACAATTCTGCACTGTTGCACATTATCGTTACAATACCATACATTCTATACTGCTACACATAATCATTCATACTTTACATTCCATACTGTTACACACAGTCATTACATATCATACATTCATTCAGCTCACAACATATCTTTTTCTAATGTGTTCTGCAGGGTCACCACATGTATAACTAAAACACACAACACTAGCCAGAACTACACACTGACACACACACACACAACGGCCAGAACTACACATACATACACACATACCAACTAACACTACACACAACACATCCAGATACCACACAACACATCTCACTAGCACATTACTACAATACACACACATCAACCGACTACACACTACACACACACATACCAATCCATACACACACAGTCCATCTACATATCATACATCAATCCAGACTCACACATACTTCAACGCAAGCACCACATGTAACACTAAACACACACACACAGCCAGAACTACACACTACACACACACACACCACACACACACCCAGAACTACACACTACACACACACACACACACACACACACACACAACAAAGCCACAACTGTGCCTGCAAAAGTGCAAGTTCCCCACTACACCACACCACCACCCACTGATAACAGCAAGAGCGTCCCAAAGCAGAACTCCTACAGTGCACTTGGCAGTCCACCAGCTGACCTCGGAGCGAACCGCTACCCCCAGACGTATGTTCTCCCCAACAATCACTGACCTGCCAATGGCACACAGGCCCGTTTACACTCCTGCTCAATCACAATGACGGCCAGACAGACCACTTGACCACACTGACCACCCACCGCCTCCCAAACGTATGGCCGATTCATTGCCTCAGGCTGGACTGCAGTTAAAGAACTGACCGACTATCCAATACTGAGGTGGACGATAGATATCATAGTGCGGTAAGATGGCTGGTTGGCAGGCCAGCAAAGAGAGATCTGAATCTACCTATGCATGTACATAGACCAGGCCATTAACCAGTGTCCAATTCTGCCAGCACCAACTGTGGCAGAGACTGCCATGCACGAGTGGTCTGCTGAGATAGCCACTCCAGACATGGCTCTACTCCAAACAAGACTGGTGTGGCCACAGAAGACACAGCCACCGTCTCCTGAGACAGACGGAGCCTACTGATACATATACTTATAATCAATAAGTTATATCTTACACACACACATCAAGCACACACCACACCCACACACATACACACACGCAGCAGGAGAGAGAGAGAGAGAGAGAGAGAGAGAGAGAGAGAGAGAGAGAGAGAGAGAGAGAGAGAGAGAGAGATTTTGCATAACACAGAAACATGTTTTTCATATTATCGCTATATTATTATTATCATCATTGTTGTTATTATTATTATTATTATTATTATCATTATTATTATTATTATTATTATTATTATTATTATTATTATTGTTGTTGTTGTTGTTACCGTCATCATCATCATCGTTATTGCTGCTAATGACAATGACGACAGTGTAGTGTAGTGTAGTGTAGTGTAGTGTAGTGTAGTGTAGTGTAGTGTAGTGTAGTGTAGTGTAGTGTAGTGTAGTGTAGTGTAGTGTAGTGTAGTGTAGTGTAGTGTAGTGTAGTGTAATGTAGTGTAGTGTAGTGTAGTGTAGTGTAGCCGTGAATCATGTTGCTAGACTTCCGTTCTGTTTATCTGTTTATTAAGTTGATATCTTCTTCTTCTCTCATTGTCTTTACACCCTCAGATGTGTCTGGGAAACATAATGGCAAGTCCTTTCCAGCTCCTTTCGTGGGCCGAACAGCTTGGCTATTTACTTATTTATTTTTCCGTGTCTAATTATTCTGTATAAATCATTTACTCTAAGCTTTGTTTGATTGTGTATACTATATTCCTGGTATGCTTATTTCATATTTTGTATTATTTTCATTTAACATGTCTCTTCATCTTTTTGTACTTTTAAAAAATATCTTCCCTTCATATTCTGTTTATGTTTTTATTTTTTGTTATAGAAATATATTTCTTTTAACTCTCTATTATTGAACACATTTATTTGCTTGATTTTTTGTTACTTTACGATTTACTTCTTTCATTGCTTGGTTTCACATTCTCTGATTTTGACTGTATACTGCATTAGACTTTCCCCCCTGGCAAAGCACAATGGGCGTGAAGTCTCACGTTTCAAGGCTGCCCTCTAACAAAGTCGCCAACGTTACGAGCCGTAAAGTGTTCCTGTTTCAGTTCAGCAACACATCGACAAACGATTTGGGATGGAAACATGCTGCAGCTAAAAGCCAAGGATAAAAACGCTTTGCCTAAATCTTTATTTCCACACCCATCACTTCGTGCGGCATTGAACTTTGTTGGATGGTAAAAATAATTGTATCCTGTGTATGACGCTAGTCTCTTTTAGTGTTAGAAAAGCCCATAAAACGCCAAATAAAAACGCTCTAAAAGCAACAAAAGTCACACGCGTGCCCCTTTGCACGCACGCACGCAGGCACATACACAACACACACACAACACACACACACACACATCCACAGAGAATACAAACACACTCACACTCTCTCTCTCTCTCTCTCACTAACTCACACACACACTTATTGCTTACTCAATGTACTATCTGGAAATAAAAATTTGACTACATAAATTTGACACACTCTCTCTCTCTCTCTCTCTCTCTCTCTCTCTCTCTCTCTCTCACCACACACACACACACACACACACACACACACACCAGTTAGCTGATAGTACTAACATTTGTAGTTTTACAAACGTTACAGCTTTTACTACAAAGCTAACATGCACAGGTGCTGAATAACCCTCAGTTTGCACCTGCTACCACAGACAAGCGGCCTTCACCTCTTTCACAGGCTGCCCGGCCCCTTTGAGAAAGGAAGACAGACAGAAAGACAGACAAACAGAAAAACAGCAAGAAAGCAAGAGAGAGAGAGCGAGACAGAAATAGAGAGGGAGACAGAAAGAGAGAAAGGCAGACAGACAGAGAGACAGAAGGACGGACAGTCTCATACACACACACAGACAGACAGAAAGAAAGTTAGAAAGAAAGACAGACAGACAAAAAGACAGACAGATGTGCAAAGAAAGAACGAAAGACAGAAAAGAAAACAGCGAGGGGAAATGGAATATATCCTTGATCAAGAACATGGCAATGAATCCTAACAGCTCACAACTTAAAAGATCTTCACTGTTTCAACAGAAACCATTCCACGCATTATTCAATGATAATCACCTTATAGCCGCATTTTGAAGGAGAGAAACAAAACCCACCAAACAAAACCCCCACACCCTTGGCCTCAAGGAATAAACTCCGCACACACAAACACCAAACACCCAGATTTTAGACTTATATCTCCGTGAATAAATCTCCTTTTACACACACACCACAAAACACCACATATTCTTCACATCAAACTCGCTTCATAAAATAAAAACCGGGAAAATAATCCCGTAACAAGATACGAACAATCCAAAAGAGAATAAACAACGAAAATCGACCAAAATCATGGTGAAAACCGATAGTCCATGGGACTAACTGGCCGTTTACTCCAGGCAACTTTCTAAGCACTCAGCCTGGCTGACCAACGCTGAATACAGTACGTACAACTAACTACCTTTACACACACAGACATATACGTACATACATACATACATACACACAACGGGGCGATGGGTTACACGCTTTGTGTGTGTGTGTGTGGTGTGTGTGTGTGTGTGTATCTAAGCGCGCGCGCCGCGCGTGCCCTTGCGCCCGAGTGTCTTGTGTGTGTATGTTGGCGTACATGCGTGTGTCTGTGTGCATGTGTACAAAAAGAGTGAAAAATACGCCAGGCCGACGGGCAAAATCAAGGCCGTTCTCTCCCTCCCCCCCCCCCCCCCCCCCCCTCTCCTCTCTTTCCCTCTCCCTCTCTCGTCCCGCTGCCCTCTCGATGACCTTTGGCCCGTGACGAGAGGCCGCGTAGAGGTCAGATTCTTTTCATGTGGCTCATATAAACCCCCTTCCCCCTTCATCACCCCCCCCCTCCTAACTGCCTGCCTAACTGCCTGCCCACGGTCTGTAGTGGTGTAGGTGAGAACGAGCGAGGAAGAGAGAGACAGAGACAGACAGAGGCTGAGTGGTTTGGGCGCTGAACTTGGGGTTTAGAGTACCCCCCGAAGGCTAAAGTGTTCAAATCTCTATGGAGTTCAAAATCTGTTCAAGTCTAATTTCCTCACAGCACCTCACCGTCAGTTCGGACTGCATTCCTGTGCAACACCTTCCTGTCAACCAAAGACCAGCCAGGCCTTGTGTGTAACCCGCCCTTAACTACCGAACATCTGGGCGCGCATGTTTACCAAAGTTTAAACCAACACAAAACGAAAACAAAACCGTTTCTCTTTCCTAAAAAACGAATGTCAGCAATGGTAGGTAGTCTAAATGACGTAAGCATACACCCCAGTACACAGTATGAGAGAAATGGTGTAAATTCAGCGCTATACACATTCCATATCCATGATTATCATGATATTAAACTATTGTCATGTGAAGACTGTTAATCACCGGGGCGGTACAATGCCTCCCCCAGTTCAGATGACGAAGGCAAAGTTGAGAAGGACAGAGAGAGGAAGGAGAGAGGAAGAAAATCAGGCAGAAAGAGCAGTACAAGAGTGAAGAAGAGAGAAAGAAGAAAAAAAGGAAAAAAAAAAGATGGGAACGGGGACAGATCTAGAGCCAGAAAATAATATATAATGTCTCTCAAAAAAGCAGTAACATCACAATAACCCAAGAGAGTGGTCATGAAGATAAGCAGAATGAATGAATGAAAAAATAAGATAAGGAGAGACAGACAGAAAGACAGACAGACAGACAGATAGATAGATATAAATAGATATAGAGACAGAGGCAGAGGCATACACACGCGCATACACACACACAGAGAAAAAGATAGGCAGACATACAAAGGCAGACATACAGACAGGTAGCGACAGACAGATAGATACAGATAGAGCCAGACACACACACAAAGACAGACAGACAGAAAGACAGACAGAGACAGGCAAGCAGGCTTACTAGGAGGAACAAATCGATAGCGAATTACTGTTGGACAGAGAGAGACAGAGAGAGAGAGAGAGAGAGAGGAGAGAGAGAGAGGGGGGGGGGGGGGGGGGGATGAAGCGAAGAATAAGCAGCAAGCTGATGAATCATTCAGCTGTCACAATCATCTTCCGACTGGTCAGCACAGAACCAACTGACTGACCGCTTTACTGCATGCCACTTGTGCTGTCTGCCTGTCCGCTATCAAGGCCAGTCAGTCCTCTTAGCTCTGTGTGTGAGTGTTTGTGTGTGTGTTGTGTTGTGTGGTGTGTTGTGTTCTGTGTGTGTGTGTGTGTTGTGTGTGTGTTGTGTGTTTGTTGTGTGTGAGTATGTGTGTAATGTGTGTACGCAAAAATGCATGTACATTTATTTTATTTATTTATTCACTCTTTCTTTTATTTTATCATGAGGGAGACAGACAGATAGAGACAGATAGGCAGACAGAGATACAGACAGACAGATACAGACAGACAGACATGCAGAACAACGACAGAGAGAGAGAGAGAGAGAGAGAGAGAGAGAGAAGCTTCAGTACGCAAAGGTGAAGAAAGGCCTGCCTTCCTCTTACAACCTGTCCTTGTAAACATCCCTCCCTGTAGCATACCAACCATTCAATCATTCAATAGAATGCAGAAAGAGAAGCGGAGGAAAACAAGGACAGATAACCACTGACAACTTCTCCATCATGTTGAACAGGAATACAATATGAACATCTATTATATATTTAAAAAATCCCAGAGGTGAGAGAGAGAGAGAGTTTTTTTCATTTCGAGGATAATGAAGTAAGCACCCATTCAGTCGCTGTGTGCTTGCAGTCTTGTAAATTAATTCTGTCATCCATTCCCAGTGGCACAAACGGCAAAGCAGGTTTGAGCGTGGGCGCAGAATATTCGGCATGCGTTGGTAAACTGGATCGTAGCTTATAGGCTAAACCTCATCCGAGGGATTTTCCGGGAAGTGGAGTGGCTCTGATGTTAACTCCAGGGAGAAAATCCCCTTGACTGGGTGGGTGGGTATCTAGGTAGTGGCTCGAATCCGCAAAATCAGATTGTTCACTACAAGGGGGAAAAATCCCTATCAAAGAGAGAGAGAGAGAGAAAGAGAGAAAGAGAGAGAGAGAGAGAGAGAGAGAGAGAGAGAGAGAGAGAGAGAGAGAGATGAACATTTAATCAAATCAAATCAAATCAAATTATTTTATTTTGAGGATAATGAATAACCACCAAAGTGCTTTTTCACATCCAGTCCCCGGGACTGAGAGAGAGAGAGAGGGAGGGAGGGAGAGAGAGAGAAGAACCAAAAATGTGTGCGCGAGATTTTTCAACTCATTCACAGTAGGTGGTTTGGGTTAGGGTCCGAATTGTAAAAAAATTACATAAATAAACTTGAACAATGCAAAGCAAGGAATCTTCTCTAGTGGGAACCAAAGTGTGGGGAAGTTCAGTTCATGCAGTTACATGCACGTGTGACTATCACTGGTCACACAATATCTATGGCTGTGGAGAGAGACAGACAGACAGACAGAGATATAGACAGACTCAGAGAGAGAGAGAGAGAGAGAGAGAGAGAGAGAGAGAGAGAGAGAGAGAGAGACTCGCACAGAGAGAGGCAGACAGAGACAGACAGACTCAGAAAGGCAGAGAGAAAGAGAAAGTGAGAGAGAGAGAGAAAGAGAGAGGGACAGACAATCAGAAAGACGGGAGAGAAAGAGAGAAAGAGAGACAAAGAGAGAGGGACAGACTGACAGACTCAGCGAGACAGACTCAGAAAGAGAGACAGACAGACTCAGACAGACAGACAGACAGTCAGACAGAGGCTGGGGGACAGGGAAGAGACAGCAGAGAGAAAGAAAGCAGCAAGCCTGATGAATCATTCACACGGCACAATCATGGTGATGGTCAGCCCAGCAGAACTGACCGCTTTATGGCCGCCAGTAGAGAAGCGCTCTCTGCTAGCCAGGACAGTCAGTCAGTCAGTCCTGCCTGCCTGATGGCTTAAGCCTGACTATCCAACTGTGGTCAGGCACACCGACAGGCAGATACGCACGGACATTCGGACAGCCAAACAGAGAGACAGACAGATGGACAGACAGGCAGACGGATGGGCGGAAGGACGGACAGACAGACAGGAAGACAGATAGAATGAGAGGGGAAGCAGAGTGTAGACAGTGATCTGGCAGAGAAAAAAGGGGAGGGAGGGAAAATGACATGGGGGGAGAGAGAGAGAGAGAGAGAGAGAGAGATGAGAGAGAGAGAGAGAGAGAGAACAATGAACAATGAACAATATTTCTTGCTATTTAGCAATCAAGCCATATAGCGCTGCGGCGCGGTAACAAACGATATCGAACGCGACGCGATTACAGTGACATGGAAACCATGTCAGTAATGGTATGTACATCTAGATCTGATACATTATTGTCGGTGTCTCAGTTTTCAAAACAGCCTTTCCTTTTCCAGTCTGCAGCCAGCGAAGTCAGCCCATGTAAAACCGGATCAGGTCCCGAAGATGATGTAATTCCCGTTCAGCACGTGCCACTGTCTCTGTGTGTTGTGTGTTAGGAAGCTGCTTCCCTTTACGAAGTCTGGCAAGCCTGACACGTTCTTCTGGCAACATGTTTCTGTCTTCTTGCTTGATATACCAGAACACACACATAGATTCCTCGCCAGTATCTCCATTACAAGAATATTCTAGGGCGATGTCATCCGATTCACACATCAGAATAGTTTGATTGCCTGAATCTTGAACTACAACCTTTCGAAACTGTGTGTTTCTTTTGCTGTCTCGTAATCGACGCTGCACACGTTTGTCTGTCAGAGTGGACACATACTCTTTCACAATACCAGTATAAAAACCCTTAACTGTGCAGTCAACTGTTTGTTCTTCGTCCACATCAGACAACTCAGGAGACACACCGATCTTACTGTTTGTTGCAGGTTCACACGGCAAATCAAGTGAATCTAGTGTGGCTGGGACATTCACTGCACTGTCAACACACAGCTCTGTGTACAGGCTGGCTTGTTTTGATTCTGCATCCACTCTCTCACAATGCAGGGAGTCACTGTCAGACAACACCGGCTCTTCCAAAACACTGTCCTTGTCACACTGACGACTTGCCTGTCTTTCTTGATGTTGTCTACTTCTTTGGACGTCACGACGGATTTGGGAAGGGCACTTCTTGCGAAAATACTGAACTCGCGAATTACGGTTCAGCACTGGGTCCGCCATTTCTGTTGATACTGACTTGTCAGCTGGCTTCAGTCGCAAGACGAAGACAACGCTGCCGCTCTCCCCCGCGATTTTCCAGCTCGATAGGACGTTGTCAATCAGCAGGGCGTTTAAAGTTGTTACTACAGTTGCTGGAAGGCCAGTAACTGACATTTTGAAGCTTAAATGCAAAAATTTGCAGCAGCTTACTAACAGCACGCCCTTTCAGTTCTCGTCCCGTCACGCCGACCGAGAGAGAGAGAGAGAGAGAGAGAGAGAGAGAGAGAGAGAGAGAGAGAGAGAGAGAGAGAGAGAGAGAGAGAGAGAGAGAGAGAGAGAAAGAAAGAGAGAAAGAGAGAGAGAGAGACAATGACAATGACAATGACAAATTCTTTTATTTCGGGGATAATGAATAAGCACTCATGTGCTTTTTTACTTCCAATCCCCGCCCGTAAGGATACATCTTAATAATAACCCAATACTCATACTCTGGTGAGAGAGAGAGAAGAGTGTGTGTGTGTGTGTGAGTGAAAGAGAGAGAAACAGAGACAACAGACATACAGACAGACACACAGCAGACACACAGAGATAGAGACAGACAGACAGAGACAGACAGACAGACAAAGAACGTGAGATATGCTAGAGTTTCACAGGCCAAACTAGCCAGGCCTGGAGAGGACAGCAATGAATACTGGACGCACATCTGCCTGTCTCCGTGATGATGACACGGAGACAAGGATCTCACACCTTGAGACAACAAAAGACAGGTGTGATTGGGGAGGGGGATGGGGGGGAGGGGATGAGGGAGGTGGGACAGGGGAGGGGGATTTTCCATTTTCCATGATTTCTTCCTCTCTTTTTTTCCCCTCTCTTTTTTTTTTCACGCCCACTTCCCTGTCTGTTAGCATCCATCTTTCTGTATGTGTTTCTGTCTCTGCTTCAAAGAACCCACGGCAACAAGAAAGTGGTCCCTGGCAAAATTATATAGATAAAAGCCACTCTGGTTAGAGAAACAGATGCGCATGCAGGCATGGGGAAAAACAGGGGGGCGCTGCTCCTGTGGCGACGCGCTCTCCCCAGGGAGAGCAGCGCGAATTTCACGCAAAGAACTCTGCCGTGACTTCAAGTGGTATACAAATAACATGAAGATTGCTGAACGCAGATGTCGTATGATACATGAGGCACCCACCCAAAAATGATCACGGTACTCCTTTTCTCTGACTCATTTTCAAACTACAATTACTCTCTTCATTTTCAAACTAGAATTACTCTCTTCATTTTCAAACTAGAATTACTCTCGTCATTTTCAAACTAGAAGTACTCTCTTCATTTTCAAACTAGAATTACTCTCTTCATTTTCAAACTAGAATTACTCTCCTCATTTTCAAACTAGAATTACTCTCGTCATTTTCAAACTAGAATTACTCTCGTCATTTTCAAACTAGAATTACTCTCGTCATTTTCAAACTAGAATTACTCTCGTCATTTTCAAACTAGAATTACTCTCCTCATTTTCAAACTAGAAGTACTCTCTTCATTTTCAAACTAGAATTACTCTCTTGTGTCCAGCAATTGTAAGGAGCTCCATAACAAAACTGACCATTCCCTTCCATGATCAAAGTTGATCTCTTTAGGTCCACAATGAATCACTCCATACCAACATTTCTTCAGTTCACAGGCTTAACACCAAGTTGTCCCCTAAAAAAGAGAGAGGGAGGGAGGGAGGGAGAGAGAGAGAGAGCGAGAGAGAGAGAGAGACAGACAGACAGACAGACAGACAGATAGATAGATAGACAGACAGAGAGGAGAGAGAGGGGGGGAGGGAGGACGAGAGAGAGTGAGTGAGTGAGGGGAGAGAGAGAGAGAGAGAGAGAGAGAGAAGAGAGAGAGAGAGAGAGAGAGAGAGAGAGAGAGAGAGAGAGAGAGAAACAGACCCCCCAGACACAGACACACAGACACACAGAATCACACAATAGTCAGACAGGCAGAGACAGATAGGCAGATTCTTTCTCTCACTCTCTGTCCTGTCTCTCTCTCACCACACAGACAGACACACAGACACACACACATACACACAACAGCACAACACACACACACACCACACACACACACACACACACAGGCACACACACAGACACACAGACACACACACACATGACTGGAGCTACTCACGAAGCCTTGTGTCATTGTGTCAGCTATGGGTGACGGCTACCACTACCACTACTATCATGATGTCAATGTCGACAGCACAACACCACCACTGGGCAGGTCATTGTATTGTATTGTATTGTATTGTATTGGGTTGTATTGTATTGTATTGTATTGTGTTGTATTGTATTGTGTGTTGCGTTGTGTTGTGTTGTTTTGTATTGTGTTGTATTGTATAAATGTGTGGTACTGTATTGTGTTAAATAATGTTGTATTGTATTGTGTTGTATTGTTTTGTGTTGTAGTATTGTATTGTGTTGTATTGTATTGTGTTGTATTGTGTTGTGTTGTATTGATTGAATTGGACTGGACTGGACTGGACTGGATTGTGTTGTGCTGCGTTGTGTTCAAAGTTGTGTTGCACATTTGCGTAGTACAGTACTTTATTATATTGTACCGTGTTAAATTGTACCATATTGTACTGTATTATATTGCACTATATTGAATTGTACTGTATTGTATTGTACTGCACTGCACTGTATTGTATTGTATTGCACTGTAGTGTAGTGTAGTGTAGTGTAGTATACTGTCTTGTATAGTATTGTCTTGTACTTACTTGTATTTCATTTTATTTTAGTGCATTCAATACTATGTACCAATGTCGGCAGTACACCATTACCACTGAGCAGGTCATTGCGTTGAATTGTTTTGTATTGTGTTGTATTGTGTTGTATTGCATTGTATAGTATTGTTTTGTATTGTGTTGTGTTGTATGGTATGGTGTGCTGCATTGTGTTGTGTCATACTATATTGTGCGTTGTATTGCTTGTGCTGTATTTCTTATATTGTGTTGTGTTGTACTGCATTATACTGTATTATGTTGTGTTGAATTGTATTATAATGTATTATGTTATGTTGTGTTGTGTTTAGTTGTATTATGTTGCATTGCATTGCATCGTTTTCCATTTTTAGTCATGGCAGATTTCTTCGCGTGAAAATCGGGCTGCTCCTCCAATCACACAACCCCCCCCCCCCCCCCCCCCCCCCCAGGAGAGCCCATCGCCACAAGAGCAGCTAGCGCCACACATTATTGTTGTGTTCTTTTCCTGTCTGCCTGTGTATATGTTTCCCCTATCACAGTGGCTTTCTTCAAGTATTTTTGCCAGGGACAACTATCGTGCTGCAGTGGGCGATTTGAAGTGCTCTGAATACTTTTAGAGACAGAGTGGACGACGACGATAACAACAACAACAAAAACAGTACTGATTTACAGTAATAACATTGGTCACACAACACACACAGGCAATGCCAAGTATAACACTGATATAAAGAAATACAGAAACCGTAGGAGGAAAGGTGTACGGTAAAGGTGTCCCATAACCTATGTGGTCGTTGGGGAGCGAGGTGTCAGAGACCTCAACTTCTCCAGGGGCCAGCATATTGAGGGCGCGCCTATCTCCTCTCCCTCGCTGCTTTACCTTCCCTGACCCTAAAGAGGCAGGTACCCATTTACAGCTGGGTGAACTGGGGGACTGTACTGAAACCAAAACGGACAATCGGTCACCCACCCACTTGGTAACCACGATCAGTGCTGCTTAACCTTACATTGGGGAGAGCGAGTGCTCTGACCACTGAGCTATCCCGTCCCCAGGAAGAAAGGTATGATACACAAAAGGCCCATTCTGGTTTTTAAAAAAAATACTAGGTGCACAGACAGAGGTATCTGGTTACACACACACGCGCGCACGCGCCCGCTCGCGCGCACGTACACACACACCACTAAAAATTTGACTTGATTAGACACGACTTCACACACACACACACGCGCACACACACACACACACACACACACACACTCTCCCCTCTCTCTCTCTCTCTCTCTCTCTCTCTCTCTCCCCCCCACCCCCCCCAAGTCCTTCGGATGAGACTATAAACCGAGGTCCCGTGTGCGAACGCACGCAGAACATCTTGCGCACACGTTAAAATCCGTTCCGCTTTTCGAAAGAGTAGGCCATTATGTGCTGGTGGGAACGGATGACAAAATTTACGAAGGTGCATACACACAGAGACAGGGACTTGATGAATAAAGCAACATGAGTGCACATTGCATTATCCTCGATATAAAAGAATGAATGAAGTAAACAATACAAATAAATCACATGCACGCACGCACGCGCGCGCGCGCACACACACACACACACACAGCACAGCACAGCACAGCACAACACAGCACAGCACAGCACAGCACAGCGAACCGGCACAGCTAGGCACCAGTGACACAGCTAGATGCAGGGGACGTTAGCAGCGTGTCGGGGAAACCATTCTTTTTCTCTGTCACGCCTGACTGACTCGTTCTTCATGCTCCCCTGAATGCAGCCGACCATAACGCAGATAGCCGGAAAACGGAATGAACTTTACCCCCCCCCCCCCCCCCCCCCCCCTCCCCCCCCACTCTGTTCTCTATTTCTCATCATGCATACACAATACACAACGGTACTTGATGCATACACTATGTACATACACTTACACAAGGTCCCTTACTTCAGCACGCGTGGTGTACACGTATAGGTTTTCCTGAACAGTACCGTGTGTTCCAGAGTCCGATTATGTCAGACAGGTTTTTCTTATATAATTATATATATATATATTCTCTCTCTTTATATTAATGTTTGTTTTGCTTTTGTTTTCCTTCTCTGTCTTTGTTTTGGGGTTTTTTCCCCTGCCTATTCCATTTTGGTTTTCTTTTTCCTGGTTGACTGTATGTGTCTATCTGTCAGTCTGTCTTTGTCTGCCTGTCTGTCTCTCTGTGTGCCTGTCTGTCTATCTCTGTGTGTTTGTCTGTCTGTCTGTCTGTCTCTCCCTCTCTCTCTCTCTCTCTGAATTCTTTTTTTCTAACAAAAAGTATGCGCTTACGTGTTTATTATCTTTTTAGGGGGAGTGGTAGGGCTGGGCTTAATCAATTACCCTCAGTTGATAAAAGTTCATTATCTTTATCCTTTCCCCTCTCTCTCTCTGTCTCTCCCCCCCCTCTCTCTCTCTCTTTTCAACTCCACCCCCCCCCCCCCCCATCCACCCACCCACCCACACAGCCTAGGGCAGCCAAGCGTTCCCCAAATACAGACCCTTGAAATGAATGTACTACTGTTAAGCAAAACTAGTTTAGGGAACAAAAGACATATAACCCAGCTTCTCTGAATGGGCTGTGACAGCGCTGTGAATGACAGACACGGCATGGACATTGTTTCCTCAGTCCTGTCACTGTCCGGAAATTACAG
>CM054136.1:3539894-3544894 GCA_028751875.1 Rapana venosa | reverse complement strand
ACACGCGCGCATATGTGTGTGTGTGTTTTGCATTGTATTGCTTTTTTATTCCAGTATTTTTTTCTTATTGGTTGTTGTAATACTATTGTAGTTAAATATAGAGTGATGAAGTTGCATTCTGTCCCTAGAGATAGATGGCTTGATGAAAAAAAGCAAATTTATGCATTGCCCATTCAATGTACCATCTGAAATTTTAATAATACAAAAATTGCCTTTGACTTTGGCTTGGACCCACACCTCTACATGAAAAGAATGTTTTCACAAATCATTTGGCACCACAATTAAAGGTGTTGTATGGTAATTAGATTTTGCTATTTTAAACACACACACACACACAAACACAGAGATTAAAAATCTGTTGTTACCATAGTTAAACGTTATGTGTTATTTATTGTTATGCTAATCATCATTGCACACACACACATTCAAATACCCAAATTTAATGCTACCATACATACAAGTTCTGTATTTTATTAACCAACAACTGAACTAAAACCAAAAGTCCTTCGGATGAGGCTATAAACCGAGGCCCCATGGGGCAAAACACACCCCGAACATCTTGCGCTCACGTTAAATCCTGTTCCGCTTTTCGTAGGAGTAGGCCATTGTGTGCCGATGGGAACGGATAACAGAATTGACAAAACTGCATACACACAGGGACAGGATGTAAAAAAGTACACAAGTGCTTATTCCATTATCCTGGATATAAAAGAATAAAATGGGAAAAAAATAAAAACAATAAGTGTATAAATTAACTAACCAACTAACTAACCAACCAACTAACTAACTAACCAACCAACTAACTAACTAACAAAGAAACAAACTCCCTCACCCACTCATTCACAGACTAGCTAATCAATTGTTGAGATGACAGGCTACCTAGCTAACTAATTCTTAAGCAAAAGGCCCACGTTTTGAAAGTCTCAACTGTTGTGTGCCCAAACCATGAGACAACCTTTAAAAAGACATTTAAAAACAGGATTACAATGTACCACAATTCCTCTCTCTCTCTCTTTTAAACAAGTAAATCCAAGACCACCATTACAATGCACCACAATTCCCCTCTCTCCCTCTTTATTAAACAAGCAAATCTAAAACCACGATTACAATGTATCACATTTCCCATTCTTTCTTTTCTTCAAACAATGAAATTTAAGAACACGATTACAATGTATCACAAATTCCAACTCTTTCTTTTTTTTTTTTAAACAAGGAAATTAAAGAACTCAGTACAATGTACCACAACTCCTTTCCCTCTCTTTTTCAAACAAGCAAATGAAAGAACTCGATTGCAATGTAGTATAACTCCTTTTCTTTCTTTTTTCTAAACAATAAACTTTCAGAACTCGATTACAATGTACCACAATTCCTTTCCTCTCTTTGTTAACAGCGTTACGCTTCAGTGACAATCAACAGAGCCATCAGACCAATCAGCTCTGTCTAGCCTCTCTCCCCACACAGACGCTTAGCTTGGCTTGGCTTAGCTTGGCTTAGGTCAGGTTCGTTACAAAGCGGATTTCTCTGCACAGACATTGTCACTGATAAAGCAGGGAGCGATTTGCACCCTACCCCCTGACAACTTGCTGGCAAAACTGAAGTCATAGTTACATCACGCCCTATGTATGTCAGGTGCATTGCAACATGTTTGTTGTTGTTGGTTTGTGTTAAAACACTGTTTGTTCCATATGCATACAGCATATTAAGCAGACATCGATACAGCAGGGAAAAGCATCAAGCTACAGCTGATTTTGAGTTCCTCGCTATGGTCAATTTACAGTGTTACTTATGCAAAGTGACTTTTGCAATTACATAACACACACACACACTATCACTTTAAGTGAACAGACGTAAAATTGAAGATACACAAACACAAAGTCACGTTTGCACCCATACAAGTACAGCTACACGTTGTTGTTGTTGTTGTTGGTAGTGGTGGTGGTGGTGGTGGTGGCGCGCGCGCGCGTGTGTGTATGGGTGCGCGCACGCGCGTGTGTATGTATGTGTGTGTTCAATTGCAAGTCCTTCAACATTAAGTTACACGTGTGTGTGTGTGTGTGTGTGCGTGCGTGTATGTGCGTGCGTGCGTGTGCGCGCACAAGGTTATGGTTGGTTCTCAATGATGTCAGTACCACAGTCTTATAAATGAATAACCCATCTCTCTAGTCTGACCTTGAGTTTTACGAAGCGCTCTCTCTCTCTCACTTTCTCTCTCGCTCTCTCTTAATAACGGTATATACCTCACCCCTGACATCACCACCCAGTCTGTCTGTCTGTCTGTTTGTTTGTCTAATGTCTGTCTGTCTGTCTGTCTGTGTCTGACCTCCTATGTCTGTCTCTATGTCTTACTGTCTGTCTGTCTGTCACTGTCTCTGTTTTCTCATTTTCACAATTATTGACAAATCTATCTTTTTTAGTATACATGATTTTATTCCTGTAAGAAAGACTCTTTGCATCTCTCTCTCTCTCTCTCTCTCTCTCTCTCTCTCTCTCTCTCTCTCTCTCTCTCTTTGTATGTGTGTGTGTGTGTAAGTGTGCGTGCGTGCGCAATTGCACAGGCGTACTTACATCTGCGGCATATTACACACACATTGATTGCTGTGGAAAGATGCAGCTACTTGTACCCCCTGGTACCCCATGGTACATCCTTTTCCATTAGCAAGGGTATCCGAGTGTTTCAATCAGGAATTCCTTACTTCCTCTCTATCTCTCTCTCTCCCTCCCTCTCTCTCTCTCCCTCTCTCTCCCCACCCTCTCTCTCTCTCCCTCTCTCTCCCCCCCTCTCTCTCTCCCTCTCTCTTTCCCTCTCTCTCCCCCTCTCTCTTCCCCCCCCCCCCAGTCTCTCTCTCCCTCCCTCTTTCTCTCCCTCTCTCTCCCCACCCTCTCTCTCTCTCCCCTCTCTCTCCCCACCCTCTCTCTCTCCCCTCCTTCTCCCTCTTTCTCTCCCTCTCCCTCCGTCCTCTCTCTCCTCCCCTCCCTCTCTCTCCCCTCCCTCCCTCTCTCTCTCCCTCCCTCCCCCTCTCTCTCTCCCTCCCTCCCTCTCTCTCCCCTCCCTCCCTCTATCTCTCCTCTCCCTCTCTCTCCCCTCCCTCCCTCCTCTCTCCCTCCCTCCCTCCCTCCCTCCCTCCCTCTCTCTCTCCCTCCCTCCCTCTCTCTCTCCCTCCCTCCCCCTCTCTCTCCTCCTCCCTCCCTCTATCTCTCCCCCTCTCTCTCTCTCACTGTGTGTCTGTGTGTTCCTTTTCCCTTATGGTATCTAGATTTCGTGAATCGTTTCCGTCTTCACACTTCTGCATTCTTTTTACCAGGATACTGCTGCTGCTGCTACCTCTACTACTGCTGCTGCTGCTGCTGCTGCTGCTGCTACTACTACTACTACAACTGCTGCTGCTGCCGTCACCACCACCACCACCACCACCACCATCACCACCCCACCACCACCACCACCACCACTACTGCTGGTGCTGTTGTTTGGTTGTTGTCTTTTTATCAAGCCTGTCTAACTATAGTCTCTGCATTGTGAAATAAATGATGAATTATTTTATTTTCAGATGTTACATTAAAGAATTAATGCATTTGCTTTTTTTCATCAAGCCATCTATTTAGCGACATTTTTTGCGAGGTGTATGATTGTGTCAGCACACGCGCGCGCGCGCGCGTGTGTGTGTGTGTGTGTGTGTGTGTGTGTGTGTGTGCGCGCGCGCGAGCGTGTGTGTGTTACGTGCGCTAAATAAGTTTATGTAACACACGGGACCTGGGTCAATCGTCTCATCCGAAAGACTAGCACCCAGACCACCACTCATGGTCTAATGGATGGGGGAAATTTTTGGGCCCAAACGGGGATCGAACCACCGCACACTTCCGACCCAGACTTTTCACTTTCTAGACCACCGACCCATGCTTAGTGACTCACAGAACAGAGCAGGAAGCATTCGGTTTTTAGAAAAGTTTTTTCCTCTTTTGTGTTAGCACAAATGTGACTATGCTGGTTGGTCTTTTGTGAGTGACCTGCTGGCGGCTTGCCAGAATAGTCACTATCCATTCGTGCGTGTCTCCGCATGCCTGCGTAAGTTATCGAAAGAAATATCTGTTTTCTTTTCGTGTGTTGTTTTATCCTCATCACATTCTTGTGTGGCTTGTGTGTGTGTGTGTGTGTGTGTGTGTGCGTGCGTGCGTGCGTGCGTGCGTGCGTGCGCGCGCGCGCGCGCGCGTGAAAGTCAAATTTATTTTATTTCCAGATGGTGGTACCTTAAATAAGTAATGCATTTGCTTTTTTTTTTCCCCCCATCAAGCCATCTGTCTAGAACAAAAACACCTTGATCAATACCACCTAACTACAGTATTTCACAAATTATTCGTGCGTGCGTGCGTATGTACGTGTGTGTGCGTGTGTGTGTGCGCTCGTGCGCGCGCATGCGTGTGTGTGTTTGACGTCAGCTGCATGGAGTCCAGGATGTCACGGGTTCGAACCTTGGCAGTGAAGTCTGGTGAATTCAGGGGGAACAGGTTTTTTATAACGATCTCCCAGGTCAACTTCAAGTGCAGGCCTGCCAGTGCCTTCATTCCCTTCGCGCACGTACATACTACACACAAGCAACAAGATGAACCATGCGTGTTAAAGATTCTGTCATTCATGTCAGCGTGGGAAACACGAACATACCTAGCATGCATCCTATACATGAAAAAAATGAGCTGCTCTGAAATACAAAATGAGTCAGATGAGGCCAGCAGGCAGACATTTTTTAAAAAAAATTTTAATTCTTTTATATCGAGGATAATGGCATAAGCACTCATGTGCTTTTTTACATCCAGTCCCCATCTGTATGCGGTTGTGTAAATTTGTCATCTGTTCCCACCGGCACACAATGGCCTACTCTTACGAACAGAGGAACAGGATTTAACGTGTACGCAAGATGTTCTGCGTGCGTTCGCACACGGGGCCTCGGTTTATAGTTCATCCGAAGGACTTTTGGGGAGAGTGGAGTCTGCACTGATGTTAACTCCAG
>CM054136.1:3524894-3537394 GCA_028751875.1 Rapana venosa | reverse complement strand
CAGACACACACACAGACACACACACACAGACACACAGACACAGAGTCACACACACACAGACACACATACACATACAGAGTCACACACACACACACACACACACACACACACACACGGAAAAGCTGAGTGCACATATCCATTTAAGAGTGTGCAAAGTGTTAAGTACACGAGTGTGAGTGCTCATAAGTAAATGTTGTGCGTGTTATTTTATTGGGTTTTTTTGTTTTTTTGTTGTTGTTGTTGTTGTTTTTGGGGGGGGGGGGTGAGAATACTGGAATATAAGCACTTATGTGCTTTATACATCCAGTCCCCGTGAGTTTGCAGTTTTGTAAATTTTGTCATCTATTCCCACCGGCACACAATGGCCTACTCTTCCAAAAAGCGGAACATGGTATAACGTGTGCACAAGATGTTCCTCGTGCGTTCGCACACGGGACCTCGGTCTATTTTAGTCTCATCCGAAGGACTTTTGGGGAGAGAGGACAGCATCAGAGAGTGGACTGGCCTTGAGTGGAACGACTTGCTACAGAAAGCAGAAGACCGCGGGGAGTGGAGGAAGCTGGTTGCAAAACCTTCATAAGTGCCCCCACGGTTCACGGGATTACGGGATAGGTGAAGTGAGATGAGGAGTCGGCACTGACGTTAACTGCAAGAGGGAATACCCCCTTGAACTGGGTGTGTGTGGGCATGTGGACGCACATGCGCGCGCGCGTGTTGTGTGTGTGGTGTGTGTATGTGTGTGTCTATGTGTTGTGGTGGTTGTGTGTGAGAGAGAGAGAGAGTGTGTGTGTGTGTGTATGTGTGTGAGTGTGTGTGTGTGTGTGAGAGAGAGAGAGAGAGTGTGTGTGTGTGTGTGTGTGTGTCTATGTGTGTGAGTGGTGTGGAGAGAGAGGAGAGAGAGAGAGAGAGAGTGTGTGTGTGTGTGTGTCTATGTGTTGTGAGTGGTGTGTGAGAGAGAGAGAGAGAGAGAGAGAGTGTGTGTGTGTGTGTGTGTGTGTGTGTGTGTGTGTGTGTGTGTGTGTGTGTGTGAGTGTGTGTGAGAGAGAGAGAGAGAGAGTGTGTGTGTGTGTGTGTGTGTGTGTGTGTGTGTATCTACATGTGTGTAGTTTGAGGTCAGAGGAGCAGGCAGGCAGCAGGCAGGCAGTGTTGGACAGTACAACAGCAGCAGCAGCAGTGCAAGGGCCGGTGGGTCAGTGGACTGCTACTAGGACCCTGTACTTGATGATAGCTGGCTGACCAGGCCCAGCACAGCACAGCACAGCACTCACAGCACACACAGCACAACACAGCACAGCACAGCACAGCACTCACAGCAGAGAGTGTGTCTATCTGCTTCCCCTCTCTTCCCTCTCCTCTACTTTTTCCTCCTTGCCTTCTGCTCGCCAGCCAGGGTCACCTACCTGTCTGTCTGTCTGTCTGTCTGTGACTCTGAGACTCTGACTGTGTCTGTCCGTGACTCTGTCTGTCTGTGACTCTGAGACTCTGACTGTGTCTGTCCGTGACTTTGTCTGTCTGTGACTCTGAGACTGGGACTGTGTCTGTCCGTGACTCCGTGACTCTGTCTGTCTGTGACTCTGTCTGTCTGTGACTCTGTCTGTCTGGGACTGTGTTTCTGTTGGTCTGTCTGGGATTCTGCTTGTCTGTCTGCTTGTCTCTCTGTCTGTCTGTCTGTTTTTCTGTCTCTCTGGGACTCTGCTTTTGTCTGTCTGCTTATCGGTCTCTCTCTCTGGAACTCTGCTTCTCTGTCTTTCTGTCTGTCAGTATATCTGTCTTTCTGTCTGTCTGCTTGTCTGCTTGTCTGTCTGTCTATCTGTCTGGACTTTGTGTGTGCTTGTTTGTGTGTGTGTTCACATTGATTGTCAAGTCAAGTCAACGTTTTATTTCCAGATGGTACATTGAATAAGCAATGTATTTGCTTTTTTCATCAAGCCATCTATCTAGGAACAAAAACAACTTGATCAGTAATGTCTAACTACACCATTACCATAACCAATTACAATAAAACTGGTTCAAAGAGAAGAAAATTTTTAAAAAGCACGCACAACCAAAAAAAAAGAAAAGAAAGAAAATGATAAAACAAAAAACACACCACCCACAACCCCCCAACCCCCCCTACCCCCCCCCCCCCCCCCCCCCCATTAAAATACCCCCAAAACAAGACAAGTACACTGCAGAATTCGTACACACACACACACACACACACACACACACACAACACACACACACACACACACACACACACACAGACACGAGTGTGTGTGTGTGTGGTTTTTTTTTAAATTATTATTTCATATCGAGGATAATGGAATAAGCACTTATGTGCGTTTTTACATACAGTCCCCGTGTTTTGGAAATTCTGTCATCTGTTCCCACCGGCACGCAATGGCCTACTCTTACGAAAGTGGGATACGATTTAACGTGTGCGGTGAGTTCGCACACGGGGCCTCGGTTTATAGTCTCATCCGAAGGACTGTGTGTGTGTGTGTGTGGACAAGGGTGTCCTGAATATGAATATGTGCGAGCTTCAGAAAGAGAGAGAGCGGGGGGGAGAGAGAGAGAGAGAGAGAGAGAGACAGACAGACAGACAGACAGACAGACGTGCAGACAGAAACAGACAGACAGAGACATACAGACAGACAGACAGACAGATAGATAATCAGACACAGGGAAAGGGGAAGGAGAAGAAAACTAAGAACGAAAAGAAAGCAGAAGAAAGAAAAGGAAGCATGAGAAGTCAAAAGAAAAAAAATGAAGAGAGAAAAAGTCAGAACACACACACACACCACACCACACTACAACACCACACACCACACCACACCATACCACACCAAGACACTACACCACGCCACACACTCTAAATACTGGTGTCAAAGAATATATGAATGATATAGAGAAACTGAGCAAAATAATTGTAACTGCTAATCATCAAGCTGATATAATTAATTATGTTTATACCTGTTTTGAAAAAAGAGCTCAATGAAAATAAGATAGAATGCAACATAGTTGGTTGTTGTTGTTGTTGTTTTTCATGCACATCATGTCAGTCAGGCTGACCAGTGAGTAATATGTTGTATTTTTGAATTATGAAAGAGTTTATTCTGTTGTGTCAAATAAGTCCATGTGACTTTTATGACAATAAACAATTTTTGATTCTGATTGATTAACACACACACACACACCACACTACACACACACACACACCACACCACACGCTACACACACATACACACACACACACGCACGCACCACGCACACACACAAACGCACACACGCAAGCACGCACACAGCACACACACCCAAAACACATACACACACACCTTTAAAAACACACACATACTCCACGACTTTCCAGGACGTCAAACTAACCCATGGTTGCACAAACAGACTTCCACACACACACACCACAACAAGTCCGAAACCATCACACACTGGCCATCAGACAATAGAAACCTACACAAGTTTGTTCATGGCAAGAAGGGTTAGCGCTTTATTCTTTAGAATAAAACTGAATGCTTTTATCAATAAATATAATTTTAAAAAAGTGTTTGTGTGGTGAGAAAATTACTAGCATTCATATATTTTTTTTAATGTAAGAGTCTAAAACCATTATTACCTTCTTTTTCTGAAAAGTCCTTGGATAAGATATTCAAAAATATTGATTTGGCATTTCGTATAACAAAATCTTTAATGAACAGTCCTATAGGACATTTGTTATAGTTATAAGTCGCATCAGCATTTCTTATGTATTTATTTGTTGTTATCGTTGCTTAGCCTTTTTCTGTATACTGCCTAGGATATTTTAGCAACAGATACCAATTTCACAGCACACAACCATCAACATCAATGTCTCCTCCCCTCCCCTTCCCATCGTCTAATATCTCTTTGAGTGAACAGACGTAAAATCGAAGCAACAACAATAGAAAACGTTCCGTTAAGTACCCCCAAAAAAGGCTTGTTTTAAGAAGCCCGGGATTGGAAGACAAAGCTTCTTAACGTTGCTTCTTAAGCCAAGGCGACAAAACGACAAAACCCGACAGACAGACAGACAAGACCGTTCCGCAAGGCTGACTCTTTGACAGGCGTAACTTGACAAGACAGTAGACAATGACAGCTTAGAAAGTCCTTTCCTCCTTTGACACTTCCTCGGGCGAGCCAGTCTATCTGTCTCTGTCGCTCTCTTTTTTTTCTTTTTGGTATTTGTTTTGATAGTCCTTAATCAGGGCATTGGTCTCTCTCTCTCTCTCTCTCTCTCTCTCTCTCTCTCTCTCTCTCTCTCTCTCTCTCTCTTCTCTCTCTCTCTCTCTCTCAAGGTCTAACATGAAAACCGAAACGGTAAGTATGCAAAAAGTTTATGACTTCCAAACATCGCAGGAGAATTCCGTAAAAAGTTGAGCCTTTCACTATAACTGTTATTTTATTATTATTGCTTCAAAGCTCTGCTTTTCCTTTTCTGCGTAGATGTGGGGGACAGGTACAGCATCTCACTATCTCTGTGTATATGTGGTGTGTGTATTATTATGTGGTATGTGTGTATGTGTTTCTCTTTGTTTGACTCTGTCTCCCTCTCTGTTTTTGTCTGTCTGTCTCTCTGTCTCTCTCTCTACCTCTCTCTCTCTCTCTCACTTCATTTCCAGAAACGACAAGAGCCATTAGAGGTAAGGTGTGTAAATCATGATATCTCTTTTCTTTTCTTGTCTTGTCTTTTTCTTCTGTTTTCTTTCTTGCTGTGGGTTTCGTTCTTTTCTTCTCGCTATCTCTCATGCCGACGTCACAAATAAAATAAATTATCTCTAGGGGGTCTGTCAGCATATGACGGCATTTGTGTAACAAGAGCCAGGTGATAATTAGCCTGCTGTACAGCACCCTCTTGCTCGCCCTCTTCAACGTCGTGGGTCATCAGAGACCTTTCGCAATGGTTGTGCTGCTGCTTCTTTTGTTGCTGGGGTTTTTGTCTTCTTGTAGTTGTAGTAGTAGTAGTAGTAGTAGTAGTAGTAGTAGGAGGAGGAGGAGAAGGAGGAGGAGGAGGAGTAATAGTAGGGGGAGGAGTAGTAGTAGTAGGAGGAGGAGTAGTAGTAGTAATCTAGTAGTAGTAGTAGTAGTAGTAGGAGTAGTAGTAGTAGGAGTAATAGTAGTAGTAGTAGTAGGAGGAGGAGGAGGAGGAATAGTAGTAGTAGTCTAGTAGTAGTAGTTAGTAGTAATAGTAGTAGTAGTAGTAGGAGTTTGTAGTAGTAGTAGTAGTAGTAGGAGGAGTAGTAGTAGTAGTAGTAGGAAGAGGAGTAGTAGTAGTCTAGTAGTAGTAGTTAGTAGTAGAAGTAGTAGTAGTAGTAGAAATAGTAGTAGGAGTAGTAGTAGGAGGAGGATGAGTAGTAGTAGTAGTAGTAGTAGGAGGAGGAGGAGGAGTAGTAGTCTAGTAGTAGTAGTAGTAGTAGAAATAGTAGTAGGAGTAGTAGTAGGAGGAGGATGAGTAGTAGTAGTAGTAGTAGTAGTAGTAGGAGGAGGAGGAGGAAGAGGAGGAGTAGTCTAGTAGCAGTTGTAGTAGTTGGAGTAGTAGTAGTAGTAGTAGTAGTAGTAGTAGTAGTAGTAGTAGTAGGAGGAGGAGGAGGAGGAGGAGGAGGAGGGTAGTAGTAGTAGTAGTAGTAGTAGTAGTAGTAGGAGTAGTAGTAGTAGTAGTAGGAGGAGGAGGAGGAGTAGTAGTAGTCTAGTAGTAGTAGTAGTAGTAGTAGTAGTAGTAGTAGTAGTATATCTAAACGGCCTTGTTCCCCAGCATGTTTTGGTGTTGGTTGGGTTGTGTTTTTTTTCATATAGACTTTTACAAACAGACACTGACATGCAGACACGCAGACACGATCACGAATACAAACATACCCCCCATTCATACACACACATGGACGCAGGCACCCATGCAACAACACCCCCCCCCCCCCCACACACACACCACACACACACACACACACACACACACCACCACCACACCACCACCACCCTGCACACACGCGCACACTCATACACGCACACACGCACGCGCGCACACGCACACACACATCCACACGCGCATGCTTGCTTATGTATTACTTACGTACATCCATCCATCCACCGCACAAGGACAAACACACACACACACTGAAAATGGATCCGCAAGAACGCACATACATATACGCTGCACACACGCAAGAGCACACACACAACACACACACACCACCACACCTCTCTCTCTCTATCTCTCTCTCTCTCTCACATACACGTGCGCGCACACACACGCAAAAACACACACACACTCACATACCCCATCCCTCCTCTTATACCCCACAACACACACGCGCGCGCGCGCGCGCACGCACACGCACACACACTCACCCCCTCCCCTTATAGCCCCAACACACACACACACTCACATACCACCACCCCTCCTCTTATACCCCACACACACACACTCACCCCCTCCCTTACAACCCCGAACACACACACACACACACACACACACACACACAAACACACATACACACAGCGCGCGCGCGCGCATCCAACCACCCTCCCCCCCCCCCCCCCCCCCCCCCCCCCCCCCCCCCCCCCCCCCCCCCCCCCCATCCAACCCACATACAAGACAGAGACATGAAGCTTACACAACTGGCGGGTCAGAAAGGTCAGTGACCTGGCCCGTTGGGGGTCAAAGGCCCAGATAAACTTTGGACAACAACACTACAGTGATCTTGCATGGTCAGCTGGAAATGGCCAGCCAGCCTCTAACTAACTGGTCTGACCACTCTCCTCCCCTCCCCTCCCCTCCCCTCCCCTCTCCTCCCCTCTGCCGAGGCCTTACAATGATCACCGGACACTTCCTTCTCTGCGACCTGCTCCGCACTGAAGCCCGGCATCCATGCTGACAGGGCTCTGACACACCACATGCACGCACATGTGCACGCGTCCACGGGACGGCAGAGCCTGGTGGTGAGAGTGATGCGCTCGTGGTCTGCTGACCCGGGTTCGAATCTCGTTCAAGAGGATTTTTTCCTCTGGAGTTAACATCAGTGCCGACTCCACTCATCCTCCAAAAGTCTTTCGGATGAGACTATAAACTGAGGTCCCGTGTGCCAACGCACGGAGAACATCTTGCGCACATGTTAAAACCTGTTCTGTTTTTCGGAGGAGTAGGCCATTGTGTGGCGATGGGGACGGATGACAAAATTTACGAAACTGCATAAACATGGGGACTGGGTGTGAAAAAAGCACGAGTGCTTATTCCATTTCCTCAAAATAAAAGAATAAAATATAAAAAAATTTAGAAAAAGAGTCTTCATCATGAATTTGCCACAACACGCGCACTCACATGTTGCACACGCGCACGCATGCTGGATGCATGCAGACACACGTGTGTTTGATGGCGGACATGCACCTGTGTGCCATGTGCGCCGAGTTAGATATAGAATGTAAATATACAATTATGTGATAACAATGCCCCAACCCCCTGGGTATGTGTGTGTTGTGCTATGTTGTGTGTGTATTTATGTGTGTACGTGTGTGGGGGGGGGAGGGGAGAGGGTGAGGAAAGAGAGAGAGAGAGAGAGGAGAGGAGAGAGAGAGAGAGAGAGAGAGAGAGAGAGAGAGAGAGAGAGAGAGAGAGAGAGGAGAGAGAGAGAGAGAGAGAAAATTCAGATTCATTCTTTATCAACAGACAAAACAAAGCTTGTGAAAAGATGTTGAATGAATGTTAACATACACATGCCCCCCCCCCCTTACCCCACCCCCCATCCACCCACCCACCCACCATCGTTCGATCGTTCGATCGATCCATCCTCTCTCCGTCTCCATGTAAACAGAGACTCTGCAGGCCTCTGCTGATGTACAGTGAGGCAGAAATAGCCACTTGACCACTTCCAGTCAGGCAGTCAGGTAGGGGGAGTGGCCTTGACAGCGTTGTCGTCAGCCCTAAGTTTAGCCCGGAATGGTTCTTTGTCGTCAGAAGAAACACATCGAAAAAGAAAAAGAAGGGGAGGGGTAGGGAGGGGGGAGGGGGTTGTACTTAACACTGAACCACACAATGAGCCTTCTACAGTATTATTCATGTATGTGTGTATGTGTGTGTGTGCTGTCAGTGTGTGGTTAACGGTGTCAGAAACTACGCTCCCCCCTCTCCTCCCCCCCTCTCTCTCAATTAGAGCGAGAACACGCAATTGGTATCCCCTCCCCCCCCCCCCCCCCCACACAGCATCCCCCCCCCACATACACACCTATGTGTGTGTATATATTTGAATTTGTAAAACTAAAAATTGTAACTGGCTGCATGTGAATGATTTGGATGAATGAAAGCGCTTTGATTTGTGTGGGGGGGGTTTTGGGCCAGATATGGCGCTATATAAATTCCATGTATTATTATTATTATTATTATTATTATTACACACGCGCGCACGAATAATAATACTCTTTTCGCCCAATCCCCGAAACGCTCACATCCACCAAACCAAACACTTACCCAGTCTCTCTCTCTCTCTCTCTCTCTCTCTCTCTCTCTCTCTCTCTCTCTCTCTCACACACACACACACACACACACACACACAGAGGAGACATTGAATGTGTGGCTTTGAGCACTTTATTGTTACTGTCCAATGTGGTCTATTGACCCGGGGAGGAACGAATAACCCTTCTCTTTCCTTTGTGAATACGAACAAATACACATGATATGAGCAATTACAGGATGCATTTGACGTTATGAAAAGGAAAGAGCTTTTTATAAATGGATATGACTATAAAATTCTAGTATCAACACGGCTACAAACTGAATACAAAAATGATAAGAAGAATAAACGAAAGGAAACAACCGACAAAAACTAAGATTAATAACAACAATACACTAGAATGCCATCCAGTCAATTTGTATGTAAATTTTTCAATAAGTGTTATTGATGGAGATGACTGACTATAAATGTATATTTAATTGTGTCACATAATATCAAAGTAATTGGTGTTGAGCTGTGATTGTCCTAGTTTCTGTGCTTCAGCAATAAACTTTGCAGCAGATTTGATCACAATATCAGACGATAAGACAGAAAAAAAAATCTTTGGGAATATTTCAAATTGAAAAGACTACAGTTTTCACGTATGGAAACATAACTATACTTCACCACTGAAACAGGTCATGTACTTCATCATCAGAAATATGACCACGCCTAGGGCATAGGAACTGTGTGCATGTCTCAGGTTGAAACCATCTTTTGTTAGCATTGAAACCAAGTGTTCCTAATCTAAAACGTTCATAATGTAGTCGGTGCCATTTGTCAGTGACTAATCGAATATATATTTCAGCCTGAAAGGCACACTTAACCGGAGAAAAAAAAAACAGCAGTATTTATCGCTACTGTCCACATCTGAGTGCCAATTTTGTTTAAATGAACAAATGAGTCAGTATCTAAACTCAGAAATAAACCAATGCTCGCTACCTACTTCCTGAGACAACCACACGATTCCAAAACCATGTTCTGACAAAACTCCTTGAACTTGATATGACCTGTTCTTGTATAACCATCATGTCATAAGATTACCTACTCAAACGTGACTCCACTGTGGGTGTTTCAGTAGTTTTAGCCAGTACTTAATACTCTTAACTAACCTTCTGATGTGTAAAGGATATAAGGATAATCTTCAGTGAGTGAAAAATGGTTTTATGGAAATGCTTAAGTGAAAGTAATAATAATTATTCTTATGAATACCTACGGGTTCTATTTTCAACAAAGCTAGGCCAACATTTTGTGCATGGTGTGAATCTTGCAGGAAGGAAGGGGGGGGGGGGGGGGGGGGGGGGGGGGGGACTACATCTAAATCTTAAAAACATTTCGAAAGTTGAATTCAGTAGATTGTTCTGTATTTTGGAAATTGTTTGATGTTCAAAAAGAACCATTGCTTAAAATATGAATTGGAAATATGGGGATTTACTGTTAATTTACAATTAGAAAAGGTACATGGATGCATTTACTATAAACAGTTCATGAATGTCCCAGTCCTTTGGTTGAATACTGCATTCTATGGAGAGAGAGGAGAGAGAGAGAGAGAGAGAGAGAGAGAGAGAGAGAGAGAGAGAGAGAGAGAGAGAGAGATGAGAGAGAGAGAGAGAGAGACAGACAGACAGACAGACAGACACAGACAGACAGACAGACAGACAGACAGACACAGACAGACAGACGGACAAACAGCAGCCAGAGAGACACAAACAGAAGCACACAAACAAAACAGAAAGAGCTGATTAAAAAAAAAAGCATCCATCCATCCATCCATCCATCCATCCATCCATCCATCTATCCATCCAGTCAGTCAGTCAGTCAGTCAGTCAGCCATTACCTGGCAGAGGGTGGGGGTGGTGGTGGTGGTGGGGGTAGTACCCACAAGGTTCCAGCAGATCCTGTTCCCACTCGGCCGGCCACATGCCTCCTAGAATACCTCCGCCACCACTGCCGCTGCTGATGGGGTTGCTGCTGCTGCCGCTGCTGGGGATGCTGGCACTGACCACGCTACTCCTGGGCGCCGCCTCTTCCACCGGCTCTGATTTCACCACCGGGTGATGGGGGTTGGGGTGGTGGGGGTGGTGTTGGTGGGGGTGGGGGTGGTACCTCCTCTCGCCCTCAATCCTCCCTCCCTGTCCTCCCTGCTGCATCCACCGCTCTCCCGACCCTCCTTCCGGCCTGCTCACCCACATCCACCACGGCCGACAGCTGTCTGGCTTTACTTCAGGAATGCTTCAGGGCTTGCTGTGCTTCTTACTGGAGGCAGGCGTCAGGTGGGGCGGGTGTTGGTTTGTTCATGCCCTTGGTTTCATGGTCAGTGCTGGTGGTGTTGCTGGGATGAGTATGCTGCACAGTGGACGCGTTCCGTTGTCTTCAGGGCTGGACCTGGTTCACTCTGCTCCTGCTATGAGCACCACCAGGACAGGCTGACTAGCCTTCCATGAACACACACACACACACACACACACACACACAGAAATCGGTCTTTGCTTTGAAGTGGGGGGTTTCGTTCTTCTTTCTTTCTTGTTCTTTTTTCAATTCTTTATCTTTCTTTTTTGTATTTTTTCTTCTGTTTTTCTTTCTTTTTCGAGAATTATTTATTCCAAAAGCCAGACCAAGGCCTAGAAAAACCAACTTTCCATACAGACAGAACCTGCTGTCGTGTCAAATCATTTCCCAATAGCAGTAGCAGTCAGAAGCAGAAGCTCAATGCAGGCTAGTCACTGATTGGTTCCCGCGAAAGATCCGATACAACTGTTATCCAATCAGCGGGGTTGTGCTTGTTTTCTGCCCTTTGAGGGGCAGCTAGCATCCACCATTACTGTGTGTTGACACCCAAGATTACCTATGAGTTGGTGTTCTTATTTGATGGCCTCAGAACGTCACACCATAGTCACTCCGGCTTTTCAGCTAGTCAACATCAACTTTGCCGTTGTTCAAAGCATCAGCTCTAGCGTCTGTGGGGTGAGCGTGCCCTCAGGTCTGTGTCCCTCTCTGGTTCACAGTGCAGCCCTCGAGCCGGGTGCAGGCAGGAGGGGCGTTGTCCCAGGTGTCGCCTCCCCTCAGCAGATGCTGGGCAGAGCCCCCATGCCCTGCCCCTGTCTGGAGACACAACTCTCCACGTCCATGTTATTACACTAAAGATGAATCACAGTGCCTGCACACTCACATTTGTCCCATTACACTACAACCGACAGCAAACCGTCTGTTTGTTTGTGTTGGGGGCAGGCAGTGGGCTGGTCCAACTACACAGACCACAGCCAGCTGACAGGTCTGCCCTCTGTAACACCTAGACCTGTGTACAGCTGACAGGTCTGCCCTCTGTAACACCCAGACCTGTTCACAGCTAACAGGTCTGGCCTCTGTAACACCCAGACCTGTTCACAGCTGACAGGTCTGCCCTCTGTAACACCCAGACCTGTTCACAGCTGACAGGTCTGCCCTCTGTAACACCCAGACCTGTGTACAGCTGACAGGTCAGCCCTCTGTAACACCCAGACCTGTGTACAGCTGACAGGTCTGCCCTCTGTAACACCCAGACCTGTTCACAGCCTGGACTCTCCAGTCAGCCTACCTGCGGTTTCTATACACACGCCGAGTTCGAGGGAAGATGAATTCAATCAAACAGACATTTTGTTGTTATGCCCCAACTTGGTCACGAAGGTGGTCATTAATTTCAAACAGGTGTTTGGAACAGTATTCATATAAACCAGTAGAAGCAAGATTCACAAAAAAATATACAACTCCATTTGTGTACACAAATCAAAATAACAATCATTTATTTGTACACAAATCACCTTGAGAGCATACTGATAATTATTTCTGTCACACGATGTTCCACAGTTGTTCACCAGAGGAGGTCAGTGCCGGACAAATCAGGAGTAACCACTGGTGATGATTAAAACATGAACACTGCAGGTCACTTTGTACACACGTTCACTTTTACTGACTTCTAACCAGTCAGCCACTGACTATTGCCAACAGTCTCCAGGAAGAATTTCACAGCATGAC
>CM054136.1:3494894-3502394 GCA_028751875.1 Rapana venosa | reverse complement strand
CATGCACACACACACACACACGAAACAGAGACAGAAAGAAGAGGGGGGGGGGGGGGGGGGGAGTTAGGCACAAAACAAAGCACAAGCTGGTTCAGCGGGCGGCTGTAATATACCGTGAACAGCATAATTACAATAATGAAACAGACTATGACAGAGCGTGATATGCAAATCTCCCTACTAATGGTGGTAGATAAACGATACCCACACGTGCCTGTATACCAACATGGGCGCGCGCGCGGGTGTGTGTGTGTGTGTGTGTCTGTGTGTACATGCGTGTGCATGTCTACAACAATCAATGATCACAATTTGTTTGTTTCTTTGTTGGTTTGTTTTCTAACTTCATTTTCGAAATATTAACAATAGCATTTGGTCAAGAACACACACATACACACACACCCATTACATAAACACTCACACACCTATCACACACACACTTATCACACACACAAACACACACCACAAACACACCTATCACACACACCTAACACACAAACACACACACGCACCCACACACACATCTATCACCAAACGACCAGAGAAAGCAAGATAGGCAGACATGCTAGAGCCACTTTGAAAGGGACAAAGTGATTTGCTATCAAACAATGGCATCGCATATCCGGCTTGGTTGTTCCCCTTTAACAAAGATGGCGCGATTCTGGCAGGTACTTCATACATGGGATGACTTAGCTTGCAGTGGATCTGTCTGCCTGCCTTTGAGTTCGTGGACAATTGCGGGGTTCCTCTTCTTCTTCTTCTTCGCATTCTTCTTCGCATTATTTGCTTTCTTCTTCTTCTTCTTCTTCTTCTTTGAATTCTTTTAATTCTTCGAATTCTTCTTCTGCGCGTACTTCTTCTTTTGTGCATTCTTCACATTCTTTTCTTCTACTACTACTACTACTACTGCTGCTGCTGCTGCTGCTGCTAGAACTACTACTACTACTACTACTACTACTACTACTACTACCACTGCTGTTGCTGCTACTACTACTACTTCACATTCTTCTTTGCATTCTTCTTCTTTGAATTCTTCCTCTTCTTCACATTCTACTGCTGCTGCTGCTGCTGCTGCTGCTGCTGCTGCTGCTACTACTACTACTACTACTACTACTACTACTACTTACTACTACTACTACTACTACTACTACTACTACTTCTGTTCTTCTTCTTGTCCTCTTCTTCCTCCTCCTCCTCTTCCTCCTTCTCCTTTATTCCATAATTCTGCGAGGTTTCATGGACACATTGCACTGAAGAGCTGTTTACCAAATTCCTCTGCTTATGTCAGTTGAGTGCCAAACCATGGGTCCTTTCAGCGAGTTTACAAGTCTAATTTTCTTAATGGAGGCATTAATCCTCTGTTTGGAGAAGGGCATTAGAAGGGCCATTGGATCAAGCAACGTGGCCCTAAAGCATGATTTTCTTTTCCTTACTGAGATTGTACTGTGTTATTATCAATCACATTAATGACGTATTGTGTGTGTAGGTATAATTATATGTATGCATGTATGTATGTATGTATGTATGTATGATTGTGTATATCTATATTTTTTCTCACTATATTTTGTCAAGAAGAAAATTGTATAAAATTGTATACTACTTTAAGTCACGGCAGATTTTTCTACGTGAAATTCGAGCTGCTCTCCCCGGGGAGAGCGCGTCGCCACAAGAGCAACACCACCATTATTGTTTTTTCGTTTCCTATCTGCAACTGTATTCTCTTGTTTCCCTATTTGTGCACTTCTCGTAATGAGTCTGAATAAGAACTCAACAGCTCACAATGAACATCACGCGTTCAAACACATACTTTTTCCTGAAGTCGGAATGCGACTACCTTAGTAGGTGTCCCATAACCTATAAGGTCGTAGGAGAGCGAGGCATCTGAGACCTCACTTCTCCAGGGGCCAGCATATTGAGGGCGGCGCCCATCTCCTCTCCCTCGCTGCTTTACCTTCCCTGACCCCAAAGAAGGCAGGTACCCATTTACAGCGGGGTGAACTTGGGGACTGTACTGAAACCAAGGCGCGCAAACGGTCACCCATCCAAGTGGTAACCACGCTCGATGCTGCTTAACCTTGGCTGGGGGAAAGCGAGTGTTCCGACCACTGAGCTATCCCGTCCCCTCTACCCGAACAGTGGGTACAACATGGTAGGATACGCACCATCTCACTAGTGCTGAACCTCCGATCCCTAGCCCTGGAACTAACACCCCCCCCCCCCCTTCCCCCTCTCCCCCCCCCCCCCCCCCCCCCCCCACACACACACACACACGTACACCCACGCAGAGTGACGTGCAGTTTTAGGTTAATCTGACGGTGACGCAGAGCACATCCTGACTACGTTCATACATGGCCGACACTTTGCCAGAAAAGGTATTAAATCCTCCCGCCGATTTCATTCTGTCTTCGGATCAGTGTGATGTGATGTGTGTGTGTGTGTGTGTGTGTGTGTGAGTGAGTGTGTGTGTGTGTGTGTGTGTGTGGTGGTGTGTGTGTGTGTGTGTGAGTGAGTGTGTGAGTGAGTGTGGTGTGAGTGAGAAGCCCGCGTAAGTGCATCTGCACGCATGTGACGGCACATGCGAGTGCTGTGTGTGTGTGTGTGAGTGAGGAGAGAGAGAGAGAGAGAGGGGGGGGAAATGTGGTCATGCCTGTTTTCTGTTTTAATTATCAATGTATTATTAATAATAATAATAATAATAATAATAATAATAATAATAATAATAATAATAATCTACTTGCCTGTTTGTTTCCTTGCTTCAAGTTCGCACAACTGATTACCTGCGATTTCTAAAGCCAGTTACGATGTCTTACGGCTAGTCGTGTTCCAAATTAAATTCTTTCGAAAAAAGAAAGAAAGAAAAAAAAAAAACCCAGGCAGTTGTGGTACTAAAGCACTGCTGCAGTGCTTATTCACTGCAGAGTGAAAAGTACCTCACCCTTTCTCCAGACACAAGTAAAGGCGTACTGGAACAGCCAGAGGGGTCAAGTTTGACCCTTTAGGTACAGATTCGTTCTTTATGAACAAACACACACGCGCGCGCGCGCCAGCACACTCACACACACGCACGCGCGCGTACGCACACACACACATACATACACGCACACTAAAAAAAGAGAAATTATTGATATAAACACACACACACACACACAACTAAAGAATGAAATCGATGAAATAAAAAAGAAACACACACACACGCGCGCGCGCCACGCGCCCACGCCGGCACCGACACACACTTAAAAACGAAAACACAACACACACACAAAAACACAAGTAACATACACACAACAAACACCACACCGCGCGCGCGCGCGCGCGCGCGACCACACACACCTTCACTAAAGAATGAAATCGATGAAATCAAATACACACACACACACCAACACACCACTAAAGAATGAAATCGATGAATTAAAAAAGAAACTACACAAACAACACACACACACACCACACACACACACGCGCGCGCGCGCCGCGCACACACACCACTAAAGAATGAAATCGATGAAATAAAAAAAGAAACACACACACACGCACACACCACACACCACTAAAGAATGAAATCGATGAAATAAAAAAGAAACACACACAACACGCACACACACACACACACACCACTAAAGAATGAAATCGATGAAATAAAAAAGAAACACACACACACACACACACACAGCCAGGCCCAAATAGTATGGGGCAATCGATGAAATAAAAAATAAACACCATTACACTACACACCCTAAAGAATGAAACGTGGAAGAGTAAACATGAAACACACACACTACGACCACACAAACACACACTAGTCGCCCATAGCAGAATAGCCAGAATAGTCCTGTTGGGCCATTTCTGTCTACCTTTTCCCCAATCTCTTTTCTTTACTCTCTTTTACAAGAAAAAGCAAGTGGAAACACGTGATCACGATTTGGGTGTCCCTAGCGGAGAGTCGTTCTTATGGGAAAAAAGGGAAGTCCTTAGTTCGTTTCTTTATACTCGTCAGGAGATTGAAGCAGAATAGCACATAGTTGGCATATATATATGCCAACTATACTGAAACTGTGTGTGTGTTAACAAGTAAATAAAAAGAAAGAATCACACACAGATGAATAAATTATATATATATATATATTCCTTTCATTTGTTTATTTATTATCATTTTATTGTTTCCAATAGATTTTCTTGATTGATGCTTTCTGTTTATATTGTATTGTATTGTGTTGTGTTGGCTTGTATTGTGTTGTGTTGGCTTGTAATTATACAGCAGATTTATCCAAGTGAAATTCGGACTGCTCTCACCAGGGACAGCACGTCGCCACAAGCAGAGCCACCCATTCCAACAAAACAACAACAACCGAATTTCCCTGTCTTCGTGTGTATTTAGTTTCCCGCTAAAGATACTGTTTTCTTCAAATCTGCTACAGACAAGGTGAGGTTGGGGGCAGAAGGAAAAGAGGCCGACCACCAACATTCTACATTGCCAACATCACTGAGATCAGTGGTCTGGGAGGAGGGCTGCAGGAGATGGTAGAACTCAGCAGAGACAGAGGAGTGGCACTGCGAGGAGCTCATGCTGACGGCATTGGCGATAGAGACAGTTGAGTGGAGTTGAACTGAGTGGAGTTGAATAGAGTTTAGTTAAGTTAAGTTCCAAAAACAGGATTCAAACGCGTTGTGTCAACGCCCAAAGTGCTACACTTATATCAAACGCTGCAAGTGTGGCATAAACTTAAACCTAACGTTGCATAATTATATTTGTGACACAACCCAAAAATGTAGCACGCTAATGTTAGAGTGTGACACAGCCCTGAAGTGTCGAAAGTTAACGTTACATACCATGACAACCCTAAAGAGTCGCTTCTACAATCCCTCAACCTGTGACACATCCCTAAACTGAAGCACGCAACATGAGAGGAGAATTAATGACTTCACTTTAAAATATCATATGCTAACGCTACGCTTATGTCGCATAAACTCAACTTTCAAAAAGCACTAAAAAGTTTCACCAATGGCGACCAAGCCCTAAAGCACCGTACGTTAACATCACATATGTGACATAGCCCTAAAGCACCGTACGTTAACATCACATCATAACATAACATAACATCGAAGTGCAAGCGCTTCGATTTGTTTGTTTTTTACAAGATTCAGCGCTATATAAATTCCATATATTATTATTATTATTATTATTATTATTATTATCTGTGAGGGGACGGGATAGCTCAGTGGTCGGAGCACTCGCTTTCCCCCCAGCCAAGTTAAGCAGCGTCGAGCGTGGTTACCACTTGGATGAGTGACCGTTTGCGCGCCTTGGCTTCAGTACAGTTCCCCCAGTTCACCCAGCTGTAAATGGGTACCTGCCCTCTTTAGGGTCAGGGAAGGTAAAGCAGCGAGGGAGAGGAGATGGGCGCCGCCCTCAATATGCTGGCCCTAGAGAAGTGAGGTCTCTGACGCCTTGCTCCCCTACGACCTTATAGGTTATGGGACTCCTTTACCTTTACCTTTTTTTTATTATCTGTGACACAGCCTTAAAGCACCGTATGTTAACATGACATAATTATGTGTCATAGCCCTGAAGTACCGTGCGTTAACATCACATTTGTGACATAGCCCTAAAGTACCGTGCGTTAACATCACAATGTGACATAGCCCTAAAGCGTTGCACTCTAACGTCGCATTTTGTGACACAGCCCTAACACGCGCTAAGCCAGTGTCCAGTAGCAGTGTGTTGCGTAAATGACCAGAGAGGCATGGGGAAGGGTCAGTGACCGGCTGAAGACAGTGGAAAGTAGTAGGCGCTGTTTACGGTCAAGCAGTCCAGCTGGCTGGCTGGCTGGCTGGCTGGCTGGCTGTATGTATGTGTTTTATGTATGTGTGTGAAAAGTATGTATGTATGTGTATGTATGTTTTGGGAAAGTGTAAAGTATGTATGTGTGTTGTATGTTATGTATGTGGGTGTATGTATGTATGTGAATGTATGTATGTATGTGTGGTGTATGTATGATGTGTGGTATGTATGAATGTGTAAAGTATGTATTATGTATGTATGTATGTGTGTGTATGTATAGTATGTGTGTGTTGTATGAATGTGTATGTATGTATGTATGTTTTGTATTTGTGTGTATGTATGTATGTCGTATGTATGTGTGTATGTAAAGTGGTGTGTATTATGTTTTTGTGTGTGTATGTTGTGTTGTGTGTATGTATGTATGTGTGTATGTATGTATGGGATGTGTGTGTATGTATGTATGTGTGTGTATGTATGTATGTGTGTGGGTGTTTTAAAGTGTGTATGGGTGTATGTGTGTGTAAAGTATGTGAATGTATGTTATGTATGTGTGTGTATGTTTATGTATGTATGGTATGTATTGTATGTATGTATGTATGTATGTATGTATGTATGTTGTATGTAGGTAGGGAGGTAGGTAGGTAGGGAGGTAGGTAGGTATGTATGTATGTAGTAGGTAGGTAGGTATGTATGTATGATGTATGTATGTATGTATGTAGGTAGGTAGGTAGGTAGATGTAGGTATGTAGGTAGTAGTATGTATGTCAGTATGGTATGTATGTATGTATGTAGTAGGTAGGTAGGTAGGTAGGGTAGTGTAGGTAGGTATGTATGTATGTATGTATGTAGTAGGTATGTAGGTAGTATGTATGTAGGTAGTAGTATGTAGATATGTATGTATGTATGTAGGTAGGTAGGTAGTAGGTATGTATGTATTGTATGTAGTAGGTATGTATGAGTATGTATGTATGATGTAGGTAGGTAGGTAGGTAGTAAGTATGTAGGTAAGGTAGGTAGGTATGTATGTATGTATGTAATGTGTAGAGGTATGTATGTATGTAGGTAGGTAGGTAAGGTATGGTAGGTAGGTAGTAGTATGTAGGTAGTAGGTATGTAGGTAGGTAGGTAGGTATGTATGTATGTAGTAGTAGGTAGTAGTAGGTAGGTATGTAGTATGTATGTATGTATGTAGTAGAATGTAGTGTAGGTATGTAGATGTGTATGGTAGTTGTGTATGTATGTATGTAGGTAGGTAGGTAGGTAGGTAGTATGAGTATGTATGTAGTAGGTAGGTAGGTAGGTAGTGTATGTATGTAGTAGGTATGTAGTTTAGGTAGGATTGTTAGTAGGTATAGGTATGTGTATGTATGTAGGTAGGTATGGTAGGTAGTTAGTGAGTATGTATTAGGTAGTGTATTAGTTGATATCGGGAGAGAAACTACCACCGAATTTCCTGTATGATCAGGCTTTGACTGTGCAACCCTCACATGTTTACTTCACTGCTGAGGGGGGGGGGGGGGGGGGGGGGGGGGGGGGGGGGGGAGGGGGGGAGGGGGGGGAGAGGGGGGGAGGGAGCAAAGGAGGAGGAAGGGGGGAGGGGGGAGAGAGAGAAGAGGGACATGTAGAGAGAGAAAGTTGTGTGTGGTGTGTGTGTGTGTGTGTAAGTGTGGTGGTGTGTGTGTGTGTTGTGGATGTATGTATGTATGTATCTATGTATGTATGATGCA
>CM054136.1:3474894-3487394 GCA_028751875.1 Rapana venosa | reverse complement strand
TTCCTTACACTCCATTCACAGTAACAGGCGTGGCAGCCGATTGGACAAGGATGTTTGATTTGCATCCTCTTGACACTCTGGAGTATGGTGGAGTCGTGGGTTCAAATCACCAGGTACCACTGAGACGGCTGTTCGACGATTTTTTGGTTTTGGTTTTTTTTATTGAGTGTGTGTGTGTGTGTGTGTGTGTGTGTGTGTGTGTGTGTGTGTGAGTGCGTGTGCGTGTGAGTGTGTGTGCGTATGGAGTGTAAATGTGTGTGTAAGTGTGTGTGTAAGTAGGATGTGTTTGTGTATGTATGTGTGTAAGTGTGTACTTAAGTAGGTGTGTGTTTGTGTTTGTATGTATGTTTGTGAGTGTGTATGTGTGTGTAAGAGTGTGTGTAAGTAGGTGTGTGTTTGTGTTTGCATGTGTGTGTGTGTAAGTAGGATGTGTTTGTGTATGTATGTGTGTGTAAGTATGTGTGTAAGTAGGATTTGTTGTGTGTGTGTGTGTGTGTACCCTGGAGTTCACACCAGTACCCACTCCACCCCCCCCCCCCCCCTCCCCCCCCCCCCAAAGGCCTTCAGATGAGACTCTAAACCAAAGCTCCTATGTGCAAACGCACGTATAACATCTTGCGAATACGTTAGAACCAGTCCCGCCTTTCAGAAGAGAATACCATCACATGGTAGTAGGAGCCAATGACCACATGTTTAAAAAGGCATTCATGCTGGTGGAACCGTGTTGAACAATCACGTGGTAGTAGGAGCCAATGACCACATGTTTAAAAAGGCATTCATGCTGGTGGCACCGTGTTGAACAATCACGTGGTAGTAGGAGCCAATGACCACATGTTTAAAAAGGCATTCATGCTGGTGGCACCGTGTTGAACAATCATCCCGAAGTCGTAGTGCAGCTACCTTAGTAATGAGTGAACAGCCTGTAACGCCACAGGCTCTCTTCTACCTAGTCAACATATTTTATCGCCGAGTTGATTGTGCGTCAGTAGACCAGCTATGGCCTTTGGCATGGATGGCACAGATATACCCAGCATGCAGTCAGCCATCTGCAGAGAAATGGGCTCCACCAGGGTCAGCCTGGCTGAGAAACACTGCCAGAAAAAAGTCCCTGTGCTGCTGTAAAACAGCTGAGGAGCTGAAGGAGAAGTCAGAAGTTTGGTGCCAGTGTTTGGTTTGGTTGGTTAGTTGTTGTTGTGGTGGTAGTGGTGGTGGTGGTGGTGGTGGTGGTGTGCGTGTGTTGTGGTTGTTGTTGTTGTGTGGTGGTGGTGGTGGTGGTGGTGGTGGTGGTGGTTGTGTGCATGTGTTGTTGTTGTTTTGCTGAGTACTGGAACTAGGCTACTGTCTGCTGTGTTATACACAAGTTTTACTTTTCTGTTTGTCACGATTTTGCCATAGTTTTCAATGTTTAAAAAAATCCAAGGAAAGTAACACCATGATTCAACATGATTCTGGAAAAGGACGTTCGCAAGGGGCAGATAACAAAAACAACAACACTAACAACAAACCAAAAACAACACCAAACAGACAGTGATTCTAAGTGTCAACGCTGCCATGCCATGGCGACAAAGATGGGGAATTTTCCAGTGAGGACAGAATAAGTTTTGTCAATCCAGGATGCCACTTGCTTCCTCTGATGGCCCTCTAGTTGGTCCTGACTCTTCCCACTCACTCCAACCCTTCCCCCCTCCCTCCCTCCCTTTTGATGGTCACACAGAATAGAGGCATGTTCTTAGGTACTTGTCACACGTACATGGAAAAAGTCCCACCCAATGCTAGCACGTTTTTTGCAACTCGATCAACTTCAGATCAGATTTCTACATGGATTTTCAGAACGTAGCACAGTCATGCGGAAAATACTTTGAACAGGGTTTGAATAAAGATCTCCGATTACTAAGAAGACTTTTTGAACGTAAGCTGTCTGCAAGGCAAGGCAAGGCAAGGCAAAGTTTATTTCAAAATCCCATGAGTTACACGAAAGTGTTACCTAGTGCATATTACAAACTCAAGATCAATATGAAACACCGCCTGACCTTTGGGAAAGAATTAAACAACAATCTTAACACTTGTCAATAAAAGCAATATAGATAAGTGTATCAACAACAGATCTAACATGTTGGTAACATGGACTCAAGAAGAGTACGTATAAGCGAGAAAAAAAGAAGTGAACAAAAAACGAGAGACTTTCTCAACTAGCAATCATGTTGAACAAATTCAAAACAGCCTTTGATAATTATTATCATGAGGAAATGAAGTAGATCAGTAAGTAGATACTTACTGTTGTTCATGCAAAGAGAGTGTAACTTCGAAACATTTGAACTCTTTCCAGAGTCACAACAAGTTGATTCTAAACTTCCAAATGATGCCACAGCAATCGCAACAACAATGATGATGATGGGAGGAGGGAGGCGGGACTGAACAGTTTCAAGTGTGCATACACGCTGTCCCACTTTGCTTTCATTCCTCAGCTAGAACTCCGAGCTTCATCAATGGGGAGGTGTCGCCTATGTGACCGTTTTTCGCCCACCACGCAGGCAGCCGCATTCCGACTTCAGGGATGTATGCTGGGCATGTTCCTGTTTCTGTAACCCACCAAACGCTGACATGAATAACGGGATCTTTAAAGTGTATATTTGATCTTCTGCATGTGTATATACACAAAGAGCATTAAAACACAAGCAGGTCGGCACTAGAAGTTGATCTGGGAGATTGTAAAAAAAAAAAATCCCCACTATTAATTCACCAGATGCTGCCGGGATTCGAACACACGACTTCATGGACCCATAAGATTGAAGTCGAACCGTTTTTAACCATGGTGTTGGTCACTGTCCAATTTGAAAAGTGGCGAATGATTGAATCCATGTCCCATCAGGAGATTTCCGATTCAGGGAAAAGTTGGAAGTGTGATGTCAGCCTTAGGCCAAGGCGCTGTATGCAAATGAGCCGAGCTCAGCCAATCCTGCCCTGTCAGCTGGCCAAGCCTACAGCAAGGTCACAGCAGGCTACACAGCCTACCACCAGTACAGGCCTATACTAGGCTGTGCTTTCTTTCTGCCGCTGAGCTAGCTTCACTTTTACTATACTGCCTGCCCCTCTCTCGCTCTCTCTCGCTCTCTCTCTCTCTCTGCCTGGTCGATACTTCACAGTATGCACACAGACAGACAGACATAGGCGTGCGTCTAGTTGGTTTGTTTACTTGTTTAGTTCACTGGTTAGTTAGTTGGTTAGTTAGTTGGGTGGGTGGTGGGTTGGTTGATTGGTTGGTATGATGGGTTGGTTGGTACGTTGGCTGGCTGGCTGGTTTGGTTGGGTGGTGGTCGGTTGGTTGGTTGACTGGTTTCATCTAGTTTCGTTTGGTCCTCTGTTTTTTTGTCTGTCTGCCTGTCTGTCTGTCTGTCTGTTTCTAAGTCCTCACATTATCGTTGAACTAGAAGTTTGATGGAATATGAAAACGAATGCAAAGAGAGAGAGAGAGAGGGATAAGGGGGGGGGGGGGGGGGGGGGGGGGAGAAAAATCAAATCAAATCACAACCTTTTATTTCGGGAATAATGAATAGGCACTCGTGTGCTTATTTTACATCTAGTCCCCGCCTTAATCAGGAGTAGTACCATGAGAGAGAGCGAGACAGACAGACAGACAGACAGACAGAGAGACGGAGAGACAGAGAGAGACAGAGAGACAGAGACACAGAGAGAGAAATGTGTGTGTGTGTGTGTGTGTGTGTGTGTGTGAACGCATGAGTACACTAACGACACATGAAAATCGTCGATATACAGAAACATCTTCTCGCTTCAGAAGTAAGGTGCCAAACCAGCCTGGCTTGACTTGGTCCGCAGAAGGAAACAAGGCGTGACGTCATAATGATCGTGAAGATGTGCTCCCTCCCCTACCAGTAACTGTTAGTCCAGGGCGACAAAGTCAATACAAAGCTCGAGGACACACGCACTAAACAGACACGCATGTATACACGCACCCACGCACGCACGCATGTGTGCGCATGAAACGAACGCATACAAACACGTACATAATAATAATACACATAGACTCTGCTTGATGGATGTTGGTATTATCCTTCCATCCTTCTCTGTCTGTCTGTCTGTTTGCCTGTCTTGATGTTGCAATAGTATCATCTCTCTCTCTCCCTCTCCCTCTCCCCCCCCCCCCCACCCCCTTCTCTCTCTCTTCTTCCCCCTCCCTCTCTCTCCCTCTTCCCTCCCTGCCCACTACAATAACACCCCCCCTACCACACCACACCACACCACACCCATGTCACGTATATGTATCAGCATCACCACTGAAGCAAGACAGGATACTATTGATACTTGAAGCGGCAGACGCAGACAGACAGACAGACCGACAGACAAAGGGACGGACGGACAGACAGATAGACAGACGCCACCTGAGCGAATGTAACAGGCCTATAGTCTATCTTGGAAGCAGGCAGACAGATAATAGTAGGGGGGGGGGGGGGGGGGGGGGGGGGGGGGGGGGGGGGGGGGGAGATGGTGGATCATCATGAGCTAGTGTAGATTTTTGTCTTGGAGGCATGTAATATAATTATATCGTGGGCCCCCCGCAAGGAATGCAGAGACTGAGGGGGAGGGAGGTGGAGGTGAAGGGTGGGGTATGGGTGGGGGTAGTGTGTATGAGGGGAGAGGGAGGGGGGGAGGGTTCGTGAGAGGAGGCATTATTTCTGTCTCTTCTTTCCTCTCCTCCTTCTTGCAGTGGTGATGGTTCTGTTGACTAAATTAAACGTGGGCATTGGTTTAGCTGCACGCCTCAGTCCAGCAAAACAACCAACCTCAGTCAAAATCTAGTTTTCGTTTAAAGTGTACAACGTCAACTTCGCTAGTATATGGAGAAAAGGACAGGTATCCCTTGTCTATTTCAGTTTCTGTTCGAATGGTTCGTTTCTGGATGTAACTGCATGACTTCCAGTCTGAAGAACTCTCGACAAATGTTTATCACATGAGGAAAGACTGACATGACAAAGCTTTGGTTCAATCATCATGGCTAAAGAAGATACACAATATTTTAGTACAAGCGGGTTTGACAGTTTGTTGGAGAGGTTGTTTTGTTCAAGATTTTATTCTACAAGTTCATATACCAAAGCTTTCTTAAATTACAATTTTGTTCATGAATGGAGAACTGAGCTGTGGGATAATAGTAGATGCCTTTATTGTAAGAACTATAAGATCGGTTTTGGTATGGGAGAATATTTCACTTGTCCACATGCTCTTTATGTTTATGCTCTTATCAAATTTCGTTGTAGTTTATTATTCGAGGTTGGACGTTTCGTACTATACCACGGGTAGAAAGAATATGTTCAAAATGTGACATGTCTGTTTTGGGGGGAAGAATTTTATTCCATCATGGAAAGTCCTTACTTCGGACATTTACGACACGATTTTATTCCTCAACCTTTTCATCAACCCATGTTTTAAGCTACGATTTTGTAGACTGATGAAAATGTAACGCTCGAAATTTTCTTTCTGTCTCTACCAAAATGTATAAGATTTGCCGGTATTTCTTGAAATTTCTTTCACAAAATATTAATGAAGACTGCACTTTTTTAAAAGAGAAAATCGGCCTATTTTCGTTTTTTCAATGTCTTGATTTTTTTATTGTTGGTTTATCATGTTAGGATTGTTGTTCCTTTCATGCCATTAGTATTGACAGACATGTTTTGTGTGTATTGCTGTTATGTTTTTTCTCCTGTTGAATTCGTTTGTATTCCTCCATACCCCAAAAGATAAACCCCCCCCCCCCTCCTTCTTCTTCTTCTTCCTCCCTTCACTCCTCCCCTCTCCCTCCCCTCTCTCTCTCTTTCAAAAAAAAAAAGGTATTATTTCTCCTCCTTCTTCTTCTTCTTCTCTTCTTCTTCTTCTTTCTTCTTCACTTCTTGTTATTTTGCGATTTTCTCTTCATTCTTCTCTCATGCCAGCGACGTCTCTTCCGTGTGGCGAGTACGCTCTTCTCAACATTTCTTCTTCGCATCGTACTTTCTCTCCTGCTTGTCCTCTCATGCCTTTGTTTCTCTCTCTCTCTCTCTTCTTCTTCTCTTCTTCTTCTCTCTTCTTCTCTTCTTCATACACTTCTTCTTCTTTTCTCCTATCAATTTTTCCTTTTTTTTCGGGTTCTTTTCTTCTTCTTTCTCTTCTGTTTGCTTTCTTTTGCTTGAGCGAGAGAATTTTTCGTCATTCCTCTCCGCGTCCTAAGCGACTGCTCTCTCGCTGTCTTGCTGCTTCTTCTATCTTCTTCTTCTCCGTGGTTCTTCTTCGTCTTTTCATATTCATCTCCTCCCTACGAACTACTCTCCCTTTCTTCTTTCTATATTGACTTCTTTCCGTTCTTCTGCTCTTGTTATTTTCACATTTTCCTCTTCAATTTCTTCTTCAATAGCAGCGAGTGTTGTGTGTGGAAGATACGGATCTTCTGAAAACATTATTTTCTTCGCATGTAAGATTTGTTTTCTGTTTGTCTGTATGCCTTTGTCTCTCTGCTACCCCCCCCCCTCTCCACCCCCGCCCCCACACCACCCCCCCCCACCCCCCCCCCCCCCCCCTCTCTGCTCTCTCCCTAACATACACACACGTCGTCTCTATTATCATCACCATAATCAATTTTATCCTTATTTTCTGGGTTTTTTGTTTGTTTGTTTGCCTTACTGTTTGTTTCTTTGAGAGAGAGAGAGAGAGAGAGAGAGAGAGAGAGAGAGAGAGAGAGAGAGAGAGAGACTCAGACAGACAGACAGACAGACACAGACAAAGACAGAGACAGAGAGACAGACAGAGACAGAGAAACACAGAGACAGAGAAACATAGAGCTAGAGTGGCGGACAGACAGAAAGAAAGATGGATAGACAGACAGACGGACAGATAGACAGGCAGACCGACAGAACAAAGTGGAAAGCTGTCAATAATAACATAACGGTTTCTCCCCCAAAACCTAAAACCAAAGCAGGCAAAATACCGAACTTTTCAAAACTCCTAAAAACCTGGCCTCTCGTGATAATTATAGCAACAAGACTCTTGAGAGAAACAGATAGACAGACAGACAGACAGAGAGAGACATACAGAGACAGAAACGGAGATATAGAGACGGACGGACAGGCAGAGAGCAGAGACAGAGAGTAGAGAGACAGACAGACAGATAGAACAGACAGGCAGGCAGCAGAAGACAGAAACACACCTACACACAGACACAGAACACACACATACACACTGAGAGACAGAGATAGAGACACAGAGACAGAGACTGAGGCAGACAGACAGACAGAGACAGACAGACAGAAGCGGAGTCGTCAGATCTGCATCCTCTAGCAAGGCTACATACAGCACAGCACTCAAAGGCCTCCTCTTCCGACAATAATATTGCAACTCTTTAACCTCTATCACTCTTTCCCCCCCCCCCCCCCCCCCCCTCCCCTCCCCTCCTCCCTCCTGTCCTCGCTCCCCTCTCCCTCCCAAAGCTATTGCCTGTCTGCGTGTTAGCTGGCGTCTACGTGTTACGAGCAGTGGAGATGAGTCAACTATCTTTACAAACTAAACAGCAGCGTCGTTAAGAGCCGGTGTATAAGTGCACGAAAAGAATGGAGAGGGGGGGGGGGGGGGGGGGGGGGGGAGAGGGGGAGGGGGGGGGGTTAGGAGGGGGTGGAGGGGGGGGGCAGAAAAACCAACAACAAAGAACGTCAGGCTATCCTTTTTTCTTCTTATCTCACCAGCTGCTATGGTGCAGTGGTTAGCGTCTTGGGTTGCGGGCTGGAAGGTTGCAGGTTCGAAATCCCATAAGAGTCAATAGGGGATTTTTCGGACTCCGGCTGACTCCTACCCAGAGTGAGTGTGCTGTGGGCTCAGTGGGAAGACTGGGACCACACAGTCGAGCTTCATCCTCTTTACTGATGCGAGTTTGAGAGTGTTGCTCAAATTACCTGACCAACACTGCAGGTGTCTGTATCTCCTGGGCCCTCATCATGAATATTAGATATGAACATCGTGTCTCCCTACACACAGGAACGGATAACAACATCTATTTAAAAAATACATGCACACGGGGACTGGAGATAAAAACAAAAATGTGCGCTTATTCCATTATCCTCAAAATAAAAGACTGTAAAAAACAACAACAATACCCCCCCCCCCCCCCCCCCCCCACATTTAATAACAAACACCCTGCTCATGAACTAGACACGAACATCACGTCTCCCCACCTCCTCCCTCATCATCACAGTCTCTCCAGCAGCCACAGGCTCGCCCAACGGCCAATAGGGAACCGAGAGAGAGAGAGGAGAAGAGAGAGAGAGGAGAGCATTGAAGGGCCGTTATCTCAGAAAAGGCGTCTCAAAGGCAGGTAACAATGGCTTCGAAAACGTCCTCAGCTCAACATGAATACAGGAGATTGATAAGTAAACACACACATACACACACACACACACACTTTGCGCTGCGCACAGTGAACGGGTTGTTTCGGACAAGCTGCAGTATGTTGTTTAACGCCGAGGGCGGAATGAAGGAGCGGGTAAAGTTTCAGATTCGTGTATGATCTAGCAGTTGTCTGTGGGCGGTGGTTCGATTCCCCGCTGATGTGTCTGTTTGAGGGTATTTCCGCCCTGGAATTAACATTGCTTTCGCGCGCGCGGCTGTGTGTGTTGTGTATGGGGGGGGGGGGGGGGGGGGGGGGGTGAGGTAGGGGAGGGATTGTTTAATTGGTGATGGTGGTGGTGATGGTCGTTGTCGTCATTCGCTATCATATTCATTCCCGCGACAATAATCCCATTCATTTATTGATTTGTCGTTTATCCATTCATCAATTCATTCAACCGTTCATTCATTCACAATTCCATCAATTCATTTATTCATTCATTCATCCATCCATCCATCCATCCTTCCTTCGGTCCTTCCTTCTTGTTTTCCCTACCCTTCCTTCCTTCCTGTCTTCCTTCCTTTCTTCATTCCTTTCTTCTGTCCTCTCTTCCACCCGTCCGTCCTTCCTTCATTTCTTCCATTACGAATTCTTTCTTTGATTGATTTGTTTGGGATTGTGACAAAGATCGTTTCGCATTAAACTTGACAACCTAATCGACAACTAAATCAGCAAACTGCTCTCTCTCTCTCTCTCTCTCTCTCTCTCTCTCTCAGAAAAGATGGCTGTTCTGCATCACGGGAAAGATGGCTACAGAATGGATCTGTTATGCCTACAGTAAAGCGTGTATAACATTTGAGCTGTGTGCTTCTCCTCACGACCGAGTTTTGGGCTAATGCCTGCAAAGATAACTTATTGCACAGGGCAACAAGAAGAAAATGTACTTGTAGGTTCTTGAATAAAAACTGTCATAGCTGAATAACCAGTCTCTGTTTTTGCTCCTAAAGTTGTTTGGTTCTCAAATTCAGCCTATTTTTTCAGCACGGAGCAGAAATAAGGTGTGTGTGTATGTGTGTGTGTGTGGGGGGGGGGGGGGTCTAGAAAATGCTGTTATGACTGTGAGAACATTCATCTGCTTGCTTTAAAGAAAGTTTCAGGAGTATTGTTGCTAAAAGCTAACATACAGTCTTGTATACGGTGAAACAACAAAACATTCCCATTTTCTTAGTATCTATTGTGAAAAGACTTCAATACTGGTTGAAAAGACTTCAAATGGATACACACAAGTTGCTTTATAAAGCATACAGAATGCTGTTAGAATTCGATAGTACAGATGGAAGGAAGTGTGTGTCTAGTGTGAGAATGAAGATGCTTGAATTTGATATGGGTGTCTGTGCGGATCAACCAAGCTGGAGACATACAGAATGTTGTTCATCAGTTTCGAGAAAGGTTGTTGGGATGTAGATGGTAGGAGTTGGATTACTACACTCAACATAACAACAGGCTTGAGTTGCAGGGAATGTATAGTTGTCTACCTCATGTGTCTGTTACGTTATCGATGAAATTTGACAATTATACGAAACGTGCTGTAATAATATATGGAATTTATATAGCGCTGAATCTTGTAAAAAACAAACAAATCGAAGCGCTGTACCAACATAAGGCTTGGTGTATATGTAATTAGGTTCATTCTTTTCGTTCTAGAGATCCACTTGCCAGTAACTGGCTGTGTCCATTAGATAGAGATGCCAAATTAGACCAAGTTTACTTTGTTTTACATTGTCCAGTTTTATGGACCTTAGACAACAGTTTATACCCCAAAAGTATTGTGCAAATTCTTGTGATAACATTACTGTCATCAACGAATGAAAGCATTGTTTAACAGCAAATGATGTAACGTGTATAAAGCATTCAAAGGACGCCCCTCACACACACACATACACACTCTCACACAATCCCAACCCCCACCCACATACACAACACAACCCCCCCACCCCTCACACACACCCTCACGCACGCACGCCGCACACACACACACACACACACACACACAGCACACACACACACACACACAACAGCCCCCCTACCCACCAACCCCACCACACGCGCGCGCGCGCATACGAACAGATATTACCCTCACCCCCGGCAGTCCAAACAAAGCAAAGAGAGGACAGACAGGAAGACCCAGATAAGCTAACGCGCTGTGACACCAAACAAAGAGCAGACAGCGCTTCCAGAAAGGAACTCCTTGACAATCTCACAGCCAACACTTGTTCCAGTACAATCCAACACGACATGCAACACACAGCAGATGCAGGCCCATGCCAGACTGAACTGGCTACCAAAATACCATCCCACAGTAAACAGTGCAGACACAGACTAAGAGAGAGAGAGGGAGGGAGGGGAGAGAGAGAGATGGGGAGAGAAAAGAAATGAAGAAAGAGAGAGAGGGTGAGAGAGAGAGAGAGGGAGGGAGGAGAGAGAGAGAGAGATGGGGAGAGAAAGAAATGAAGAAAGAGGAGAGAGGGTGAGAGAGAGAGAGAGGTGGGGGCAGAGAAAGAAAGAAAGAAAGAAAGAAAGAGAGAGTGACAGACAGACAGATAGACAGACAAAAAGGCTAAAACACACACATACACAGACACAGACACACACGGACACACACACTCATACAAAAAGGAAGAGATACAGACCGTATACATACAGACAAAACACACTCACACACACACACACACACACACACACACAGACAGAGACACAGACAGACAGACACCCAGACAGGCAGACAGACAGATAGAGATAACTATAACGATAACGAGGATTTATTCCACAAGGCCACAGCCCCATCAGAATGGGGTAGTTACAAATCATCATGTGCAGCATGAATAATTCATTACAGCCACACACACACACACACACACACATACACACACACACATACATACACACAACATATGGTGATAATTAAACAACACCAAATGAAACGACGAACTAAGAGGGAGGGAGAGAGGGGGTGGGAGAAGGAGCGGAAGAGAGGGGTAGAGGGAGAGAGAGAGGGGTGAGAGAGAGACAGGGAAGGGGAGGAGAGAGGGAAGAGACAGACAGACAGACAACGAGACAGACAGACAGACAGAAAGAGTTACAGACAGTTAGTCAGACAGACAGACCGACAAACAGACAGAGCCAAAACAACAACAACGACAACAACAAAACAATTGCAGCAGAAAACAAAATAATAAAATGCTGACAAGAGAAGGAAGGAAGGAAAGGGGAAGGGAAGCAAGAATGTAGCAACGAACACAGACACAGTCATGTATGGACTAACACACACACACACACACATATAGCCACCACCACCACATCTCACCACCATCACCACCACCCACTACCTACATCTCCACCAGGATCATCACTACCACCCATTATGCTCACCAACTACCCTCTCACCCCCCACACACTACTACAGCATCATCGCCACCATCATCACATCACACCACATCGCACCCACATTACACCCATCACACCTATTACATCCACGTCACATCCTACATTACACCCACATCATGCACACATTACATCCACATTACATCCACGTCACATCCTACATACACCCACATCACACCCACATCCACACAACCCACATCAACCCACATCCACACCACATCACACCCCATCATCACACCACACATCACACCACCCCATCACAACCACATACACCACATCACAACCACATCACACACCTCACATCACACCACCACATCAGACCCACACACACCCACACCACCCACATCACACCACATCGCCCACACATCACACCCCACATACACCCACACACCACCCCACATACATCACCACACCCAACATCACACACACACACCCACAAACCCATCACACCCCACACACACACCCACATCAACACCCACCATCACACACAACACCCACACCACACACACACCCACCACACATCACACCACACACACATCCACCCCACACCCACACACCCACCCCACACCACCCCACACACATCACCACACACACCCACATCACACACAACACACAACACACCCCCCACCCACACACCATCCCCCACACCCCACCACACATCACACACCCACCACTCACACCCACCATCACACACCACCAC
>CM054136.1:3457394-3472394 GCA_028751875.1 Rapana venosa | reverse complement strand
TAAATCCCTTCTCCTCAAATGTCCCTTCTAATGAAAGCATAAACCGAAGTACCGTGTCACGGGACGGGACAGCTCAGTGGTCGGAGCACTCGCTTCCCCCCAGCCAAGGTTAAGCAGCATCGAGCGTGGTTACCACTTAGATGGGTGACCGTTTGCGCGCCTTGGTTTAAGTACAGTCCCCCAATTCACCCAGCTGTAAATGGGTACCTGCCTCTTTAGGGTCAGGGAAGGTAAAGCAGCGAGGGAGAGGAGATGGGCGCCGCCCTCAATATGCTGGCCCCTGGAGAAGTGAGGTCTCTGACGCCTCGCTCCCCTACGACCTTATAGGTTATGGGACTCCTTTACCTTTTGCCGTGTATGAACGCGTGGGTAACGTGCTGTGCACACAGTTAAACCTCAACCAAGAACGAAGGTGGCAGGATGGTTAAGATGTTCACCTACCTAACAAGTCAAGTCAAAGTCAAGTCAAAAACACTTTAATCATCCCATTAAGGGAAATTACAATACAAGCAAACCATGAAGTTCTGGGTTCGATTCCCCCCAGTTTAATGAGAAAATTTGAAGTGAATGTCCAAGTCCGACGGATGAGACTATAAATTGATTCCCCGTGTGCGAATTGATGCAGAACACTTTGCTTTGTCTGTTTGTCTAATGTGACTTTTGTGAAGAGCTAGATACGTGAATCTGAAGACCACCACATGTTATAAATCCGTTCTGCCTTTCAAAAGAGTAGGCCATTTCGTACCGGTAGGAGCGGATGACAAAATCTATAAATAAACCAAACAAACAAAACTGCGCATGCACACAGGCGTCGGGTTTAGACACCCTCCCTGAAGTCGGAATGCTGCTACCTAAATGGTGGGGAGACAAACGAAAACGGTGCATGTGCGAACATCTCACTCTTGATGAACCTCACAGCTCTAGTCAAAGATATCAAATACCCCAACACAACAACAACAACAACAACAACAGCAACAACAACAGACCAAATCCACCACCACTTTTCACAGAAGAGTAGGCCAGCTATGGCCAGTGGGACAGACGACACCAACATGCCTAGCATGCGCCCTGCATCCTGGAGAAGGATGGGCTCCGCCAGGTTCAACTTGCCTACAACACACTGCCTGAACAAGTCAGCACATAGTGCCCCAGCGTCTGCTCCTAAAGAGAGGAGTTGGTCAGTTATTTGTCTCCTGTCCAACTCTCGTGGCAAGGACGGGGTGTGTGTGTGTGTGTGTGGGGGGGGGGGGGGGGGGGAGTGCTAGGGCATGGTGTGTGGAGGGATGTTGCTTTTCCATTTGCCCCCAGTATAAATATTCGTATATCATAATCCGATAGAAAGACAGATTGACTTTCTGTCTGTCTGTCTGTCTGTCTGTCTGTCTGTCTGTCTGTCTCTCTCTCTCTCTCTCTCTCTCTCTCTCTCTCTCTCTCTCTGTCTCTGTCTATCTCTCTGTCTCTCTCTCATATTATCTAATAAATATTAGTAGTATTTAATTACGATGATTCCTTTAACATCTTTATTTTGGTATGTTTAATATTATTGATTATTACTATCGCTTATGATATATTTCGTCTTGTTTTTTGTTGACAGCATGCTTTGAGCTTCTCAATTTACTCCCAATAAACACTTCACTTCAATTCTCTTGTAACAAAATGCAAAAAATCTTCCACAGTCTCTATCATTATTTAAGGTCAAAGTTACCTACCTCGAAATTATCTTTTACAATTCATTCTCCCCACCCACCCCCCACCCCCACCCCTCCCACGCCCTCTTTATTCACCGCCACAAACAAGTTAATTAATCAAAGGCTTCAGCACGACTCATTCAGTTTAAAACGTTCAGAGTAGAACCCAGCATTGGAACGGACGTCACAGCGGGTAAAGCATTCCCTACCTACAGTGCTAGCTACGGGACTCCAGGCCCAGCTAAGGAACACCACACTAGGCCATCACCCGGTACCTCGCTGATCACCACCAGCCAGCGCTCATAGACTGGGACACAATGGACTGGACTGGATTGGATTGGACTGGATTGTGGTGTGTTGCATTGACCAACAGCCATTTACCATTTACAGACTTAAAGCCATCTCGACTGGGGAATTTAGCAGTTGTGGAAAAAAGGTGTAAATCATTGAGACTGGATTTAACTGGTTGTGTTACATTGTGTTGTATTGATCAGAAGCCAGTAATCACAGACTTAAAGCCATCACGACTTGGGATTTTAGACAGTTCTGCAAATCATAAATTATAAGAGTGACTGAGGTTGTATTGTGATGTGTTGCATTGTATCGTATCACATAGTGCCATAGCGTATTGTATTGTATTGTATCGCATTGTATTGTATTGTAACGTACTGAATTGTTTTGTATTGTATACTACTCTATTGTGTTGTATGGTATCGCATTCGATCGAATTGTATTGTATTCAGTAAAGCCCAGTGTAATGCAGTGCAGTGCAACGTAGTGTAGTTTAGTGTAGTGCGGTGTAATGTGGTGTGGTGTAGTGTAGTGTAGTGCCGTGCTTTGTGGTGTGGTGTGGTGTGGTGTGGTGTAGTGTAGTGTAGTACAGTGTAGTGCAATACTGTGCAGTGCAGTGCAGTGTAGTGTAGTGTAGTACAGTGTAGTGCAGTGCAGTGCAGTGTTCTGTAGTATAGTGTAGTATAGTGTAGTGTAGTACAGTGTAGTGCAGTGCAGTGCAGTGTTCTGTAGTGTAGTGTAGTATAGTGTAGCGTAGTGTGCAGTACAGCGCAGTGCAGTGCAGTGTTCTGTAGTGCAGTGTAGTATAGTGTAGCGTAGTGTGCAGTACAGTGCAGTGCAGTGCAGTGTTTATCACTTACAGTCGTGGCCGATTTTTCGGCGTCAATCTCTCCTTGGGGATAATGCGTGGCCACTGACTCAGTATCACCCTTCCTTTTTTGTCTTTTCTTTTTTTTATTATTGGCCGGGAAGAGGGAGGGGGGTGTGAGGTGGACTGTATTTGATTCTGCCTGGGTATCGCCGATTGCCTTTCCAATGGACCATTCCAGCGACGTGGAGAGGAAGGGGGTGTGTCTGCTGCATGGGTAACAGCTTGCCCTCCATACTGACTGACCCAGGCTTGGCACTCTGGAGTAGAAACACCCAGAGCACAACTACGAGACTGACTACGAGACTGACGATGCCTACACGGGCGAGGGGGGGGGGGGGGGGGGGGGGGGAGTAAGGGGGGGGGGGGGGTGTTTACAGTCACGTTACCCGCACTACCTCTCTTATGGCCGTGGGCTCTTTCACATGCGGCAGATGCAAGTCACAGACAGGCGGGTCGAAGGTCTGGAGGTAACGCATCTACATAGAAAGCCGAGAAGTGCGGGTTTGATCCCCGCTTATGTCCGAAATGTCCCCTCCCACCAACAAGACCTTTAGTGGTGGTCTGGGTAGGAGTCTTTTGGATGAGACGATGAACCGAAATCCTGTGCGCAGTATGCATTCAGCGCGCGTAAAAGAACCCGGGCTTGTTGCTTTCTCGGCAGATGCATTACCTCTAGACCGCTGTCCCAGTGTCGGTGTTACACAGCATTCCTCTGCAGCCAGATGGCGGATGACTGCAGGCCTTTCGCCAGAGTGTGCAGCACGTCTCCTCTCTCTCTCTCTCTCTCTCTCTCTCTCTCTCTCTCTCTCTCTCTCTCTCTCTCTCTTCTCTCTCTCTCTCTCTCTGTTTGTCTGTTCTGTCTGCCTCATCCTCTGAGTCAGTGCACCCCCAGCCCTGTTGCCTTCTGGCACTCTCTGCTCCTAACAGCTTCCTTCACTTCCATGCTTGGTCAGTCATGGTTTGGGATGAAAGGCACACACAGAAATGTTTGAATTTTCTCCAAACTTTATGGAGGGAAAATGGAGTTACCCTGTTTTACCATGTGGGGCAGGGGGTCAGATTTTTTTAATCTTAAGATTTTTTTTCAAAAATTGCATCAGAGTATATATTTGTACTTGTAGTGATAAATGTTTGTGATACAAAATATTAATTTGAGGTAGAGAATTGTGTTGTTGTTTTTTGTTGTTGTTGTTGTTGCTGCTTGATGCTGCTGCTGTGCTGCTGCTGCTGCTGCTGCTGGTGTGTGGTGTTTTGTGATGATAGATGATGATGATGATGATGTGTAGTGGTGGTGCGGGTGGTGTGGTGGTGACAGGTGTACAATGTGGTGACGAACGAGATGACGATGTACGACGACGACGACGATGATGACGACGACGACGTCGATGATGATGATTGACGACGACAATGACGACGATGATAAAGATGAGGAGGAGGAGGAGGAGGAGGAGGATCATCATCATCATCATCATAATCATCATCATCATCATCATCATCATCATCATCATCATCATCATCATTATTATTATTATTATTATTATTATTATTATTATTATTGTTATTATCATTATCATTATTATTACTATTATTATCATTGCTAATGCCAAGGATAACATTATTTATACAACACTAGCAGTGTAATAGGAATAAAGTATGATGGGAGGCCAAAACCAGACAGCGGTTTGCAGCCATCACCATCACTGTTTTCACCCTGTCACCGCCTCTGGCTACATAACTACAGACGTCACCACTGCCACCGATATATATGGGAGGGAGGGAGGGAGAGAAAGAGAGAGAGAGACAGAGAGAGAGACAGACAGGCAGACAGGCAGGCAGACAGACAGACAGACAGGCAGGCAGGCAGACAGGCAGGCAGGCAGGCAGGCAGAGACAGCAGCAGCAGGCAGCAGGCAGACAGACAGACAGAGACAGACAGCAGGCAGGCAGCAGGCAGGCAGCAGGCAGATAGGCAGAGACAGAGACTGAGAGAGAGAGAGAATTGTGGTGGTGGTGGTGGTGGTGTGTGGGGGGGAGGCTTTTTATTTTGTTTTATTGCTTGTAAAGTACAAATGAATATGAGCTAGGAAGATGAAAATGTCAAGACATACAGACAGACAGACAGATCCACAAGCAGACAGATCCACAAGCAGACAGACAGAAGGATAGGCAGGCAGGCAAACAGACAGGCAGGCAGGTAGACAGACAAACAGACAGATAGACAGAGAGGCAAGCAGGGAGGCAGACAAACAGGCATGCAGACAGAGAACAGAGAAAGCAATGAGTGAGAGACAAATAACAAAAAAAGTGGGGAAGGAGAGGGGTGGGGGAACAAGACAGACAGAGAAAGATCAGAAAAGGAAAAAGAGAGGGGAAAGATACTCAGAAACAAGACAGATACAGACAGACAAACAAATCGACAGAAATGCACATGGAGAGATAGACACAAGACAGATACAAGACTGTGAGTCAGAGAGAAAGAGAGAGAAACAAGGAAGGAAAAGAGAAGAAGAAGAGTAAGTACAGACAGAACAGGACAGACAGACAGACAAAAAAGAAAGGTAGAGGGACAGACAGACAGATCGACAAAGAGAAAAAATAAAGAAAGGAAGAGGAACAGACAGACAGATCGACAAAAAATGCAAAGTGAGGGATAGATAGACGGACAGAAAGACAGATAGAAAGACAGAAGACAGACAGCAGATCGACAAACAAAGAGAACGAAAAAGTAAAGGGGGAGAGACAGACAGACAAAACAGAGAGAAGGAGAGAGACAGACAGACAGATTAACAAACAATGAGAAAGAAATACAGAAACGGAGAGACAGACAAACAGAAAATAGAAACAGAAAGATCACACAAAGACCATAAAAGAAAAAAAAACCACAAGAAAAACACTAGAAACAAGGGGAAAAAGAATTATACAGAAAATACATCCATAAAACAGGGAACTTAATTTTTCTCATAAAAAAGCCATCACACATACCACTGTATTTTCTTCTTCCTACACTGAATGAGATGATCACATCGCCACAGAGAAAGACTTGGGTGTGGCTTTTTTACGCTACGTGAAATGAAGAGCGAACTCGATGACAAGACAACTGACACTCCCACCAACAAGCAAATAACCACAAACAATCAATGCAAATCAACACGAACAAACCAACCAACAAACAAACAAACAAACTACTTTTACGCTACAAGCTTCTCTAACCATACAACAATTTTTCCACACAGGGAAAAGTTGCCCCAAATCGAAAAATGACAGACGCCACTCAATAACACGTATCTCTCGTCTTCTTTCCCCGACGCCACCCAAACATGCGGAACAAGCTCGTGGAGTTTTTACTTTATACCGAACCACACCCAGACATGCCCAGCCAATCTTGTTTTTTTCTTTTCTCGATTTGTTTTTCAACCGTTGCCGATATCAATACTCACAGGAGCGAGCTGGGTGGCTGCTTCGTTGCGGATAGGGTGGGTTTTAAAAAGAAAATGGAAATAAAAAAAGGTTTGCAAGCGATACCTGTTCTCTTCTCCTGCTCTTTTGAACTAAACGTCTCCTTGAAAAAGCAGGCGACAGACAGGCAGGCAGGCAGTGTAGGCCAGCTTAGCTTAGCTGAGGGGATTTCATTGATTCCTCGTCACGGGATCTTCTTTATCTTCATAGGAGCTGCAACAAGTCCTGCAGTTTGTCGTTTTTGGTTGTTTGTTTTCTCTCTCATTTTTTTATGGTTGCTTTTCAGATTTACTGTTATTTTTATTTATTTATTTATTTATTTGTTTGTTTGTAAGTGGCATCAGATGTGACAATAATAAGATCAGTAGTAGTAGAAATAGTAGTAGTAGTAGTAGTAGTAGTCGTCCGTCGTCGTCGTCGTAGTAGTAGTAGTAGTTTATGCCGTCAGCTCCTGGGCTTTATCACAGTTCTTGATTAAACCATTGACGCTGGGGGCAACAGCAAAGTGAGAGGCTGTATGACCAGTGGCTTTCTTTCCCACTCATGGACTTCCACTTTACAGCTTAGTCTTTAGTGATCGACTATGACTCTCTGACTAGGAGGCTTGACTCGCACAGTCCTTATGTGCTACAGCCCTAGGGGCTGGTTGGCCTTTTGGAGAACATCTCCAACGCTGACTGTCCTTATGCCCACTTGGCCGAGAGAGTGGGGATGTACTGTGGGCAAAGCATCTCCACTATAATCAAATTTCTGCTCCATTTCCAAAACAGCAGCTGCCTCCTCTGCTGTTTTGGAGGTCATCGTCGGACACGACGGACAAACATACGTAGTAGCAGTAGCAGTAGTAGTAGTAGTAGTAGTAGTAGTAGTAGTAGTAGTAGTAAACAATACAAACACTTAATTTACTCAAAATCACGAAAAATGCATGTGGGCTACAAGCATAGCTAAGAAAAAACAGTTTTCACATACAACAGCACAAATCGGCATCACAGCCTCAGGCAAACACTTGCCTTAATGATGTAAAAAAATCATTCTTACATCAATGACATCGATCCATAATTATGTGTATGTTCTCAAAGTAGTTAAAGCAGTGGTAGTGAATTGCAGCAGCAGCAGCAGCAGAAAAAGATGATGAAGAAGAAGAAGAAACAACCATAACAACAACAACGAGGTGTGACTGTATGAAATATTCCAATCAAATTGCTACTTCCTCTTTAAAAAAAAAATGAAATGCAGCTCATCTCTCTCTCTCTCTCTCTCTCTCTCTCTCTCTCTCTCTCTCTCTCTCTCTCTCTCTCTCTCTCTCTCTCTCTCTTTCTCTCCCCTAGTGGTTAGACCGATGCGCTCGTAATCTGACGACCCGTGTTCGATTCCCGTTCAAGGGGATTCCTCCCCTGGCGTTAACATCGGTGCAGACTCCACTCTCCCCAAAAGTCCTTCGGATGAGACTATAAACCGAGGCCCCGCGTGCGAACGCACGCAGAACATCTTGCGCACACATTAAATCCTGTTCCTGAGTAGGCCATTGTGTGCCGTAGGAACATGACAAAATTGACAAAACCGCATACACACGGGGACTGGATGTAAAAAAGCACATGGGTGCTTTTTCCATTATCCTCGATATAAAAGAATAAATAAATATAATCTCTCTCTCTCTCTCTCTCTCTCTCTCTCTCTCTCTCTCTCTCCCTCTCTCTCTCCCCCCACACGAATTTTTTTTAGTTCAAAATGGAGTTAAAAGCAATATAATTCATCTATCTATATGTTCATTAAAGGAATTGTACTTTTATTTCTCATTCCAAACAATTTACTTGATTTTGTCATTCATGTAAAGAATTGTACTTTTTGTTCTCATTCCTATTAATTTACTTCGTTTAGTCACCAATAATTTTTTTGATATTTTCTTTCTCCGTCTTTCTTTCGCCACTTTCCTTCCATTATCCTTCACTTGTCTTCTATTCCTGTCTTTCTCCCTCCACTCCCTCTACACACACCCGCATCCCCCACCCCCCTACCCCCACCCCACCCCTCCTTTTCCTGCTCATTAAAAACTCGCCATGCGTACATACGAGGAAGGTAGGAGGCACTTCTTTTAGTGTTTCTAGGGCAAAGCAGATTTCTATTGCGAGAGAGAGAGAGACACAGAGAGAGACAGAGAGAGGAGGGGAGAGAGAGAGAGAGAAACAGACAGACAGTCAGACAGAGACAGAGACAGAGAGAAACAGAGACAGACAGACACAGAAAGAGACAGGGACAGAGAGAAACAGAGACACAAACAGAGACAGAAGAGAGAGAGAGAGGAGAGACAGACAGACATAGACAGACAGAAAGTCAGACAGACAGACAGAGACAGAATGAAACAGAGACAAAAAGACACACAGAGACAGACACAGAAAGAGACAGTGACAGAGAGAAACAGACACAGAGACAGAGACAAAGAGGGAGAGACAGAGACAGAACGACAAACAGGCAAAGAGACAGACTGACAGAGTGGAAAAGAGAGATAGAGAGGCAGAACGACAAGGAAGGAGAGTGAAGGAAGGAATGAATGAAGGAAGGAAAGAATGCACTTTAAAACGCAAGAATAAAGATGTTATACCAAGAGAGAGACACAGACAGACAGACAGACTGGCATGTAGACAGACAGACAAGTATGCAGACAGAGAGACAGGCAGGCAAACAGACAGACAGACTGGCATGCAGACAGCAGACAGACACGTATGCAGACGGAGAGATAGGCAGGCAAGCAGACAGACAGACTGGCATACAGACAGACAGACATGTATGCAGACAGAGAGACAGACTGGCAGACATACAGACAGACAGACTGGCATGCAGACAGACAGACATGTATGCAGACAGAGCAACAGGCATACAGACTGCGTGGAGACAGACAGACATATATGCAGACAGACAGACTGGCATACAGACAGACAGACAGAGACAGGCTGGCAGACAGTCAGACAGACAGACAGACAGCGATGATGTTGCACGGGGTTACATTCATGCTCAGTGTCAATGCGGGGGTTGGAATCCACTCAGTAATTAGACCATGACCAACACAAACAAGAGGATAACAAAAAACCCAACACCAGACCATTGGACTCGTGATCTAAAGAGAAGGTTCAAGTTGGTTTAGAGGAGAGGCGTCTGTGCCAGTCTGCTGGGGGGTGAAGAGGGGGGAGGCGGGGAGGAAACGGCGGAGGGGGGGGGGGGGGGGGGGCGAGGGCGGGGGAGGGAGTGGTTGTCCTTGGCGTTACCACTGATTCTCATTCTGCTCTTCTCTGCCAATCTTAGAAAAAGGGAATGAAAACCCACCCTTTGGGGTGGGGTTTTTTTTCAAACTTTCTTATTCAGATTTTTTTTTACACTGCACAGTTATAAAGATAAAAAACATATAAATAATTTTGGGGGGGGAGAGAAAGGGGGGGGGGAGGGAGGGAGAGCGCCTATCAGGTAGGCAGACAGACCGACAGAGAGAAAGAGAAGAGAGAGAGAGAGAGAGAGAGAGAGAGAGAGAGAGAGAGAGAGAGAGAGAGAGAGCCTGCCTGACAGGCAGACCCATAGGTCCCAAATGGGCGCTGAGCTCAATATAGGCATGACATGTATGGGTTGGTATACATGCTGTGTACCAAAACAAAATCAGGTTTGTATTTTTACACACTTCCTACCAGTGTAAACTATCATAACAAAAGGCCTCCACTGGAAGGACCGTAGACAACAATGATATTCACAAATGCTGACTGTTTAGACTACTGTTATCAAACAGAGGTTGATACGGAATCCATCTAATAATAAACTTATGAGTAACATGTTTACGAGAAATATGTTCCTCAATAAGATATCTGTATCTTAATCTGTTGATGAATACATGAAGTACAGGTCTATCGCTATTCAATTTACAATGACAGATGTATGGTTTGGCCAGTAGCGTTTTGTATTTCTTCATTCATTCATTCTTTAATTTCTAGGATAATGGAATAAACACTCATGTGTTTTCTAATCCAGTCACCGTGTGCATGCGAAGCGGTTTTGTTAATTTTGTCATCCGTTCCCACCAGCACACAATGACCTACTCTTCCGAAAGATGGAACAGGTTTTAACGTGTGCACAAGATGTTCTGCGCGCGTTCCCACACACATACGGGACCTCGGTCTATAGTCTCATCTGAAGGACTTTTTTTTTTTGGGGGGGGGGGGGGGGGGGGGCAGTCCGCACTGATCTTAATCCAGAGGAAATATGCAACACATGCACGACATTTTGCGTACGCGTTAAAAGCCTCACCAATCCTGCTGGAAAGAGAAGGCAGTTATGGCCTGTGGTATGAGCGACATCAAAGGACAGGTCTTGTGCACACGGTAGAAACGCTGTCTATCTTTGGTCAAACAAAAGTGAGGGACAAGCAGCAGGGCACGTACTGGGCACGTACATGACGTCCATAAATCAGCCATAGATGGCCTACTCTTCTAAGAAAGGCGGAGGAATGTTTAACGCGTGTGCCAGAAGTTCCGCAGGTCTTTGCACAAGATACCTGGGTGTGAAGTCCCCCCCGCAGGCCTCTCAAGCAAGTGGAGTTGGTAGCCTACCAATGTTCACTCCAGGGCAATGAACAACCCTCTCATAAGGGCGCCTCAGCAAAGACTGGAACCCGAGCCTTCCGTTAGCCAAAGATCACGAGTACAATGCTCTAACCACTAGCCAATTTCGCCCCTGCAGCAGAAATAAACCCTAGCAATAACAACAATAATAACAACAACAAAACCAGCAGCCAGTTTCTCTTTTGCGTCACCCCCACCTTCACCTATCCCATAGTCTTGAAGACCGCTGGAGTACCACTGAAGATTTTCCAACCCGCTTGCTCCACTCCTCACTATAAAAAACCCTGTGTGCAAGCGGTTATTTTTATTTGTTTGTTTTTTTATTCTTTTATATCGAGAATAATGGAATAAGCACGCATGTACTTTTTTTTTTTACATCCAGTCCCCGTGTGTATGAGGTTTTGTCAATTCTGTCATCTGTTCCCACCGGCACACAATGGCCTACTCTTACGAAAAGCGGAACAGGACGTGTGCGCAAGATGTTCTGCGTGCGTTCGCACACGGGGCCTCGGTTTATAGTCTCATCCGAACGACTTTTGCGGAGAGTGGAGTTTGCACAGATGTTAACTCCAGGGGAAAATATCCCCTTGAACGGGAATCGAACCCGGGGCGTCAGATTGCGAGCGCAATGTTCTGACCACTAGGCTGTCCCGTCCCCTTTTATGTAACCCAGATTCTCTATCCTTTCACTGGGTACATACAGAGATTTCGGGTTCGGATTCTTTCTTACAAAAGAAAAAGGACAAAATATAAAATGGCCGTTGACAAGATTCATTGATGCTAATTTCTTCGAAAATCTAATGGTGGTAGTACAACTGACAGTGTTACACTTATCTTATAATCCGTTAAGCCAAGATGTGTGTCATTGCTCTTCATGGGATGATTAAAGCGTTTTTGACTTGACTTTGACTTGACTTGATGTTGAAAAGAGGTCAAATATATATGGATAAAAACTTAAACCTATACTTCAGTTCTTGTTGTTGTTGTTGCATATGAATAATTATCGGCATTTCCTATTAGAAGTTGCGGCAGGAGGGTGATTCTTGCTGAAATTGTTACATCAGGAAAAGTTGCAACAAATATTCAACATGTTCTCTTCTGAAACTCATTAGGCCTGTTTTAACCGCCTCGATGAATGTGTGTGAGTGCGCGCGCGTGCGTGCGTGCGTGTGTGTGTGTGCTTGCGCGCGTGTGTGAGTGAGTGCGTGTGCGCTCTCTCTCTCTCTCTCTCTCTCTCTCTCTCTCTCTCTCTCTCTCTCTCTCTCTCTCTCTCTCTCTCTCTCTCTCACTCTCTCAGTTAGAGAAGAACCAACCGGCCGGCACACACACACGCACACACGCACGCACTGACGCACGCACGCACGCACGAGCAGGAGAGAAAGAGAGAGACAGACAGACAGACGGAGACAGAGACAGAGAGAGACAGAGATAGAGCAGAGAGAGAGACAGACAGACAGACAGAGACAGAGAGAGCAGCCAGCCAGCCAGCCAGCCAGCCAGCCAGACAACCAGAGACAGAGAGGAAGGAAAGAAGAAAGAAAGAAGAAAGAAAGGAAAGAAAGAAGAAAGAAAGAAGAAAGAAAGAAAGAAAGAAAGAAAGAAAGAAGGAAAGGAGAGAGAGACCAAGGAGTGACTATTAAAATCAGACTGTCCCCCATCAACACACACACACACACACACACACACACACACACACACACACACACACACACACACACACATACACACACAAACACACACACACACAACACACACATTTGCGAAGTACGTGTTTGATTGCATGAATCATCGATATATATATATTTTTTTTTTTTTTGGGGGGGGGGGTATTTATTTATTTATTTTATTTATTTATTTATACCACTTTAAGTCACGAGATTTCTCTGCGTGAAATTCGAGCTGCTCTCCCCGGGGAGAGCACGTCGCCACAAGAGCAGCGCCACCCCCTTTTTTGTGTGTATTTCTTTCCCTATCAGAGTGGCTTTTTTCTAAGAATTTTGCCAGGGACATCTCTCTTGTTGCCGTGGGTTCTTTTTCGTGCGCTGCATAATTTTCTGTAACACACGGGACCTCGGTTTATCGTCTCATCCGAAAGACTAGCGCCCAGACCACCACTCATAGTCTAATGGATGGGGGAAACGTTTCGGGCCCAGACGGGATACGAACCACGCACACTTCCGACCCGGACTTTTCGCTTTCTAGACAGGCGCGTTACCTCTAGACCACCGATCCAAACAGTTTACTCGTGTCTACAAGCCTTTAGGCTTTAATGGCAATAAACATTGTTCTGTTCTGTTCTGTTTTGTCCTGTTCACACAGACACACACACACACACACACACACGCGCGCGCGCGCGCGCGCGCGCGCGCGCGCGCACACTCAGCTAATGTTCTGCCTTCTGACCACTACGATCTTGGGGTCTGATGTCTGATGTTGCGCTTTGCTTGCAGACAAAAAGACTTCACCTGACTTCTGCCTGAACTCCTTGGGAAGTCCTTCAACAATTCCTAGATTTTTTTTGTCCAGGTGTGTCGTGGCCAAGCGTTGACACTGGAGTGGAGGAGTCCATCCCCTCTTCAGGTAACTGGATGCATGCTAGGTAGGTTCGTTTCAAGCATGATACTGGCTATAGTTAGCTTTATCTTCTAAGGAAATATCAAACATACACACACACACACGCACGCTCGGACTCACACACACACACTATAAAGATTATATCGTAAATTTTCCATGAGAATTTCTTTAATGGTGTTCCTTTTAAAATTAAATCATATGATAAAACAATCAGAAAATTGCAGGTAACACCCAAATAGCTTTTTTCTTACATCATACCTTCATCTCATCTGAAAAAGATATCATCAGAATATGAAATTATAAAAAGCACATGCATGAACATTAATTTAACAAATTTCAACCGTCACTCATACACACACAAGCAAGCGCACTCTCTCTCTCTCTCTCTCTCTCTCTCTCTCTCTCTCTCTCTCTCTCTCTCTCTCTCTCTCTCTCTCTCTCTCTCTCTCTCTCTTTCTCTCTCTCTCTTTCTCTCTCTCTCTCTCTCATCCCGAAATCGAAATTTAACTTTGACTCAGAAGTACACACACAGTGCACCATCTGGAAATAGGAATTTAACTTAAACCTTGAATTTAACACACACACACACGCATACGCACGCACGTACACACATCGATAATAGATAATTTACCGATAATGTAACAGTCGTGAAGCATTCAAAAGCTTGTGTAAATGTTCTTACGTCAAGAAGAATTACGGCTTTATTTTATAGAATGAAACTAAATGCATTGATAACCAAATTCAGCAAAAGTGGTAAATGTCTATGTGGTGAGAATATCACCAATACTCATATACTTTTTGACTGCCAGAGTGTAAAACCTTTCACGCCCCATTTTTCTGAAAACTCCCTCACCAGCATATTCAATAATTTAAATCTGGCAATTGAAATTGTGAAAGGTCTTTATCGCAGTCCTTTAGGACATTTGTTATAGTTGCATTAACGTTAATGACTTGTTTTTATGTTTTTTTATAATTCCTGTTGCATTGCCAAGTTTCGCTATGTGTTGTTTTTTTGTAAAAACATGGTTGGTATTTTTTGGGGGATTTAGTTTTTATTATATTTTTTAATAAGACATCCACCCTTCCATTTGTTTCCCCTCGTCTATTATCACTAGAAGTGAACAGACGTAAAATCGAAGTCAACAACGTACACACACACACACACACACACACACACACACACACACACCACACACACACACACACACACACACGAATGCTTAATAATTGTATATGAGTAAACACACGACCGCCAGCACACACACAACACACACACACACACACACACACACACACACACAAACACACACACACACACACACAAATACACACACGCACACACACACACACACACGCGCGCGCGCGCGCACGCACACACACACACGAATGCTAAATAATTTTATATGAAAACGACCACACACACGACCGCCAACACACACACACACACACACACACACACACAGAGACACACACACACACACACATACACGCACGCACAATAGAATGCTAAATAATTATATAT
>CM054136.1:3429894-3449894 GCA_028751875.1 Rapana venosa | reverse complement strand
TAATTCTACAAAATCTGTTCTGTGTGTGTTTCTTTTTTTAATTTTTTAGTTGGTTTGGGTTTTTTAGAAGACGAAATGATTTCCGGCCATTTATTTTTATGCTAAATTTTACCCTGAACACACACACACACACACACACACACACACACACGGTGCGCGTGCATACACACATGCGCGGCACGTATACATATCTAAAGCCATAACCAATACATATTTCAGTATTTCGTTTTTCTGTCTTCAATATCTGATGAATGTGTGGCTACTACATGTTGCACACAATCGATAATTTTCCGTGTCTTCGGGGTTTTCATTAGCGCTTGTTTTTCATGTTTTTGTCGTGTTTGGTTTTGTTGAGGTTTTTTTTTTGTTTTGTTGTTTTTGTTTGTTTGTTTTTTTTGTTTTTTTTTGGGGGGGGGGGTTGTTGGGGGGGGGGGGGGGGGGTTGCTTTGGTAGTGCTGCACCTGCCAGAACCTCCCATCACACATAATGAAGTTGCACTGAGTTTGAATAGAAATGAACAAATTCATTTGCTGGGTTTCTCAAAAAGACACGATTTATTTCAGACTTTTTTTTCTGTGTCCATTCCAAGTCCTCTGCCGTGAAAAACAAAACCCACATGGTAAGGGAGACTAAACTCTGTAACAGAGGTTGGTCATGCAGTTCTGTCTGTTGGTGTAAGAGGCCAGTAGTGTTGTGTGTTGTAGGGTTCATTCACACTGCGGACACCTTCTTTCATGACCAAGTGGACAGACTGTAATGGCAACAGGAGGAGCAAAGCATCACAATAGCTCTTGTCTACCTAACGTCCCATTGTTCATCATTCATTCATTCATTAGGGCTCAAATTAGGCTCCACAGTACATGCTGGTAACTTTGGAAAAAAAAATTGCGTTTTGACTGCTTTACAAGATCCAGCGTTATATAGATTCCATAGCCGACATCATCATTCCTCTTCTGCTTCCTCTTCTTGTCATCATCACTACTACTACTACTACTATGATTATTATTATTAATCTTATGTTAACTCATTGCTACTACAACTACTTCTATCATTATTATTGTTATTATTAATCTTATGTTAACTCATTGCTACTACTACTATTATTATTATCATTACTATTAATAATAATCTTATGTTAATTCATTGCCACTACTACTACTTCTATCATCATCATCATCATCATCATCATCATCATCATTATCATTTTTATGTTAGCTCCTCATGGGATGGGGCTCAAAATAAGCTGTAGCTTGATGCCTTTCCCCTGGTGTATTGATGTTTGCTTACGTTGTGTGTGTATTGAACAAATCATATTTCAAACTAATTACGCTTAGAATAACAATAAGGGTCACTTACTATTTTTGATAGCGTCAAATATATCGTAATTCCTTTAAAATCTGAATACATTTCCAATTGACGGGTGTCAGCTAAATCATGTGACGGAATGGATCTGACACCAAACATAACCTGTACTGGTGACCAGAGTGTGTTCACTAATCACACCCTTTTTCAAAGCAAAGACCTCAACACGTTTTTATTTGCGTTCTCTGTGTGTTCCTGGGAGCACATGTTCACAGACAATTAATTTGTTAATAAAGGACATTGCTTTAGTGTGAACATAACTTGTTGAGTTAATTTACATGCTGTTAATAACTTCCTTAATCAATTCCTTGTTCAATTCTAGTTCTTGCTTTTAATTATTCTTTTTATAGAGATGTCTGAGGGTTTGGCAGGTTTGCATTGTACTAATAAATTCTGTTATCTACATAGTTAGCAAACACACACACACACACACACACACACACACACACACACACACACACACACACACACACATCCCTTTTCGCGTTTTTTCTCCTTTGTTTGTGGTGTACTGTCACGTTTTGACTTTTTGTAAAGACATTAAAATGAAGGGGAGAGAGTGACAGAGAGAGAGAGAGAGAGAGAGAGAGAGAGAGAGAGACAGACAGACAGACAGACAGACAGACAGAGAGACAGAGGACACAGACACACACACACAGCCCTTTTCGTGTATTTTCTCCTTTGTTTGTGGTGTATTGTCACGTTTTGACTTTTGGTAAAGACATTAAATGAAGGGAGAGAGAGAGAGAGAGAGAGAGAGAGAGAGAGAGAGAGAGAGAGAGAGAGAGACAGAGAGACAGAGAGACACAGAGAGAGACAGAAGAGAGAGAGACAGACAGACAGACAGACACACACACACACATCCCTTTTCGTGTTTTTTCTCCTTTTTTGTGGTATACTGTCACGTTTTGACTTTTGGTAACGACATATAAATGAAGAGAGAGAGAGAGAGAGAGAGAGAGAGAGAGGAGAGACAGACAGACAGACAGACGACAGACAGACAGACAGAGAGACAGAGGACACAGACACACACAGAGACACACACACATCCCTTTTCGTGTTTTTTCTCCTTTTTTGTTGTATACTGTCACGTTTTGACTTTGTGGTAACGACATTAAAATGAAGAGAGAGAGAGAGAGAGAGAGGAGAGAGAGAGAGAGAGAGAGAGAGAGAGAGAGAGAGAGAGAGAGAGACAGACAGACAGACAGACAGATAGACAGACAGGCAGACAGAGGACACAGACACACACAGAGACACACACACACATCCCTTTTCGTGTTTTTTCTCCTTTGTTTGTGGTGTACTGTCACGTTTTGACTTTTGGTAAAGACATTAAAATGAAGGGAGAGAGAGAGACAGAGAGAGAGAGAGAGAGGAGAGAGAGAAAGAGAGAGAGAGAGACAGACAGACAGACAGACAGACAGACAGACAGACAGACAGACAGACAGAGGACACAGACACACGGACATACAGACACAGTCACCAACGGACTCTAGGGGCCAGCAGGACACTTGTTCAGTTCACTTCATAACTGCATCATCCCAGCCTGGCAACACTCCGCATCAGACTCAGGACTTTGACTGACAACTCCCCACCTCCTGCCAGCAAGTTTGCTCCCCCCAATGGACCGATAGCGTTTGGTGCTAAAAGACACCCCGCCATCCCCTTAGGTACAGTAGCAGCAGCAGCAGCAGTAATATTGGTCCTGGTATCCGCAGCAACTGTAACTGCAGTTGCCACAGCAGCAGCAGCTGCAGTAGTAATAGAAGCAGCAGCAGCAGCAGCAGCAGCAGTAGTAGTAGCAGCAGCAGCAGCAGCAGCGGTGGTGGTAATAGTAGTAGTAGTAGTAGTAGTAGTAGTAGTAGTAGCAGCAGAAGTAGTAGTAGCAGTAGTAGTAGCAGCAGCAGTAGTAGTAGTAGTAGTAGTAGTAGTAGTAGTAGTAGTAGTAGTAGTAGTAGTAGTAGTAGTAGGAGCAGCAGCAGCAGCAGCAGCAACAGCAGCAGCAGTAGTAGCTGTTGTGGTCGACTTCGTAGTAGTAGTAGTAGTAGTAGTAGTAGTAGTAGTAGTAGTAGTAGTAGTAGTAGTAGTAGTAGTACAAGTAGCAGAAGTAGTAGCAACAACAGCGGTAACAGCGGTTTTTGCTGTAATGGTGGCACTGGTAACAGTTGCAATAGAAGCAGCAGCAGTAATAGTCGACATAACAGCGGCAGAACAGGGGCAACTTGACAAGGAGAGGTATCGGTAACAATGGTAGCAGTTGTAAAACTATTAGTACTTTCGGTATTCAACAACAACAATAACGATGATGATGATGACGACGATGATGATGTTATCTACTATTACCATTATCATTATTATTGCTGCTGCTGCTGCTCCTCCTACTACTACTACTTCTTCCACCATCACCAATAACAATAATTTTATTAAAATGATGATTGAAGAAGAAGAAGAAGAAGAAGAAGAAGAAGAAGAAGAACAAGAACAAGAACAAGAAGAACAAGATGAACAAGAAGAAGAACAAGAAGAAGACGATGCTGCTGCTGCTGCTGCTCTATGATGATGATGACGACGATGACGATGATGATGATGAAGAAGACGACGATGGTGATGATGATGATGATGATGATGATGACGACGACGATGATGATGATGATGAAGACGACGATGGTGATGATGATGAAGACGATGATGATGATGAAGACGATGATGCTGATGCTGATGCTGATGACGACGACGACGAGGAGGACAAGTGGAGTTTCTGGAGTGAAGATAAGCAAAACAATGTACAGCTTGAAGCTCCCTCAATGACGTCTGTTCAGCTGATAGGAGCTAGTAGTAGATAGACACTGGGTGATACCAGCCACCATGACAGACAACAGGATCGCGGAGTCACCATGACAGACAACAGGATCGCGGAGTCACCATGACAGACAACAGGATCGCGGAGTCACCACGACAGACAACAGGATCGCGGAGTCACCATGACAGACAACAGGATCGCGGAGTCACCACGACAGACAACAGGATCGTGGAGTCACCATGACAGACAACAGGATCGCGGAGTCACCATGACAGACAACACCATGACAGACAACAGGATCGCGGAGTCACCATGACAGACAACACCATGACAGACAACAGGATCGCGGAGTCACCATGAGAGACAACGGGATCACGGAAAATCTGTCTGTCTACTCTCTCTCTCTCTCTCTCTCTCTCTCTCTCTCTCTCTCTCTCTCTCTCTCTTCTCTCTCTCTCTCTCTCTCTTCATGCTAGTGTTGATTTTATTTTGAGGGCTGGATGAAAAAGTGATTGTACTTAATCTACTACCCACAGGAAATAAAATGCACTTCCTATCACCTCTCTCTCTCTCTCTCTCTCTCTCTCTCTCTCTCTCTCTGATAAGATCTCAATGTAGGGGTTGGGTTTTTTCTTTAATATCGTCTACATCATTTCAATAGGATTGTATCCATTCATGACAGCAAGACAGAAACAAGACAGAAAGAACACGAGCAGCACACTACACGATGGGAGGGAGATAGCGTGTACAGGTAAGGGTGTGGGATGCTTGAAGACAGGAAAGGTTACGCAGTATTCGATTCTTCTTTTTCTAGTTGTTTTTTTCCCTCTCTCTTTTAACTGAGTTTATCATTTTAATGAAGTAAAGTATTGACATGAATTATTTACCTTATCATACCCCATTGTCATCCCCTGTAGGGGTGCCGTGGCCCTGTCAGAATAAACAGCGCACCTCCCGGCCTTCTGGAAATTCTGTGCTAGGAATTCCCTCTTTTCTATCCCTCTGTCTGTGTTTCTGCCTTGTTTCTTTTCTTCTTGTCATCTCCTTCTTGTCTAGTTTCTGCCTTCTTGGTCCATTCTCCTGCCTTTTCTCTAGATAAAGATAAACAGATAACAATTCTCTTTCACCCCGAAGTCGGATATGCTGGGCCTGACTTGCCAGGCGCTTAACGGCAGCGCAAAGAATTGTCGCTCAGATGACGGACAACAGTTGCTGTCTGAGCGTTCGCCGACCAAGATGAAGAAATACACCGACCATTAACAAAAAAAAAATGCAAACGTGTGCCTATGCATGTATGTGCCGTGTGTGTGTGTGTGTGTGTGTGTGTGTGTGTGTGTGTGTGTGTGTGTGTGTATGTGTGTGTGCGTGTGTGTATGGGTGGGTGCTGTGTGTGTGTGTGTATGGGTGGTGCGGTGTGTGTGTGTGTGTGTGTGTGTTGTGTGTGGTGTGTGTGTTGTGTGTGGTATGTGTGTGTGTGTGTGTGTGTGGATGGGTGGGTGTGGGTGTGTGTGTGACGTAGATTGTTGTCGGCTTTTAAAATACTGTGTTATTTCTTAATCTGTATCGTTTAATAATGCATGCTGTGTAATTATATTTTAAAACGCCACTCATAATTTCTCTAGTTGAGACATTAAAGTATTCTTGAGTCTTGAGTGCCTTGCACCTACTGTTTGTGCGCAGGTTGTGTATGACCGTGTGTGTGTGCGTGTGCACACATACTAGCGCACGCATGCGTGCATGTGATTTTGCACTGGCAAAGAGGTATCACTGATGTTAGGGGCCTTGTATTTGTTCTCTGTGACGTGTGCAGAGAGGAAAGAGAGTTCTGCCGACAACTGGAGACTGTGTTGGAGGAATTCTGTCTGTGATAACGTTTAACGGTTTCCCGTTTAACGTGTTAATATTCATGGCTTGTAGCAAAACAAGAACTTTCTCTGTTTTGGATGTTTAAGGGTGTTTTAAAAAAATAATAAAGTAGTTATTACTTGAGTTACTGCCCCGCTGTTCGCAGTGGAAGACAATTACGTTACGTTTTAGTGCAGCAACGTCCCAGGGCTTTGACAAAAGCAGTTCTAGAGCAAATGTTGAGGAAAAGGGGATAGGGGGCAGAAGAAAACGCCAACCAACAAGACCCCGAAATCCCAACACCCAAACCCACATCGCTGACCACTGTAGAAAGGACGGAAACATCCCCTGCAGATACACATACTTCAGCACACAACACATGTTAATGGAGGAATGTCGTGGACAGCTCTGCAGTGCGGGGCCCCAAATAATTCTTCAGGGAGTTATGGGAAAACGAAGATAGTGACGAATACAGCCCGAATACTGAGAAAGCTAACACAAAACAATATAAAACAAACCAACAACAACAAAAAGAGGCGGGGGGGGGGGGGGGGGGGGGGGGGGGGGGGCGTGGAGATTCAAAATCTGAAAAAAAATTATGATTCAGAATCACTATGTTGTTCGACCTAGAAAACAAGTTTTGAAAATCTATTTTTCTTTGACAGAAAATTGGGAAAATAATTCTGTTCACGTGTTGTTTGTTGGAAATGCTGTAAAGAAAGGTTTAACAGGAACGCTTTTTAACAGGAAAGAACTCTTTTTTTTCGACAATTCAGTCAAGAAATATTTTTGCTAAATCCCAAGGACTTGATAATTTTAATTATCATCACGATGACAATAACGATGACGTTGATAATGATGACAATGGCCACCAAGCATGTCAAAAGTTCCCACCCGGAGTTGATTTAATATTATTACTATTATCATTGTTGTTGTTGCTGCTGCTGCTGTAGTTATCATTGTCACTATAATTATTACTATTATCATTATCTTTAGTGTTGTTGTTCTTCTTCTGAACATTGTTGTTGTTGTTGATGATGATGTTGATGTTACAGTAAGCATCTCGAATAAACGAAGGTGACAGACAACATTAACACATCAAGATTTTTTAGACCTAGCAGAGACCTTTCTGAGGAAGCTATTAAGAAGATAAGATAAAACCATCTGCTTTAATCAACATAAAACAATAAACAAAAACATTGAAACACACAAAACCAAGGGAATAATCTAAAAAATTTAAATTGAAACTGGACACAAATAGACCACCACCATCACACCACCACCACCACCCCACCAACCCCAGCAAAAAACAAACAAACCAAAACCAAAACAGAAAGGGAGACAGAAAGCTAACTAGCAAAAGGACAATGAAGGAAGCTTCTCCCTCAATATATTTATATATATATATAATAATAATAATAATGTATGGAATTTACATAGCGCTGAATCTTGTAAAGCAACAAATCAAAGCGATATATATATATATATATATAAACTAAAAACCAGGAAAAGTTCCAGAAAGTTGTGAAGCTTATAGAAGACATTCACTTAGAAATAATATATAATTATAGCAATAAACAGGAACTGCTACTGGAAGTCAAAATGCGTGGGGAAGATTGTAATTAAACATAACACGCAGGCACAAAACCAAACAAACAAACAAAAAATTAAACAAAACTACACAACAAATAAAAAAATTTACATACAAACAAAAACACCAATACAGAACTTTCTTTTAGGGAAGATTTCAACTTAAGATATTAAACAGTTAGCAAAAATGATTTTATCCCCTCAAAATTCGGTGAATCTTTTTATTTGTCCATATCACAGCAATAGGAAAGCCAAATGACAGGAAGACAGCCAATGGCCTACTGTCCTCTGATGACTTGCAACAGACTGCAACGCCAGTGCATTTTATTGCTCTTAAAAGTTCAACGGAACCATGAAGCTAAATAACTCTAAACGTTAAACTATAATTGGCTTATAGGAACTATTTAGCGAAATAACTGCAAATTAAAACGTTGAAAAGTGATAAGCTAAAAGGAATTACGTAGTGGAATAGCTATACATTCAAACGCTGAAAAGTGATTAGCTAAAACGAATTACGTAGTGAAATAGCTACACATTCAAACGCTGGAAAGCGACTGGCTAAAACGAATTACATGGCAAAATAAACGAGGATTAAAACCCTGAAACATGATTAGCTAAAAGGAATTATGTAGTCACAAAACTAAGAACGTTCAAACTATGGTTTTAAGATGATAATGACTGTTATCAAAATTATCATCATCATTATGACTACTATTATCGTTTCATTATCAACATTTCTTCGTGTTTTTATAATTATTCTCATCGATGTACGTGCCTGTTAGTGTTGTAATTGCCCTTTATGGGATTATTATTATTATTATTATTATTATTATTATCGTTCTTCTTCTTCTTCTTGTTACTGTTGTTGAACCACCACCACCACCCCACACCACTAAAAAACAACAAGAACAAAATATCATCACAATATAATACTAATAATAATAATAATGAAGACCATGACGATCATTTCATTACAATTATCGTGTAACAAAATCAAATACCATTTTATTGTTATTATTATTATTATTATTATTATCTCATCGTTATTTTCTTCTTCTTGTGTGTTGTTACTGTGTTGAACCACCACCCACTAACAACAACAATAATAATAATAATAATAATAATAATGATGATGAAGACCATGACGATCATTTCATTACAATTATCATGGTAATCATCACAATTACCATTGTTATTATCATTATTATTATTATTATCATTATTAAGGTAAACTCATGTTTTCCTAAACGAAATCTCCCAGGCGTAGAGGAAGGGGTTGGAAAAAAAAAAGGGCCCCAGAGGGGACTTTGCTGAGGTCACGAGCACCGCCACGATGACGTTGATGCATGACGTCGGCGTGCATACGTCAGTCACTTCACTGGCTTTGCCAACGCCACTCCACAATGAAAGAATGGCATGTGACCTCTGCACACTGTGTGTGCCTGCCTGCCTGCCTGCCTGCCTGCCTGCCTGTGGGGGTAGCCTACTTACTCTTGGCTGATAAATCACAACACTGCAAGGAAGCCGGTTTTCAGTGCTTGACAAAACCCGAACTCCATTCATGGAAGAATAGGCTCACGGTGATTTCTGTCTGTCTGTCTGTCTGTCTGTCCCGTCTGTCTGTCCCTCTGTCGTCTCTCTCCTCTCCCCTCCACTCTCTCTCTCCTCATCCCCTCTCTCTCTCTCTCTCTCTCTCTCTCTCTCTCTCTCTCTCTCTGTCACACTGTCGGGGTTAAAATGTCTTCCCAATTTGTACGAAATCGGAACATTTTATTATTGTTTACAATTAGCGTTTTTCATATATATGAATTAATAAAATATTCAATCGTCAAATTGATAAATACGCAAACAAATAAAAGATTTTTTAAAATTTCAACGCTTTTTTTTTTTTTAGGCTATACAATCAAATTTCATGTGTACAACAACAATGAAGAGATAACACTGTTAAAGGTGTGTGTATGTGTACGTGCGCGCGTGCGTGTTTTGTTTAGCTTTTGTAGGATTTGGTTTAGTGATTTTTTTTTTATGCCAGAACTGGTTGTGTACTGTGGAAACGACTGAAAGCTGTGCTATGAGGGCAGGGCAGGGCAGGGCAGGGCAGGGCAGGGCAAGGGCAGGGCAGGGCAGGGCAGGGTGGCTTTACCAGGAATACAATGAATGTTTCTCTCTTCCTCCTCCTCCCATCTTGACCCCATCCTCCACACTGTCTACAGGTGGGCCACTGCAGTGATGAGGCTTCGCAATGATCACATCATCACATTGATCCCTCTTTAAATCACATCATCACATTGATCCCTCTTTAAATCACATCACCACATTGATCCCTCTTTAAATCACATCATCACATTGATCCCTCTTTAAATCACATCATCACATTGATCCCTCTTTCAATCACATCATCACATTGATCCCTCTTTAAATCACATCATCACACTGATCCCTCTTTAAATCACATCATCACATTGATCCCTCTTTCAATCACATCATCAAATTGATCCCTCTTTAAATCACATCATCACATTGATCACTCTTTAAATCAGATCATCAAATTGATCACTCTTTAAATCAAAATGGTCACTCTATTTTTTTTAAATCACTCTTTAAAAAAAAAGAAAAAAGTATCACTCTTTAAATCAAATAATCAAATTGATCATTACTTAAATCAAACTGATTACCCTTTAAATCAAATCATCAAATTGATCACTCTTTAAATCAAACTGATTACTCTTTAAATCAAATCATCAAACTGATCCCTCTTTAAATCAAAATATCAAATTGATCGCTCTTTCAATCGAATCATCAAAATTGATCACTTTTCACATCAAATCATCAAACTGATCAAATCAAACACGATCAATCTTTAAATTGAATTATCAAATTGACCAATCTTTGAATCAAACTGATCACTGTAAACCAAATACATAACCTGATAGTTCTTTTAATCAAATAATCGAACTGGCAATTGTTTAAATCAAAGAGTCCACGTGATGATTCTATAAATCGACTAAATGATAAATAATGCTACTTAGATAAACCGTGAGGGTTTTTCGGGATAAAGGTGTTGTAGTGACAAGTGGACTTTTTATCTGGGTGTTTTAGGGGATCTGTTCTATTTTTATTTCATGCCATCGCAAATATCGTGTATCGCTATTCAGAATAAAATTCTTATCACTAACAAATTTTAATCACTTGTGTGTGTGTGTGTGTGTGTGTGTGTGTGTGTGTGTGTGTGTGTGTGTGTGTGTGTGTGTGTGTGTGTTGGAGGGGTGGGGGGGGGGGGGGTGTTACTGTCTTGTACACTCTAGCCAGATAAGTGGATATCTCATTAGCTAGAAAAGTGGATATCTAATTAGCTAGAAAAGTGGATATCTCATTAGCTAGAAAAGTGGATATCTCATTAGCTAGAAGAGTGGATTTCTAATTAGCTAGATAAGTGGATATCAAATTTCAAACGAAATAAATAAAGGGGGAAAAAATGAACAGAAAAATGAGTAGATGAATAAAACAAATAACATCCCCCCCCCACCCCCCACCCCCACCACCACACTTAGGTAGCCGTATTCCAACTTCGGGGACGTAGTGAATGAATGAATGAAGGAATGAATGAATGAATGAATGAAGGAATGAATGAATGAATGAAGGAATGAATGAATGAATGAAGGAATGAATGAATGAATGAAGGAATGAAGAAATGAATGAAGGAATGAAGGAATGAAGGAATGAATGAAGGAATGAAGGAAGGAAGGAAGGAAATGAATGAAGGAATGAAGGAAGGAATGAAGGAAGGATATGAATGAAGGAATGAAGGAAGGAATGAATGAATGAAGGAATGAAGGAAGGAATGAAGGAAGGAATGAGAATGAATGAATGATGAATGAATGAATGAGGAATGGAAGGAATGAAGGAATGATGACATGAATGGAATGAAGGAATGAATGAAGGATGAAGGAATGAGGAATGATGGATTGAAGGAATGAATGAATGAAGGAATGAATGATGAAGAAAGAATGAATGAATGGATGAGGAAATGGAATGAATGAATGAGGAAGAATGGATGAATGATGAAGGATGAAGGAATGAATGAGGAAGGAAGGAAGGAATGAAGGAATGAAGGAAGATGGATGAAGAGGAATGAATGATGATGAAGGAATGATGAATGAATGAAGGAGAAGGAATGATGAGTAGGAATGAAGGATGATGAGGAAGGATGAAGGAGGAGGAAAGAAGGAAGGAAGGAAGGAAGGATGAGGAAGAAGGAGGAAGGATGATATGAATGGAGAAACAAATTCTTCTTAAAAGGAAAAAAATAGAACCATAGGATTCTTCACAATGATGACTCTTCGGTTGCGCTTCTGACTTCAGTGTTGCCAACATTTAGATGGATATTGGTAGCTTGTGGGAAAATCTGTGTGGTGTGTGTGTGTGTGTGTGTGTGTGTGTGTGGTGTGTGTGTGTGTGTGTGGTGTGTGATTTTTTAACTTCTGTTTGTTATCTGCTCGCTTTCGAAGGTGTTAGTTTTGATGTAGTTCTCTTTGGATCTTGTAATTTGCATGTCTGTCGTCTGCCTGTTTGTTGGTTGTGTTTGTTTGGTGACTGGTTCGTTTTTTGATGGTTTCATCCAGGCTGAGTGTGTTTGAGTCTTTCTGCCTGTTCTCGTCTGGCTAACAGCTTAGTCATCTGGTCTTTCTGTCGTCTGCGTATTGAACTTTTGTGTGTCCCGTTAAACGTTCTTCCATTTCTTCCTCCCAGTGTGTTCCACTTCGTTCTATCGTGCGAGCGGGTTTCGTGTTGGCGCATGCTTACTGCCTTTTCCAGGAAAGGAAGGGATGGGAAAGGGGGGGGGGGGGGGGGGGGGGGGGGGGGCTTCTTTTTCTCCCCTTACTTTTCTTGGACATTTATGTCTCTGTTTACTGGCGCCTCTTTTTTTTTTTCAAAGCTAAAGAGAAAGAGAGGGAAAGAGAAAGGGAGAGAGAGAGGAGGAGAATGAGAATGAATGAATGAATGAATGAATCTTTCTCTTTATTTTTCAAGGGTAACCGAATAAGCATGCACATACTTTTTTTTTCATCCGGCTCTTGCCCTGATTAGGGACTATCAACAAAACAAGGGGGAAAACCCTACTACAACAACGCCAACATGATTTAAAAAAGAGATAAGTGTATATTTAACAATATATAACCCCTAACTGACCTGAACGTTAATGTCAAGAGATACATATTTTTTTTAAAGAAAAGAGACAGAGAGAGGGAGGGAGAGAAAGGGAGGGAGAGCGAGAGAGGAGTAATGGGGGGGGGGGGGGGGGGGAGGGGGAGAGGGAAGGAGGAGGATCGGAGGAGAAGGAGGAGGAGGCCGAGAAAGAGAGAGAGAGAGGAAAGGAGCGCAACATACAGATAAAAAGAAAACACTTGAGATTTGTTCGGATTTTTGTTTGTTTGTTTGTTTGTTTGTTCGAAAACCAAACATCTAAACAAATCTTAAGTGCACATATCGCTTTCTAGTTGTTGGTTTGGTTTTTTTAGGTTTGTTTGGTTTTTTTATAGTCTACTTGGTTTTGTAAACCATGACTGTTTTTGAGGAAAAGCCACCTTCCCAGTTGCACAATAACACAATCCATGCTTAGCGTTTTCATGGCCCTCCACAGTCCACTTGCCGAGAAATGATCGATACATGTCAACAGACGGACAAACAAATGAATAAGTAAATTAACATATATAGCAATTAGATGAGTCAATAAAGAAATACAACGTGTTTCTCAAACTCCACTACAGCCGAATAATAATAATAATAATAATAATAATAATAATAATAATAATGTATGGAATTTATATAGCGCTGAATCTTGTAAAGCAACAAATCAAAATAAATAAGAGAGGGGTTGGATGATTGAACATACTGGGCAAAATGAATGAAAGTTTGTGCAAAACTGGTGAAAATGTGTGCAAAATGATGAACATTTGTAAAAATGGATGAAATGGTGTGCAAAACGGGTGAAAATTTGTGCAGGTGCAAAACTGGTGAAAATTTGTGCAAAGTGGATGAAATGTTGTGCAAAATGGATGAATGTTATGTGCAAAAGAGATTAACTTTTCTGTAAAATGAATGAAATTTTGAAGGCCAAGAAAAGTTCAGAATGATAACAAAGACATGGGCACACACACACACACACACACACACACACACACACACACACACACACACACACACACACACACACACACACACACGCAGAAGCATATCATTCCTTGCATATCATTCTGTAATAAATGATGTGAACATCAGAATGGACCTGTTTAAATATTCACTGATCATCACTCTTGTGTTTTCTTTTCCTTTCCCCTCCCCATTTCTATCATTACTTATATTTCATAATTACCATCATCAACAGGAAACACAAACTTATATTGTGAGGATACTGTGAAGAACTTCAGGTTAAAATTAAAATTAACACAGGCCTACAAAAAACAGGAGGGGGGGAAGGAGTACCCACCTACTTGAAACCAACATAGTAAAATATTGCATGTGTTGCGCAATTAATTTTCGTAAATAACGCAGGTGTGTTTTGTTTTTTCCTGCGGCTTTTTCTTTCTTTATCAAAAAAAAGAATGTGCGTGTGTAAAAAAAACAACCCAAAAAAACCCCACACACACACACACAAAGTGTTGGATTTTTTCAAACTTACTATCTCTTTTTCTTTCTTTATTAAAAAAACAACATGACATTTGTGTTAAAAAAGGAAAACAAAAAACAAAACAAAAACACACACACACTTTAAAGGAAACCTACTCGGTAGCGCCAATGTGTTTCATGGCGAATCGTAAACTTCGTGGCCTAAACTTAAACGACGATTGTGTTTCCACTTTGTAACTGGATACAGAAATACACTTATTTGCTACCGTCACCACCAAAAAAAAGTCACAGAGATTATTTCCAGGTATGTGTTGTTATGTGGTGAGGAAGGGCGTTACGGCTGACATTGATCCTATCAATTTGTTTGATATAAATTAATTCTTGTGTTGTTGTTGTTCAAATATTGGAGAGCAACCATTTTTACAGAAGAAGGGAGGGGGTGGCAAGGTGGGAGGGGGAGGGGGGTATAGTCGCTGATCTTTTTACGTCCCTTAGTAGCAAACATCGTTTCTCAAATCAGTATGCACAATATTTTTTTCCGCTTTTATTTCGAGGATAATGGAATCAGTACTCGTGTACTGTTTTTTTACAACCAGTCTCCGTGTGCATGCGATTTTGTAAATTTTGTCATCCGTTCCTACCAGCACACAATGGCCTACCCTTCCAAAAATACGGCACAGGTTTTAACGTGAGCGCAAGATGTTCTGCGTGCGCTCACACACGGGAGCTCAGTTTATAGTCTGTCTTGAAGGACTGTTGGGGAGAGTGGAGTGGGCACTGATGTTGACTGATAACTGATACTGTGTTGATGCGCTGAACCTTGCCTCTTGTGATGTGTGGTACTATTTACTATTTGTCTGATGCACACAAATATTTGTTGGTTTTCAAATATTGCAGACAAACCATTTTTAAAGTACGAGAAACAAGAGAGATTGGGCGGGGACGGGGTAAGCAAGGATGTGTGTGTGTGTTTGAGTGTTTGAGAGAGAGAGAGTGAGAGAGAGAGAGAGAGAGAGAGAGAGAGAGAGTGTGGTGTGTGTGTGGTGTGTGTGTGTGTGTGTGTGTGTGGTGTGTGTGTGTGTCAAGTCAAGTCAAAATTTTATTTCCAGATGGTACATTGAATAAGCAATGCATTTGTTTTTTGTCATCAAGCCATCTAAGAACAAATTTTTAATGATTATACTAAGATACCACATTATTGCATCATTTACCATTAAATTAAACCAGTAAAAAAAGGAAAATCGATAAGGTAATACATTGAAAATACAAATTACCACATATATATATATGCACGCACACACATACTCATACACACCTGCGCGCGTGCGCGCTCACGTCTACACACACATTTAAATAAAAACTGTTTTAAGAATTTTTTTAAAAATCATAAAACTTCAGGACAAACAAATTACTTCACCTACTATTATTTCATCCATTCTTACACGTTTATACTTAAGATAATAAAAAGGTACAGGAACAAAACGTTAGAAAATACTAGGCATACGTTGCTTCATTACTGACAATATTGCCTTCAATGACCTCCCTCCTCTCCTCCTCCACCCAGCAAACGTGTGTGTGTGTGTGTGTGTGTGTGTGTGTGTGTGTGTGTGTGTGTGTGGTGTGTGTGTGTGTGTGTGTGTGTGTGTGTGGGGGAGGGGATGAGGGGGATATAGTCGCTGCTCGTTTTGCGTCCGCTAGTAGCAAACATGGTTTTTCATTATTAGTATGCACAAAGCATTGGGAATCACGCGCACGGATGTATGTATGTGTGTGTGTGTGTGTGTGTATGTATGTATGTATGTATGTATGTATGTATACATGTATGTATGTATGTATACATGTATGTATGTATGTATGTATGTATGTATGTTATGAGTGTGTGTGTGTCCATGCGTGCGGAGTTGTGTGGGTGCGTGGGTGCGAGTGTGTGTGTGAATGTGTGAGTGTGTATAAGTGTGTATGAGTGTGTGTTTGCGTGCGCGCGCGCTTGTGTGTGTGTGTGTGTGCGTGCGCGCGTGTATACTCTCTCTCACTCTCTGTCTCACACACACACACACCCACACACACACACACAGGTACAAAGAGACAGACTGACCAATAACAATGCTATGATGTATGAATGTATGAATGTATGTACCATGATCTTGAAGGGTGGGGGCCAGATACGTTTCGCTCCCAATAGTTCACTGCTTTTTTTTTTTCTTTTATAAAGGTTTGTTTTCTCTCTCTCTCTCTCTCTCTCTCTCTCTCTTCTCTCTCTCTCTCTCTCTCTCTCTCTCTCTCTGAGCTGTGCATGTAAATATTTGTACGTGTACTTGTTTGCTTGCCACACACACATGTATAAGTGCGTTTGTGTGTGTGTGTGTGTGTTGTGTGTGTGTGTGTGTGTGTGTGTGTGGGTGTGTGTGTGTGCGTGCGTGCGTTCGCATGCATGCGTGCGTCCATGGCAGCGTGTATATATACACGCAATGTGCATATATTATACACGGTGTGTATATATGCTTTTGCAAGATAGGGAAATAGAGAAAGGGCATGAAGAGTGTTTGGGTCTGTGAATGTATAATCATATACCAGTAGCATGCCCTTTGGAGATAAGGACTGTCCCTAAACATTATGCTCACCAGCGTTATTTCAACATCCTGCCTGTCCCTGTTTTAAAGTATCACGTTTTCTGTCCCTTTTTCTTGTTGGTTTTGTTGCCTTTATTATTAGGAGGTATTGTTTGATTCTCCTTCAACTAATAACATATGTTGAAAATAATAATTAGAAAGGAAGAAAAGAGTAGATGAAAAAAAACACCTGAAAAGTACATGAAACCATCAAGGGGTGAACAGAATGTGATTTTTGTTTCTTTTGTTGTTGTTTTTTGTTTAATCTCTTAGATCTATAATTAAAATATCTTCTGCACATAAAAAATACCCCACAACTTTTATCCAAAGGCCTATAAATTGAAACCCTCATTCCCTGAAACTCTCTTCCATCTCATTTCTAGCAAAGCCTTTACAAGTTATTCACTTCCCCAAAGTTTTCACATTGAAAAAGAACTCTGAGACCTTATTTCCTGAAAATTGCCTGTACCTGGCACAAGAGTGAAATCAGCAGACATCCCCCCACCCCACCCCTAACCCACCCCAATAGGATCTCTCCTCCTTCTGACTCTTCCTGGTCTGGGGGAAGGGGGGGGGGGGGTGTTGACACAGAGATGGAAAGTGATAAAAAGGCAGGTGGTTTTTTTTTTCCTTTATGATTGTGGATACTTGGTTAGACTTCCCTGTGTACTGTAGCTTGTCATGTCTGCTGGGGCCTTCCTTCTTCCTCCTGTACAGCACACCTCTTCTCTCTCCCTCCTCCCTCTCTCTCTCTCTCTCTCTCTCTCTTTTCTCTCTCTCTCTCTCTCTCTCTCTCTCTCTCTCTCTTTCTCTCTCTCTCTTCTCTCTCTCTCTCTCTCTCTCTCTTCCTCTATCTCTCTCTCTCTATCTCTTCTCTTCTCTCTCTCTCTCTCTCTCTCTCTCTGTGACATGAACAGTCATGTCAGCATGTCTACACAAATATGGGAAGCTTCTTTGAGCCTAGGCTACTGGCAATGTGCAGATATTTTATTACCTGGATTTTTTTTATATTATTATTATTATACTTTAAATAATTGTTGTTATGATGATGGTGATGATGATGATTTCATTATAATATTATATTTCTTCTTCTCATTATTATTATTATTATTATACTTTAAATAATTGTTGTTATGATGATGGTGATGATGATGATGATTTCATTATAATATTATATTTCTTCTTCCCATTATTATTATTATTATTATTATTATAATATTATCATTATTACAATAACATTAATATTATCACTATTGTCATTAATATTATCACTATTGTCATTATCATTATATCATGCATATTATCATTTTCATCATCATCCCTATCATCATTATCACATTTATTTTTATATTACATGTATAATACCCCTCTCTCACTCTTTAATTAATATATAACTATCAGAAGTCTTTTTCTCATCATCATCACTATTATCATCATTTTTCTGATCATTATTTAGATAACCATTATTATTATAATCATTGTTGTTGTTTGCTACTGCTACTGGGTTTTTTAATATCATTTTGTTGTGTCAGAATAAAGGCATATGTGTAATAGAATAAAAGAAGACAGCTGATGAGACATATATGCACACACAAGCAAACACACACACAGGCACACACACAGAGGGGCACACACACACACAACACACACACACACACACACACACACACACACACACAAGCAAAACAGACAATACACATGCAGAAAACAGGGTACATTTATATTTTGTGAATTAAAACACACTGAAGACAACACAGACAAAACAACAGGCAGACTGACAGATTGCCAAACTGGTATCAACATTTCACTGACAGCCAAAAATACTGAGAGGGGGTGGAGGGAGGATGGAAGGGGAAGGGGATAGGAAGAAAGTTAAGGGTGGGAGAAAAAAGAAATGTGGTTAATGGAAAAAAAAGATAAATCTCAGAAACAAAGGACAACATGCAGAAATTAACAGTTGAGAAGACAGACACATACAATAAGTCATAGACAGTACATCACACATGCCAATAGAAAATTAAATAAATGCTGACAAACGTTGACATATATTGCAAGCACACACACACACACACACACACACACACACACACACACAAACACACGTACACACCACACACACACACAACACACAGTACACACACACACACACACACACACAAACACACACACACACACCACACCACACACACCACACACGTACACACACACACACACACACACACACGTACACACACACACAAACACACACACACACACACACCATGGTCCAACACAACAACGTAACCAGCACACGTGGCTGGCTCTGTCTCTCTCTCTCTCTCTCTCTCTCTCTCTCTCTCTCTCTCTCTCTCTCTCTTTCTCGTCTCTGTCTCTGTTCACTGTCTCCACGTTTCACACTGTGTTGAAGTCTGCATCACGCAGCAGGAACACACACAGCAAAGGAAGGGTACCTGGTGTCTCCCACAGAACAGAGGGAGGGCACACCCAGCATCTTGTGAAGGGTACATACAGAACAGGCCTGCAGTGGAAGGAATCCTCTTCCCCCGCTCTGCTCTCTCTCCTCTCTCTGCCTCTACACTTCGCCATCATTCTTCTCTCTTACCCCACATCACTCAGTCAGTCCACATGCTGCTTGAGAATGTAATTATGCATGCTTTCTATAACAGAATACATAATGAAATAGCTCAACTGCCACTAACGTGAAGTTTCGTGCAGTATTTGGCTTGGGTGACTGGTATGTATATCTATGCCATCTTTCCCATTATCTTCATCGTTTATTTTATCCACCTTCAATTCCTACTTTTCTTCTACACATCGAGTGGATTACATCTCGAATGTATGCGCTTGTAAATTCACGACAGCAAGCAGATTGTCAGAGAGCGGCGATGTCTGAATGAGTAAAACATGCTCCCTCCCGAAACAAAAACAAATGAACACGACAGCATGCGCCAATACTGGCACCCTACAGGACAGGAACAAGCCTCGAAAAACTAGTTTCACGTCTCGACATACCACATCTCGAGCCTTACCTTGATGAAGAAGGGCTTAATCAACGATCTAGTCCACTTGGATCGGACATTAGCTCCAAATCCACACAGTATGTGCAGTTTACAAGCGGCTTCTCTTTCACTCTCTCTCTCACACACACACGTACTTTGCAGAACAGC
>CM054136.1:3382394-3414894 GCA_028751875.1 Rapana venosa | reverse complement strand
TGACAGAATTTTTTAGTTTTTAAGTAAGTGGCTTCTTGCATCAATGCGCTCTGCCCTGGGAGAGCAGCCCACATGTCAATTAGAGAAATGTACTGTAACTAACTATCGATTACTTCTTGGTCGTCGTCGTCAAACGCTCACACAGCAACTATTCTTGTCTGTCACATGAGCGGAATGCGTTGTGCTGCCGTTAAGCGCCTGTCAAGTCAGGCCCAGCACATCCGACTTCGGCCTGGGAGAGAATGGTTGTCTTTTAGGTCTTTCTGTGAAAAAGGCAGGAGAATAATATGGCAGAAAATAGAAAAGGCGGAGGTGACGGGAAGAAAAGGAACAAGGCAGAAAGAAAGAGAGGGATAGAACAGAGGGAATTCCTGGGACACTATCCAGAAGGTGGGGATACTATTTATACTGACAGGCCCCCGGCATCTCCACGGGGGGAATATTGTATAATATACAATACAATACAACACAACACAATACAACACAACACATTACAATACGATACAACACAATACAATGCAATACAAATCAACACAATACAACACAATACAACACAATACACATACCAACACAACAACAACACAACACAATACAAAATCGTTCAACACGAACGCAATGCAGTCCAACGCAACACAACACGAGACAATACAACAGAACACAAACAACACAACACAAAACAATATGACGCAACACAGCACAGGAGAAGACCACACAACACAACACCACGCCACACAACGCCACACAACACAAAAAACCACACCACACAAACACAAAAACCACACCACACAAAACCACACCACACAACACAACACAACACAACAGTATTCAAAAACTGAACAAGAAGCACAAATACAAGAACTAAAATAAATTGGGGGTTTTTGGTGGTTGTTTTTGGTTGTTTTGGGGACGGGATAGCTCAGTGGTCAGAGCACTCGCTTTCCCCCAGCCAAGTTAAGCAGTGTCGTGCGTGGTTACCAGTTGGATGGGTGACCGTTTGCGCGCCTTGGCTTCAGTACAGTTCCCCAGTTCACCCAGCTGTAAATGGGTACCTGCCCTCTTTAGGGTCAGGGAAGGTAAAGCAGCGAGGGAGAGGAGATGGGCGCCGCCCTCAATATGCTGGCCCTAGAGAAGTGAGGTCTTTGACGCCTCGCTCCCCTACGACCTTATAGGTTATGGGACTCCTTTACCTTACCTTTACCTAACACGCAGTCCATCCAATTCCCTCCAAATGTTGGCCTCTTATCGGGACACACGTCCCCTGGTCATCCCTGTACCTAACAGGCAGAAAGTCAACCACAGTCTCAGAAAAGACCAGGAACAGAGGTGACTGGTTCCAGATATAGCCAGCATTTGCACCCAGTTGAATTCTGACGTAAATCGATGATCTAGGCTAGAAATAGTTATCTTTTTCTGTTTGTTGGTTATTTTTTTAATTGAGGCTGAAATGTAGGTGTAGATTTTGATGATTGTGTTTGTGATGGTGGAAGGTGGTGTTCGTTGTCATGTACTTGTGTTGTCGTTATAGTTGTCGTCGTGGTTGTTGTTGTTGTTGTAGCTGCTGCTGCTGTCTTCTTCTTCTTCTTCTTCTTCTTCTTCTTCTTCTTCTTCGTTTTCTTATTCATTTGCTTCTTCTTCTTTGCATTCTTCGTTTTCTTCTTCTTCTTTGCATTCTTCGTTTTCTTCGTCTTCTTCGTTTTCTTTGTCTTCTTCTTCGTTTTCTTCTTCATTGCACTCTTCTTTCTCTTCTTCTTGATCACCGTCGTCGTCCTTCTCCTCATCATCATCACTACCACGACCACCACCGCACTACCACCACCACCATCATTAATGTCATAATGTGGTCTAGAGGTAACGCGCCTGTCTAGAAAGCGAAAAGTCCGGGTCTGAAGTGTGCGGCGGTTCGTACCCCGTTTGGACCGGAAATTTTTCCCCCATCCATTAGACCATGAGTGGTGGTCTGGGCGCTAGTCTTTCGGATGAGACGATAAACCGAGGTCCCGTGTGTTACACGTAATTATTTAGCGCAGGTAAAAGAACCCACGACAACAAGAGAGTTGTCCCTGGCAAAATTCTTAGAAAAAAGCCACTCTGATAGGGAAACAAATACAGCTGCAGAAAAAAAAAAAAAAAAAAAAGGGTGAAAGGGTGGCGCAGCGCTAAGTGGCGACGCGTTCTCCCGCTCTCCCCGGGTAGAGCAGCCCGAATTTCACGGAGAGAAATCTGCCGTGACTTAAAGTAAAATCTGAGCGCTTTGATTTGTTGCTTTACAAGATTCAGCGCTATATAAATTCCATACATTATTATTATTATTATTATTATTATTATTATTATCATCATCAAATTCAAAAAACAAACCAATCCTAACCTGTTCGTCTCAAAAACGAACAAAAAGATACAACCACCAGCACCTCCACTAACAACAACAACCACAACACACACACACACACACACATATCAACAAAAAGCGCATAAACACAATAAGTAAATAGAAGGAACGACAAAGCGAAGCTGCTATCATTTCTTGTAGGACGCTTTACTGAACTGTCGTGACTTCCTTCACGCGTGCACAGCTGCATGTTGCACACAGGACCACAGTTGACCACCTCTTCCTAAAGACCAGCCTCTGCACCCCAGCCAGCCACCGGGTCATGCATCGAGTGGATCGGTGGTCTAGAGGTAACGCGCCTGTCTAGAATGCGAAAATTCCGGGTCGGGTGTGTGCGTGGTTCGTACCCCGTTTGGGCCCGAATTTTTTCCCCATCCATTAGACCATGAGTGGTGGTCTGGGCGCTAGTCTTTCGGATGAGACGATAAACCGAGGTCCCGTGTGTTACACAAAATTTTTCAGCGCAGGTAAAAGAACCCACGGCAACAAGAGAGTTGTCCCTGGCAAAATTCTTAGAAAAAAGCCACTCTGATAGGGAAACAAATACAGTTGCACACAAAAAGGCAAAAAAGAAAGAAAAAAAAAAGGGTGGCGCTGCTCTTGTGGCGACGCGCTCTCCCCGGGGAGAGCAGTCCGAATTTCACGCAGAGAAATCTCGTGACTTAAAGTGGTATAAAAAATTTTAAAAATAAAGTCTGGTGGCCCAGGCCCTGGGAGGGGGGTGAAGCTGCCCCCTCACTGCTGGCTGCCTTAGCCTGGAGGTCACCCACTCCATGTGTCCCGCCACTCAGGGCGCTTTGCCTGACGTGCGGGGCCTCCCTGGTTAGGGGCCAACTTCGCCGTGTGCAGCCTTTAGGTCAGTCATTGTGAGGTCGTAGGTCACTTCCATGGAACTCCTTTTTTTTTTTCATGGTAAACGTGCTTTCGCTGCGTTAGAGAACAACAAGGGAGGTAAGCGCTTTGATTTGTTGCCTTGCAACATTTAGCGCTATGTAAATTCCATATCATCATCATCATCATCATCATCATCATCATCATCATCATCGTCATTATTATTATTATTATTACTAGTAGTAGTAGTAGTAGTAGTAGTAGTAGTAGTAGTAGTAGTAGTAGTAGTAGTAGTAGTATCATTCACTGTGCATTGATGTAGATGTCTCTTTGTCCCGTTACTTGTCTACGAATGGTGAAGCCCGTCACGCTCAAGTTCTTCCTCATTTCAAACGGTTGTCACTTTGAAGGGAATCAGCCACAAATGGCCGGGCATATGTATTATCAGCAACCAAGCTGGCTTATGCTTTATCATTCGTTATCTCTCGTTGTTTGCTTCATGTTGTCTTCAGTCAAGAATGCAGTATCGGTGAAAAGGCTCCACTGCCATCACACAGCCGTGGGCTGCACTAGATTCTGTCAGAATGTCATCCAACAGGAGTTCCTAAGAGAGCGGTAGTCAGCTCAGACAATCGTGGTCGAAACATTGCCATTCACCAAACCGGCCACAGGGCAGGTACCCATTTACAGCTGCCTGAACTGGGGAACTGTACTGAAGCTAAAGCGCGCAAACGGCCACCCGTCCACTTAAAAGTCGGAAAACTCGATCTTGAGACATCTCGCTTTCTTGCCGGAGGTGTTGTTGTTAGACCAGCCAGCTACATGGAAATACTTCTCCAGGGCCTGGTCTTTTGCGGCCAGTCATTAGTTGTTGTTGACATTACACATTGGGTGAGAAATTCGCATGTATAACTGCTTTCAATACCTGCAATATCAGGAACCAGCATGCGACTTCAGAGTATTTGTTCTCCTTGTAATGGAGACTACAGGTTGCTATGCTAAGAGCTTGTTATTGATGAAGACAACCCCCATGTATCATGTCAAAGCATAAAATTCAAGACATAATGCAGGCTTTCCTAAGAGAAGGCCTTAGCGCTGCTGACATCAGTTACTGACAGGGCTCTTTGCCTGGGTTATGTATTTCAGGTTGGAGAATATCAAACCTCAACTGTCTCCAGGCCGCTGTCATCGGTAGGAGCTCCACGCAGTGCCACCAGGGCTTGCCGCCATCTTTGTCTATCTCTGCTGAGTTCTGCGATCTCCAGTAGCCCTCCTCCCAGACCACTGATCTCAGTGACGTTGGCAGTGTAGGATGTTGCTGGTCTGCCTCTTTTCCTTCTGCCCTCGACCTTACCTTGGAGAAGTGCCGTCATTGTTTCTGTGGTTATCAATTTTGGCCAACGTATGTCTTTGCACTAGGAGTCAGTCATCAATACTTTCATTTATCTGTTCTTTCGGACCAGTTGACCTACACGTCACATGTAGAGTCACATTTCGGCAGCCTTTATTTTTTCTCTTTCCAATGTTCGTAGTGTCCAGGTTTCTGACCCATACAGCAACACAGGCCAGCTACGTGGTTTCTCAATTCTAATGTTGAGATGTTTAGGTATGCCTCTAAGAAGAGGTGACAACGCTGTAGAAAATAATCAAAGTGTATTCTGAAAACCAAACAGGGAGTGTCTGGAGATGTAGCTAAAACATGGCTCATGCACAGACACTTTTTTCGTCCCCCTACCTCCCTCCCCTCCCTAAATCCGCTCTTCCTACATGTATGCTAACGCACACACGCGCGCGCGCGCCTCAGACCACTCAAATGTCTTAAAAGACCATCAGACTTCCACACAGACAGTTTATGAGTCCATTGCAAAGACATTGGAGAATGTTCGGAGTAATTCTAAAGGCAGGTTTAAGGTAGGTTCTTAAGGTAGAGGGGGGGGGGGCAGTTTTGCTTTGTTTTACTTTGGGGTGTTTTTGTTTCGTTTTTCTTGGGAAGGTAGGGTGGGGAATTCCTTTTTGCTGGGGCGGGGGAAGGGTGGTGGTGGTGGTGGTGGTGGTGGTGGTGGTGGTGGTGGTGGTGGTGGTGATGATGATGATGATGATGGTGGTGGTAGTGGTGGTGATGATTGTGGTGGTGGTGGTGGTAGTGGTGGTGATGATGGTGGTGATAATGAAGGTGGTGGTGGTGGTGGTGATGATGATGATGATGGTGGTGGTGGTGGAGGCATGTTTCATCGCTCTGTCCTGTCTGTAGGTCTGTCTGTGTCGCTGCATGTGTGCTGTCTGTCTGTCTGTTTCTGTCTGTCTGTCTGTCTCTGTATGTATCTCTCTCAAATGTTTTTCTCTCTGTCTATATAGTTATCTGTCTGTCTGTCTGTCTCCCTCTCTCTCTGTCTCTATCTCTCTCTGTCTCTATCTCTGTCTGTCTCTCTGTCTGTCTATCTCTACGCACCTCTCTCGCTCTCTCTCTCTTTCTCTGCTCTTTCCCAAAGAAGACATGTTATTTGAAGGCTTGCAGGGCCTGGTCTTTTGCGGCCAGTCATTAGTTGTTGTAGACGTCAGGCGTTCCCCAGCTTGAAACACTTTAGGGTTACCCAGAAAATACACTCGTCTCACTCATCACATCTGGGAATCACTGTAAGCCAGCAAATACACATTAGGCGAGAAATTCACATGTGTAACTGTTTTCAATACCTGCCATATAAGGAACCAACGTCCGACTTCAGAGTATTTGTTCTCCTTGTAATGGAGACTACAGGTTGCTATGCTAAGAGCTTGGTATTGATGAAGACAACCCCCATGTATCATGCCAAAGCATACAAATCACGACATAATGCAGGCTTTCCTAAGAGAAGGCTTTAGCGCTGCTGACATCAGTTACTGACTGGGCTCTTTGCCTGGGTTATGTATTTCAGGTTGGAGAATATCAAACCTCAACTGTCTCCATGGCCGCTGTCATCGGTAAGAGCTCCACGCAGTGCCGCCAGGGCTTGGCGCCATCTTTGTCTATCTCTGCTGAGTTCTGCGATCTCCTGTAGCCCTCCTCCCAGACCACTGATCTCAGTGACGTTGGCAATGTAGGATGTTGGTGGTCTGCCTCTTTTCCTTCTGCCCTCAACCTTACCTTGGAGAAGTGCCGTCATTGTTTCTGTGGTTATCAATTTTGGCCAACGTATGTCTTTGCACTAGGAGTCAGTCATCAGTTCTTTCATTTATCTGTTCTTTCGGACCAGTTGACCTACACGTCGCATGTAGAGCCACTTTTCGGCAGCCTTTATTTTGTCTCTTTCCAATGTTCGTAGTGTCCAGGTTTCTGACCCATACACCAACACAGGCCAGATACGTGGTTTCTCAATTCTAATGTTGAGATGTTTAGGTATGCCTCTAAGAAGAGGTGACAACGCTGTAGAAAATAATCAAAGTGTATTCTGAAAACCAAACAGGGAGTGTCTGGAGATGTATCTAAAACAGGGCTCATGCACAGACACTTTTTTCGTCCCCCTACCTCCCTCCCCTCTCTAAATCCGCTCTTCCTACATGTATGCTAACGCACACACGCGCGCGCGCGCCTCAGACCACTCAAATGTCTTAAAAGACCATCAGACTTCCACACAGACAGTTTATGAGTCCATTGCAAAGACATTGGAGAATGTTCGGAGTAATTCTAAAGGCAGGTTTAAGGTAGGTTCTTAAGGTAGAGGGGGGGGGGGGGGGGGGGCAGTTTTTCTTTGTTTTACTTTGGGGTTGTTTTGTTTCGTTTTTCTTGGGAAGGTAGGGTGGGGAATTCCTTTTGCTGGGGCGGGGAAGGGTGGTGGTGGTGGTGGTGGTGGTGGTGGTGGTGATGATGATGGTGGTGGTGGTAGTGGTGGTGGTGATGATGATGATGGTGGTGGTGGTAGTGGTGGTGATGATTATGGTGGTGGTGGTGGTGATGATGGTGGTGATGATGATGGTGGTGGTGGTGGTGGTGGTGGTGGTGGTGGTGATGATGATGATGATGATGATGGTGGTGGTGGTGGTGGTGGTGTGGTAGTGATGGTGATGATTATGGTGGAGGTGGTGGTAGTGGTTGTGATGATGGAGGTGATGATGATGGTGGTGTGGTGGTGGTGGTGATGATGGTGGTGGTGGTGGTGGTGATGGCTGTGGTGGTGGAAGAGGTGGTGATGATGATGGTGGTGGTGGTGGTGGTGGTGATGATGGTGGTGGTGATGTTGGTGGTGGTGATGATGGTGGTGGTGGTGGTGATGATGATGATGGTGGTAGTGGAAGAGGTGGTGATGATGGTGGTGGTGATGATGATGGTGGTGGTGGTGGTGATGGTGGTGGTGGAGGCATTTTCCATTGCTCCGTCCTGTCTGCAGGTCTGTCTGTGTCGCTGCATGTGTGCTGTCTGTCTGTTTCTGTCTCTGTCTGTCTGTCTGTCTGTCTGTCTCTGTATGTATCTCTCTCAAATGTTTTTCTCTCTGTCTATATAGTTATCTGTCTGTCTGTCTGTCTCCCTCTCTCTCTGTCTCTCTGTCTCTCTCTGTCTCTCTGTCTGTCTATCTCTACGCACCTCTCTCGCTCTCTCTCTTTCTCTGCTCTTTCCCAAAGAAGATATAATTATATGTTATTTGAAGGCTTGCAGTCTCCGTCAGTACAGACTAGTCAGCCGTCATTGCGTGGTGAAGCACTCAGTGGCTGGTTTTAGCAGTGCTTCACTCAGTCAGTCTGTCAGGGGAGGGAGGGCGGGGTAGCCGATGCCAGAATGGCAAGGCATCAAATGGCATTGCCAGCTGTCCGGCCAACCAGCCAGCCAGCCAGGGCAAATACAGGCCGCACTCCACCTATAAAACGGTGCTCCTTTTCTTGTATTATACTATTTTCGAAAACACTCTATCTAGTGTGCGTGCAGGATATCACTTGTTTCGGCATCAACATAAAATGGAAACCACTTTCAGCGTAGATTAGCTTGGCTCTTAGCTGATAACGTAAGTTGTTTTGTTAACATTTTGTTGTTGGAATGTTCGGCAGGTATTTCATTGGCACACGCCTTTGTCGCCTGCTCAGTCTCCTAATTACGTTATACGTGTGCAGGCTTATCAGTTATACACGTGCAGGGTTATCAGTCATCAGTTATACGTGTGCAGAGTTATCAGTTATACGTGTGCAGAGTTATCAGTTATACGTGTGCAGGGTTATCAGTTATACACGTGCAGGGTTATCAGTTATACGTGTGCAGGGTTATCAGTTATCAGTTATACGTGTGCAGGGTTATCAGTTATACGTGTGCAGGGTTATCAGTTATACGTGTGAAGGGTTATCAGTTATCAGTTATACGTGTGCAGGGTTATCAGTTATCAGTTATACGTGTGCAGGGTTATCAGTTATCAGTTATACGTGTGCAGGGTTATCAGTTATACGTGTGCAGGGTTATCAGTTATCAGTTATACGTGTGCAGGGTTATCAGTTATACATGTGAAGGGTTATCAGTTATCAGTTATACGTGTGCAGGGTTATCAGTTATACACGTGCAGGGTTATCAGTTATACACGTGCAGGGTTATCAGTTATACACGTGCAGGGTTATCAGTTATACACGTGCAGGGTTATCAGTTATACACGTGCAGGGTTATCAGTTATACACGTGCAGGGTTATCAGTTATACACGTGCAGGGTTATCAGTTATACACGTGCAGGGTTATCAGTTATACACGTGCAGGGTTATCAGTTATACACGTGCAGGGTTATCAGTTATACACGTGCAGGGTTATCAGTTATACGTGTGCAGGGTTATCAGTTATACACGTGCAGGGTTATCAGTTATACACGTGCAGAGTTATCAGTTATACACGTGCAGAGTTATCAGTTATACACGTGCAGGGTTATCAGTTATACACGTGCAGAGTTATCAGTTATCAGTTATACACGTGCAGGGTTATCAGTTATCAGTTATACATGTGCAGGGTTATCAGTTATACACGTGCAGGGTTATCAGTTATCAGTTATACACGTGCAGGGTTATCAGTTATACGTGTGCAGGGTTGTCAGTTATCAGTTATACACGTGCAGAGTTATCAGTTATCAGTTATACACGTGCAGGGTTATCAGTTATCAGTTATACATGTGCAGGGTTATCAGTTATACACGTGCAGGGTTATCAGTTATCAGTTATACACGTGCAGAGTTATCAGTTATCAGTTATACACGTGCAGGGTTATCAGTTATCAGTTATACACGTGCAGAGTTATCAGTTATACACGTGCAGGGTTATCAGTTATCAGTTATACATGTGCAGGGTTATCAGTTATACACGTGCAGGGTTATCAGTTATCAGTTATACACGTGCAGGGTTATCAGTTATACGTGTGCAGGGTTATCAGCCTAGGAACTGAAGCCAGCTCCAAATGAGGATTCTCTCCCTTGCATTAGTCTCTTTACTCCAGCTCCAAAAGAATCACAGGGGTTGGGGGGGGGGGGGGGGGTCTACACCCGAATATTCCTTCTTTTCCTTCTGCCCTCAACCTTACCTTGGAAAACTGTTGCCCTCAGATTTATCTGTGTTTCTGTTTGCATGACCAATATAATTATATTAGTCGCGGCTTATCAATTTCAGCTAACATTTGTCTTTGCACTGGGAGTTCATCAACAATGCTTTCACTTGTTCTTCTGTCTGACCATTGGACTCTTGGAAGTCGCCTGTAGAACCCCATTACTGCTGTTGTTATTTTGTCTCTGTCCAATTTTCGTAGTGTCCAGGCTTCTGACCATTACAGGCCAGGTGAGTGTTTTGACCATTGTAATGCTGAGATGGTCAGGTATGCCTCTGTCTTTGCAAATGGTGTTCCACGGTCTCGTCAGGGGCTGGCAAGTAGGGGCCGACACTGCTTTGGCATTGCAGAGTGTTTGTTTCTTTCTTTCTTTATAGCACTTGAAGTCACGAGATTTCTCTGCGTGAAATTCCGGCTGCTCTCCCCGGGGACAGCGCGTTGGCACAAGAGCAGCGCCACCCCCCTTCCCATCCGTTTTTTTTTGTTTTTTTTATCTGCATCTGCATTTGTTTCCCTATCAGAGTGGCTTTTTTAAAGAATTTTGCCAGGGACGACTCTTGTTGCCGTGGGTTCTTTTACGTGCGCTGAATAATTTTGTGTAACACATGGGACCTCAAGTTTATTGTCTCATCCGAAAGACTAGCGCCCAGATCACCACTCATGGGCTAATGGATGGGAGAAAAGTTCCGAGCCCAAACGGGATTCGAACCCCCGCACACTTCCGACCCGGACTTTTGGCTTTCTAGACAGGCGCGTTACCTCTAGACTGATAGGAATCTCTGCCCAAACCTCCACACCTGCTGAAAGGAAAACATTCTTTAAGGGGTGGTAAACTCTATCAAATGGCAACTGTTGTTCTCTCCTTTCTTCATTTCAGTGGTTTAGTGTTCGTTCACTGCAAGGTGATTCAGGCAATAATGTAGATCTGTTCATGCCAGGAATGTAAAACAATCGGGCAGAGGGTGATGGTAGAGAAAAGGATGAAATACATCCAAAAGTGAGTATTGCACCTTTCCAACTACTGACTGAAATATTATATCAGCAGCTTATGTTTTTACCGCTTGCTGGGAATCTTGCTGAACACCTTGAAAATAGCCATTATTATGTCTTATGTAAGTCTACTCCTTTCTTTGCATTAGATATTGAGCACCCGGCAATCAAACCTTATATGGTGGCCTATCCGAACAAACACAGGTGGCATTCTTTATACATAGTACTCCAAGCGTCTTATTTTATTTATTTTATTTATTTTATTTTATACCACTTTAAGTCACGAGATTTCTCTGCGTGAAATTCGGGCTGCTCTCCCCGGGGAGAGCACGTCGCCACAAGAGCAGCGCCACCTTTTTTTTTTTTTTTTTTTGCTTGCAACTGTATTTCTTTCCCTACAGAGTGACTTTTTTCTAAAATTTGCCAGGACAACTCTTTTTGCCATGGGTTCTTTTCGTGCGCTGCATAATTTTCTGTAACACACGGGACCTCGGTTTATCGTCTCATCCGAAAGACTAGCGCCCAGACCACCACTCATGGTCTAATGGATGGGGGAAAAGTTTCGGGCCCAGACGGGATACGAACCTGGACTTTTCGCTTTCTAGACAGGCGCGTTACCTCTAGACCACCGATCTTAGGACAATTCATAGATTCACAGAGTTCAGTTATTGATGTCAGCTAATTGCCAAGGCCTACACTAATAATGTTGTTATGTTGTAAAATGTTGAGTTGAGATTGCCTTCAGCCATGACAAGCTCTTAACATAACAACCTGCACTCTCCTTTGTTAAAAGAGAAAAAAATTATCTGAAGTCTGAGTATGGCTGCCTATATGGTGAGGTGCTTGAAAAAGAGTCATACACGCAAACTTCTCATCCAGTGTACTTCCTATCTCACAGTGATTCCCAGGTGGGATGAGTGAGTCAGAGTGTGGCATGTTCTGGGTGACTCACAGGGTGTAAAGCTGGGGAACGCACAACAACAACAACATCATCATCGACAACAACAACTTCACCTCACACCTTCACCTATCCTCTAGTCCTATAGACCGTGGGGGTTCCACTGAAGACTTTGCAACCCCGCGGTCTTCTGCTTTCCGTAGCAAATAGAATGATTTTTAATGTAAAGATCACCATTTCCATTCTGCCTGAGCAAAACAGATGTGTCACAGAAATGCTACATTTTGTGTTTTAGAGCACACAGTACAGATTTGTCATCTCTTGACCTACTGTCATAATCAGGAACAACACAAACTAAGGCTTGTCCTTAGAACTCTGTATCTCGCAGGTGTTTTCTGAAGCACCTCGCTTTGCTACGGAATCTGTCAGCTTATTCCAGTAAAAACCAAAACATGATGGAATCCTTCCATGAGACTATATACCGAGCTTCCCTATGCGAACGCACGCAGAACATCTGGCGCACACGTTAAAAACCTGTTCCGCCTTTCGAAGGAATAGGCCATTTATGCCGGCGGAAACGGATAACAAAATTTACAAAATTGCATGCACACGGGGACTGGGGATGTTAAAAAGCACAGGAATGCTCACCCCTTTATCTTCGAAATAAAAGAATGAAAAAATCCAGTTAAAGTCTTGTCTAATATCTTTAAAACAGCAGACAACGAATCGAACTCACTTCTCAAGACAATGTCATTTCTTTCTTTACAGTCTAGCAGTTGTTCCTCGTCTGTTATGTAAGCGTGCTATTTACGTCCTCCTTACGTCAGAGACTGACAAGATCTTAAAGTCTTCAACCAGGCCGACAATGTTATCTAACCTTCTCTAAAATGGCTGCAACGGCAGTGGCAGAGGGGATGGTGATGGTGATAATGGCAGGTAGTGATCGTGGTTATGTCCTAGGTGTTGATAGACTTGTGGCCGGGTGGTTGAAACATGATGGTGTGGTGATGTAGCGGTGGCCATGGTTTTTGGATCAGCGTGTTTTGGGATCGGAGCCACTGAAGCTGGATAATGCAGACAGTGAAGGAACAACCCAGTGACTGTGAAGCGAGGAGCAGCGCCAGGTTGCCGTCTCCACGCCCACTGTCGGTAAACAGCAAAACAAAACTAGGCCTCCACCCAAACCGGAATCTCTTGTAGCTAGCGTGAAGGCCACACTCCAGGTTTAGATTTTAGGGCAATTTCTCTACACTCCACAGTTTAAGGTTCTAGATTTGGTAATATCGTCAATTCATAAACAATCTTTGCTGATCTTTTATAAAAAAAAAAAATGAAGCTACAGAAAATAATATAATTCTGTGTGAGTGCTTTGGTGTTTTTGAGTTAAGGAAATACACCGAAGTCAAGTAGTCATGAGAAAATTGGAAAAGACAATCAATTGAGGCTGACTAGTGTTCCTATGTTGATGGCCCTGTGCATGTATGCCATGGTTAGGAAACTAACAGAGGACAAAGTCATGAGGAGGTTAGTACAGTGTCAGATGAAACAGACATTTACATTCAAACCTACCAACTTTGTGCTAAATCACACTAGTATCACCGAGTCAGGGGCTAGCCGTTCTCAAACAGTACTTTAAATCTTTGCTGACGCATTAGTTAGTGCAGCAAGAATGAATACGATAGGAAAATAGAAGGAAAAGTGCCAACATTTAAAGCTGAAGTACGGCCATAGAGTACTGGCGATAAAATGGCAGTTGGTTTTGAAATAGTTTCCAAGGTATGAAACGTGTATTGTTTGGGGTTGAAAGGGAAAAAAACAATAGCAAGTAGTGACGATGAATTCACAACTGATCATAATTTGAATGTTGATTGTGTTCCTGCGCTAATCATCCTGAATGTTCGTCTTAGGGTGGAGAGGCCAGGGCACCACACAGCTATGAGGGGGTAAAGTGTCTGCTGTTTTCTCTAGACTTGAAAACCTACAGATCTTGTGCAAAATTGAATAAGTTATGAATCAGGAGGTCGTCTTTCACCCCTGGATGCCTTTCACTTTCACTGAAGTAGGGAGGAGTATGTTTGCTGGAGTTTAGAGAGAAAACACACAGGATGTGGACAACCGCGAAAGTACACTGCGGCCAAAAAGCGCCAACGTGGATTTTCAGTGAGAAAAAAACAACCTGTCTTCTTAGAGAAAAGGGAGAAAAAGCCATTGAAGTTGGAGAAAGCTGTACATTGCTTTGGCGTTTCCTTTGGCAAGAAGAAAAAAATGAAGACCTGTCAGACTGGAAAAGTAATGCAAGTCCCAGTGATGTTCCACAAAAAGCCAGCCCTCTCCAGACTGAAATAGCGCGCTACTGTTTGAACAGCTGATTCCAATCTCTTTTCTCTCGTGGGGATGCCGAGGGCCTGTCAGTATAGATAACAATCCCACGTTCTGGAAATAATGTACTAGAAACCTCCTCTTTTCTATCCCTCTCTCTGTTTCTGCCTTGTTCCTTTTCTTCCTTTCACCTCCTCCTTGACCATTTTCTGCTTTCTTGGTCCATTCTCCTGCCTTTCCCCCCCCCCCCCCCCCCTCAGAGACTTAAAAGATAACAATTCTCTCTCATGCCGAAGTCGGATGTGCTGGGCTTGACTTGTCAGGCGCTTAACGGCAGCGTGACGCATTTTTTGCTTTTAGCGCTCGACAAAGAAGAATATATCTCTCTATCAAATTTATTCAGATTTTTCTTTAGCTTTTTTGTTCTTCTTAAGGTTGTGTTGGGATACGATAGCGTGCTGTAAACCTGCTGTTTTTCACTCTCATCTCGTCAGTGTGGATTCTGTCATGCTGGAATCTGTGCACACTGTTCCCATGTCTCCCCTCTTTTCCCGTGTCAATTCTGCTACACCTGTCTCAGCTGTGCTGTTAGCAAGACGCTTTGACAATGGGGCACAGCTGACTTCTCTCTCTAATCTACCTCACTCATTCAGCATACGTAAAAAACCCACAGCAAACAGGGAATTACTCCCTAAAAATTCTGTAGAAAAGAGTCAGTCTGATAGCAAAACAACTACTCGTGCAGACAGCAAAAGAAAAGTAACGGGTGGCGCTGCTATTGCGGCGACACCTCTCCCCAGGGAGAACAGCCGAATTTCACAGAAGTCTACCGTGACTTACAGTTGTGTACAATACAAAAGTTTACAAAAGAAAGACCAAAAATAAAAAGGTGTGTGTGTGGTGGGGGGGGGGGGGGGGGGGAGGACGTCAAATGAAAAGGGAAGAAAGCAATAGAAGGAAGGAAGGAAGGAAGGAGGAAGAGGACAACAAAAGAATACAGAAACGGAAGAAACCACCAAACACAAGCAATAAAACCAACCCATACAACCATCCATACTGAAGAGAGGAGCGGAAACAGTCAGTCTCTCACAACTCCCAATCATGATTTAATTTTGGCAAGAAAACTAGCGAGCAAAACGAGAGAGAGAAAGAGAGAGAGAGGGGAAAGAGAGAGAGACGGGAGAGAGAGAGACAGAGAGAGAGAGAGACAGAGAGAGAGAGAGAGACACAAACAACACACAGACAGGAGAGAGAGAGAGTCTAATTTGTAGGGAATAACTCGGACAGGCAATAAACACATACATACACAGACACACACACACACACATAAAATCGCCAAAGGCTACAGCAGTGTTTTGTTTTGCGTGACCCAAGTCAGGCAGCACGCTTCATTACACAGCGCAGCGCTTCACAGCTGAAGGCCTCACATCAAAGACACCGCTGCAGCAAACAGACGGCTCATCGTCATCATGGCCTACTTACTACCTGACGGGGTCAGGATCACTGGGATGAAACTGGGACTTCTTCCCCTCAGGTAGCGGGTTCAACTCCCCCCCATCCCCCATTGAGCGCTTTGATTTGTTGCTTTACAAGATTCAGCGCTATATAAATTCCATACATTATTATTATTATTATTATCCCACACTTCAATCCTCACCTCCAGGTGCGCACTTAGAGCATCACTGGGTTGTGACAGTTCCTCCACAAAGCTGTTGCTTGCTGCTTCCCAGTGATGCATGCCACACTTGCTGCAGCATCCAACAGGTGGCGCGATAGCTCAGTGGTTACCGTGTTGTACTTGTGATGTACAGTATCCTACATAGACCTGAGCTGAGGGTTCGGGTTTGAGTCTGACTGAAGGATATGTTTTTCTCAGGTGGCGTTAACATGGGCACTGAAAGCCCCTCGTATGACATGAGGGGGTGGACAGGGGTGCAGTGTGCAAATAGTATGCATTACCTTGCGCACATGGTGAAAAGCCCATCCGCCTTTTGTCGATGAATAGATAGACCGGGTATGACTGGTGACGGATGACTTAACAGACCCAGCATGTATCCCTATTTCTGGAGATGAATGGGCTCCACCAGGTTTGACGTACCCATGCATGACACGAAGTAAAGGTAAAGGTGTTTTCAAATATGCAGTTGTTGGGGAGCGAGGTGTCAGAGGCCTCACTTCTCCAGGGGCCAACATATTGAAGGCGGCGCCCATCTCCTCTCCCCCGCTGCTTTACCTTCCCTGTCCCAAAAGAGGGTAGGTACCCATTTACAGGTGGGTGAACTGGGGACTGTACTGAAGCCAAGGCGCACAAACGGTCACACGTCCACTTGGTAACCACGCTCAACGCTGCCTTAACCTTAGCTTGAGGAAACGGAGAGCTTTGACCACTGCATGGCAAATCCAAAGCAGTGCCCAACGATTCTTTAACAAGTGTCAGGATAAGATTTAAAAGATAACAATTCTCTCCCTCTCCGAAGTGGGATGTGCTGGGCCTGACTTGTCAGGCGCGTAACGGCAGCCCAACGCATTTTCGCTCATATGACAGACAAGTGTTGCTGTCTGAGTGTTCGACGAAGAAGAATGGCAAAACTCAATGCCTTGCCCAAGTCTTGAGTTTATGTCACTATATGCAGCGTTCTGTGATCTGTTTAACCATGTTTTAATCATATGACAACAAGTGGTTCTTGTTCAGTGTTCTTTACCGTTAAGAATTGAATCAAAAAACAATGCTCATGCCCAAGTCTAGTCTGTTCCACTTTTTGTTGGTTTCTTGTTTTTTCTGTTAAAGCAATAGATTTTAATCAAATCAAGAAGTTGCTGTTAAGTTTTTGTTTCATTTAGGCTTTTTTGTTTTTGCTTTTAAGCAATCTTGAATCACAAAGAATCAAGCTTACAATGCGTTACCGTCAGTTTGCTTTTAATATTTCTACTTTCTCTTGTTTGGTTTTGGTTTTGTTGTTTGTTGTTTTTCCCGTTAACACGTTTAACACTACAGATGAGTAACACGATCATAAAGCCGGCAGGCCTCACGGCATTGATCTGGCCATAGCCGTGGCCTTGAAGACCCTACCTAACCTAGAGCACTGCAGTCCTGAGTGACAGACTAGCAGCTGCTGTGCAGTGTGTGTGGCCTTGACAGATGAAGAACCTAGCCAGGCACTGCTCTGTGTAGTTGTGTGGCCTTGACAGATGAGACTAGCAGCATGCTCTGTGAGCTGTGTGCCTGACAGATGAAACCTAGCCAGGCTATGCTCTGTGCAGTGTGTGTGGCCTTGACAGATGAAGGAGCCCTACCTAACCTAGCCAGGCACTGCTCTGTGTAGTGTGTGTGGCCTTGACAGTGCTGTGTGGCTTCTTTCCTCAGACAGCAGGACAATGGCCATGTAACGTAACACCAGGAGGTCCTTAGCAAAACAGCTGTCAGTGAAAACATTATGCGTTACTGCTGCTGTGTACATACGTTCAATTGTTGCGTAGTGTAGTGTATCTTTTTTATAAATTAATACCACTTTAAGTCACGGCAGATTTCCCTGCATGAAATTCGGGATGCTCTCCCCGGGAAGAGCGCGTCGCCACAAGGGCATCGCCACTCTTTTTTTTTTCTTTTTCCTGTCTCCAACTGTATTTATTTCCCTACCAGAGTGCCTTTTTTCTACAGAATTTTGCCAGGGACAGCTCTTGTTGCCGTGGATTCTTTTACGTGCGCTAAATAATTATGTGTAACACACGGAACCTCGGTTTATTGACTCCTCCGAAAGACTAGCACCCAAACCACCACTCATGGTCTAATGGATGGGGGAAAAGTTTCGGGCCCAAACGGGAGTCGAACCCCCGCACACTTCCGACCCGGACTTTTCGCTTTCTAGACAGGCGCGTTACCTCTAGACTAGTATAGTGTATTGTAGTGTAGTGTAGTGTAGTGTAGTGTAGTGTACGGTACGGTAGCTTTTACAAATTTATTTCATTCTTTTCTTACGAGGATTATGGAATTAGCTATCACGTGCTTGTTTTTACATCTAGTCCCCGTGTGTAAGCAGTTTTCTAAATGTTATCACCCGTTCCCACCGGGACATAATGGTCTTTTCTTCCGAAAAGCGGAACAGATTTTAACGTGTGCGCAAGATGTTCTGCGTGCGTTCGCACACGGGACCTGGTCTCACCTGAAGGACTTTTGGGGAGAGTGGAGTCGGCACTGGTGTCAACTCCAGGGCAAAAAAATCCCCTTGAACGGGATTTCGAACCGGGTTCAGCAGATCACGAGCGCAATGCGCACAGCTGTAACCACCAGGCTATGTCGTCCCCTACTAGAGTAGTGTAGTGTGTGCTGTGTTGCAGTGTCATGTGCTGTGTTATGCTGTGCTGTGCTGTGTTGCAGAGTAATGTGCTGTGTTATGCTGTGCTGTGCTGTGCTGTGTTGCAGAGTAATGTACTGTGTTATGCTGTGCTGTGCTGTGTTGCAGTGTAATGTACTGTGTTATGCTGTGCTGTGCTGTGCTGTGCTGTGTTGCAGAGTAATGTGCTGTGTTATGCTGTGTTGTGCTGTGCTGTGCTGTGTTGCAGAGTAATGTGCTGTGTTATGCTGTGCTGTGCTGTGCTGTGTTGCAGAGTAATGTACTGTGTTATGCTGTGCTGTGCTGTGTTGCAGTGTAATGTACTGTGTTATGCTGTGCTGTGCTGTGTTGCAGAGTAATGTGCTGTGTTATGCTGTGCTGTGCTGTGCTGTGTTGCAGAGTAATGTGCTGTGTTATGCTGTGCTGTGCTGTGTTGCAGGTAATGTACTGTGTTATGCTGTGCTGTGCTGTGCTGTGTTGCAGTATGTGCTGTGTTATGCTGTGCTGTGCTGTGTTGCAGAGTAATGTGCTGTGTTATGTTATGCTGTGCTGTGCTGTGCTGTGTTGCAGAGTAATGTGCTGTGTTATGTTATGCTGTGCTGTGCTGTGTTGCAGTGTCATGCGTTGTGTTATGCTGTGCTGTGCTGTGTTGCAGTGTCATGCGTTGTTTTATGCTGTGCTGTGCTGTGTTGCAGTGTCATGCGTTGTGTTATGCTGTGCTGTGCTGTGTTGCAGTGTCATGCGTTGTGTTATGCTGTGCTGTGCTGTGTTGCAGTGTCATGCGTTGTTTTATGCTGTGCTGTGCTGTGCTGTGTTGCAGAGTAATGTGCTGCGTTATGCTGCGTCATGCTGTGCTGTGCTGTGTTGCAGAGTAATGTGCTGCGTTATGCTGTGCTGTGCTGTGCTGTGTTGCAGAGTAATGTGCTGTGTTATGCTGTGCTGTGCTGTGTTCCGTTGTGTGGTGTTGTATTTACTGTATAGTATGGCACTGTATTGTTTTCTGCAGTATACCACTTTCAGCCACAACTGATTACATTTTCTCCACACGAAATTCGGGCTGCTGTCTGTGGGGAGTTTGCCTGGCCTTTTTGTTTTGTCTTTGTTTGGGGGTTTGTTGTGGTTGGGATTTCTTTTTAATGTTCTTATCTGCCTGTGTGTTCGTTTCCTTACTTCCCCCGTAGGGATGCTGGGGGCCTGTCAGTGTAAGTAGCATCCCCTCCTTCTCAAATTCTGTGCTAGGACATCCCTCTTTTCTATCCCTTTCTTTGTTTCTGTCTTTTTCCTTTCCTCCCTGTCACCTCCTTCATGTCTACTTTCCGCTGTCTTGGTCAATTTTCCTGCTTTTCTTCCACAAAAGATTTACAACATAGCAATTCTTTCCCATGCCAAAATCGGAATCGCGTGGCCTGACTTGTCAGGCGCTTTACGGCAGCGCGATGCATTTCCGCTCATATGACGGACAATAGCAGTGGCTGTCTGAGCGTTCGATGACGACGACGACGACGAAGAAGAAGAGGAACATGTCTTAAAGTTCTCTATAACGAGACTTGAATGACAAAATGGAAAGTTGACAAAAGAGCTTGGCTTTTGAGAGTGGTCGTGTCTGTATACCTTGCCTGCCTGGAGATGGGTTGGATTGTTTGTTTGGGTTTGGTTTTTGTTTTGTGTTTTTTTGGTGAATGCATTTTGACAAGAATTTTTTCTATTGTTTGATTTGAATGGCTTATCATTGTTTACGTTTATTTATTCTATGCATGCATACATATTATCATTATCATTATTTATTGTTATTATTATTTTTTAGATGGATGGCTTGTTGAAAAAAAGCAACTGCACTACTTATTCAATTTACCATCTGAAAATACAAGTTTGACTTTGATCGGAAAAAAGCAGCTACCTGCTTGCGCAAAAAGGCTTTTCATGCCGACTACATTTTACGCAAAAAAAATTATAACACGTTCAGATACATTTTAAAGAGTTTTGAAATGTATTTCTATTATACTTGTAGAAATAAAAACAAACAACGAAAACAAGCAACAGCAACAACACAATGTCAGTTCGTGAATCATAAGTATAAGCTGCCAGCGTCCATTAGCTTTATTAACAGATCACTGAGATCACACACACACACACACAACCACCACCACCCACCACCAACCAAAAACAACAACAAACCATCCAATTCCCTTCCCTCCACCAAAAAAAGAGAAAAGAAAGAGAGTACGACCAAAGAAAAAGAGATTAGGACAGTCACCACCAACAACAGCAACAAAATCCCCCAAAGCGAAACAAAAGCTAAAAAAAAACCCAAAGCACTTCCCCCCCCCCCCCCCAACACAAACACACACACACACACACAAACGCACACACACGCACGCATGCGCGCACACACACACACAAACACACAATGATCTCATAAAAAAGGCAAACAGGACCAGAAATTGGAAATGTTTTGCAACAATTTTTGGGGGGTAAGATAGAGAATCTGTGACACACAAAATGCCATGGGCATTCCCACGGGAAAAGAAACTGCCGACAACGAGGTACGTCCAAAGAAAGAAAAAGGAGGTGGGGATGAAAAGAAAGAAAGAAAGAAAGAAAGAAACCAACCAACAAACAAAGTAACAACAACAAAGCCCAAAGAGAAAGACAAAAACACACGCTTAGATTTTAAAGAAATTGAAGAACAGAAAGGTGGATAATTATGCGAAAGCAAGAAAGCAGATAAAGCAGAAATAAAGAAAAAAAGAGGAAAGAATGACACAAGAAGCAAACAAGACTGAAAAAAATACCACAGAGAGAGATGTATATATGGATGGATGGATGGATGGATGGATGGATGTGATGGATGGATGGATGATCTTCAAACGTAAGATAAAGACGTGCGTGTAAGTGTTTGCATGCATGGCGAGGTGTGTATGTGAATGTATCCATCCATAACTTTGTGTGTGAATGTGTACGTGCTCAGTTCCGGGATGCGTGTGGGTGTGTGCGTACGTGCATTCATGTGTGCTTTCGTGGCGTCTCACTGTTTGTCTTTGTCTGCGTGCATGCATGCATGCTGTGTGTGTGTGTGTGTGTGTGTGTGTGTGTTGTGTGTGTTGTGTGTGTGTGTGTGTGTGTGTGTGTGCGTGCGTGCGTGTATGTATATGCGCGTGATTGAAAGCGGCATTAACGCGTGTGTACATGTGTGTACATGTGTGTGTTTATACATGCATGTGTATGTGTGCAGAATGACTGAGGTAGCCAGCCTCCTACCTACGAGTGTCCCTGTTGACCGGGTCAGACTCTCGTTCACCTTTACTTGACCCCTGTCTGTCTGTCTGCCTGTCTGCCTGTCTGATTGCCTGCCTGTCTGATTGCCTGTCTGTCTGCCTGTCTGTCTGCCCAGACTCTCCTGAGGTCCGGTGTCGCTGCAGTTTTGAAGCCATGCCAAATCAGTCCTCTGGCGTTTTCTTCACTGCTTGGGTAGTTGGTTGTGTGTGTGTGTGTGTGTGTGTGTGTGTGTGTGTGTGTGTGTGTGTGTGTGTGGTGTGTGTGTGTGTGTATGTGTGTGTGTTGTGTGTGTGTGTGTGTGTATGTGTGTGTGTGTGTGTGTGCGTGCGTGCGTGCGTGCGTGCGTGCGTGCGTGTGTGTGTGTGTGTGTGTGTGTGTGTGTGTGTGTGAGTGTGTGTGTCTGTGGTGTGTGTGTCGGGTGGTTGGTTGGTTGGTTGGTCGGTTTGTGGGTTAAACAGGATTTGTTCAAGAATACAAAATACGAGAGGCAACAACAAAGTTTTGGGTATTAAATTTCAAGTTTTTTTTCAAAGTTCACGCGCAAATTCTTGGTGGTGGGTGGGAGTGTATCATTATGCTAATTTCTGAAAGTCCTTTGATGACATCAGATAAAAATCGTCATTCAAGCATTTGTTGAAGCACTGACGTCTCACCTAGAAAAAGCTCCATCAAGGTTGTTGTGGCTGTGACAGAGCCTGTGTGACCTAGCTCAGCACCGCCACCACACAGGGGCCAGGGATGACCTCAGGCGTGTGTCTAGGCCTGCTGCAGTTATAGAAAAGAGACAAAGCTACATTTGACCAGCTGTTAGTTATACTGATGTATATGACATACCATGTGGTCACGGTGACCGTCGCTAGGGCAGAGAGAAACCTCACAGCAGATGCCATGGTCTCCTTCAGCAGAGCGAGGGGGTAGAGGGTTTATGAGGCAGCGACAACATACTGCATAATTACAGATTAAACAAAACGGACTGTTCATATGTATTCAGTGTTTATCATTGATTTTTTCGTCAGCATTTGACATTATACAACCACGTGTCATGGCCCACACATTCAGAGCAAGTTATCATTATTATTATTATCATTATTATTATTATTATTATTACTATTATTTGTTAAATTCTTCTTTCATCTCAAAGTAATGGAATAAGCGCTCAGTGGGTTTTTTTTGCATCCAATCTCCGTGTGCATGCTGTTTTGTAAATTTGTGTCTTTTCCAACCAGCTCTTCCAAAAAGCGAAACAGGTTTTACTGTGTTCGCAAGATGTTCTGCATGCGTTCACATCCTAGACCTCGGTTTATAGTCTCATCCCAAGGACTTTTGGGGGAAGTGGAGTCTGCCACAGCATCCATACTCGGAGACACTATCTGTGGGCACAGCTTGTAGGCTCTGATGGCCTTCGCCCTCTGCTCAGCTGCCGCCTGCCGTTGTCTCTTTCCAAGTCTGCACATACAGCAGCTCAGCTACTGCCTCCAAGGCAGCAGTCTTGTCAAGGTCGTACCATCCATCCATGCTGATTTTGGGAACTTTCAGGCTCCCTCCGCGACCATCATTGAATTGAAATCGGGGCGCTCATAGCTCTGTTGCTGTTGCTAGATACAAGCTCCCCAGAGTGCAGGTTAGTAAAGTGAAATAGAGTGTGAAATGGCGCATAGATCTGATATCAAATAATAAATACGTTTACTTAAAATATAATTATTATGTGTCTGTTGTGCTCAGCATTTTTAAAAGTGTGTGTAGGACTGAAGCGGGGTTAGAACTAACTGCTCACGTTACTGGGTTGTGAGTCAGGTGACTGCTAGAGGGTTAAAGGGGAGATAAGCACGTTCAGAAAACTAAACCCATATCACAAAATCATCTCCCTTTGAACGATGATTTTATGTTGTGTCCGTAGAAATGACGTTTGTAATGGGACTTAATGTGTGTTGGGAGGGGGGGGTGGAGAGGGGGGGGGGGGGGGGGGGGGGCGGAAGGGGAAGAGGGGAGTCAGCTCCAATTTGCAGGAGGAATAATTGCCGAACAAAGCGTTTTGTGGCAGACGCAGTTTCTTTTCCTCTCTTTCTCTGTTTCTGCCTCTCTTTCTCTGTTTCTGCCTCTCTTTCTCTGTTTCTGTCTCTCTTTCTCTGTTTCTGTCTCTCTTTCTTTCTTCCTCTTGTTTCCCACGTTGATGATGGCAGGAGAGGAATGGTGGTGGTGGTGGGCGCCAGAGAATGACGGGAAGGGGGCCAGAGGAAGTGGGGAGGGGGGGGGGCAGAGGTATGGATGGAGGAGGGGGGGGGGGGGGGGGGAGGATTATTATTTTACTGATGCCAAGGCGTTTACATCACAGAAAGGTCCTGACCCTGTTGGAGTACTGCCCAGTGTGTGTGTTTGTGTGTGTGAGGGGGGGGGGGGGGGGGGGGCGGAAGGGGGGGAGGGGGGGTCGCGGAAAGCGGGTTGGATACTCTTCTTGAACACTGCCTCTACCGTGCTTTAAGGGTCTGGCAGTAAACACACTCTCTAGAAATCAAGCGGCCATGCGGTTTTTTGGTTTTGGTTTTGGTTTTTTGCTTTTTCGTTTTTGTTTTTCGTTCCTCAGCTACATGTATACAGCTCCGAGATTCCCAACGGTGACATTTTGTGTATGCCACCGGTTTTTTGCCCACCATGAAGGTAGCCACATTCCGACTTCAGGGATGTATGCTGGGTATATTCGTGTTTCCGTAACCCACCAAAAAGCTGACATGAATTACGGGATTTTTAACGAGCATGTTTTATTTTCTGCATGTTTTTATATTATAATGATAATAATAATAATAATATAAAAAATAAGAAGAAGAAATTGATTTTATATAGCGCTGTATGTTGTACAGACAAGTCAAAGTGCTTATCTATGTACACGAAGAGGGTGAAGGTACTGGCTGGTTTGCACTTGAAGTTGACATGAACTCATGTAAAATTCCCCATCTCTAATTCACCCGACGCCGCCGACATTCGAACCCCCGACTTCATGGCCCCCTGACATGGAAGTCGGTCTTGACCACTGGGCTACAGCGGCCATCAGTCACACATAGGCTTGATTCCTCTCTGAAGCACCACTGCTCGCCATCAGTGTGCGAAATAAAAAGACAGACAGAAGGATTTGACAGGAAGAGATGCAGCTCTGAGGGAGAACTAACTCGAGCAAATCTGTTTCTGTAGAACAAACAAAGAACGAAAGGTTACTTCTGTGTGTAAACAAACACAAACTGTGGAAGACAGGAAAATAGAATCAGCGGCTCTGCTCCTTGTGGCCACCAGATCCCCCCATGACAAAAGCCCGAATTTAATGCAAAAAACTCTGTCATAATTTTGTCTGATCAGTTATGAACACGCTTATTTTCAGGGTGGGGTTCTTTGGGTTTTGTTTTGTTTTTAAATACTGAGAGACTCATGAATTTGTCCATTAAGGTATACAAAGTACTTTGATATCAGACGTCAGCGATTTAACGGTTGTATTTTCCCTCATCGACAAGAAGGGAAAAGTCTTATTGTTACAGCGTCGAACTCTGACCTAAGGGAGACCTGGGGGCACGAGTCCCAATCCCGCGCACGCACGCCCGCCGGAAAAATGTTCTCGACAAAAAAAAATAGTATTGTAAACTGGAATTTGAGCAAAGCAAGGGAAAGAATTGAGTTGAGCCTTCTCTTGTTTCTTTCTTCGCTCACCTCCCCTAGCTTGTCTGGCTGGCTGTGCTTCAGTGGGGGAGGCACGCACGGAGAGACCGAGAGACAGACACACGAAGACAACGTCAAAGAAGCAAACAGAGAAAACTCTTCTCTCGCTGTTATGTCTTTAACGTGTACATTGGATTCTGTGTGTGCCTACACACAGGAAGGGAGTTAGGCACTGGGAGGAGGTGTTCAAACCCAGGACCCCTGAGATCCACAGGATGGAAGTCAACAGTTCCATCTACACAGTTTTAGCGTCCGTATGTCGCGCGCGCGACAAATGACAAATGACAAATTCTTTTATTTCGAGGATAATGAATAACCACACATGTGCTTTTTTACATCCAGTCCCCGCCCGTTAGGGATACATCTTAATAATAACCCTATACTTATACAGTCTCACAATAAAAACAAGGGGAAGTAACCCTTTTCAAAACAGTTCCCCCCCCCCCAAACAACCCCCCCCCCTCCCAAAGCAAGCAAATAAAGAAAACCCTAAAAATACCCACCCCCCAAAAAAACCTAAAAGGGAAAGAAAAACCAAACCAAAAAAGAAGATAAAAAAGAGAAAAACAGACAAACAACAAGAACAACAACAGAGCCAAGAAAAATAACACAACCAAACTTAATAAGTCATAAAGATAAACATTATACACATTGTCAAATGGTACACATACTTGTTACACATAACTATAATATATTGAAATAGGGCACTCATTAAAACTTAAGTACAGAGGCAAGTCCAATAAAGTATTGAAAATATAAAATATGAATCCTTCATCAGGATACACCATAACTATAAGCAAGACGATAGCGAGAGTGAGTGAGAGAGAGAGAGAGAGAGAGAGAGAGAGAGAGAGAGAAGAGAGAGAGAGAGAGAGAAACAGAGACAGAGACAGACAGACAGACAGAGATAGAAAGAAAAACAGAGACCGATGTGGAGACAGACAGGCATACAATCAGACTCCACTCTCCCCAAAAGTCCATCGGATGAGACTATAAACCGAGGCCCCGTGTGCGAACGCACGCATAACATCTTGCGCACACGTTAAATCCTGTTCCGCTTTTCGTAAGAGTAGGCCATTGTATGCCGGTGGGAACAGATAACAAAATTTTTGATACCGCATACAGATGGGGACTGGATGTAAAAAAGCACACAGGTGCTTATTCCATTACCCTCGAAAAAAAAGAATAAAATTAATAAATTAAATAAATAAAAAGAATAAATAAAACAGATAGACAGATATACAGAAAGACAGAAAGATGGAGGGAGAGGGGTAGTGAGGGAGGAGTCGCGCGCGCGCGCACACACACACACACACACACACACACACACACACACACACACACACAGCATGCGCGCGCTGAGTTTATTCTTGTTTCGTTTTGTTTTGGTTCTGTGGTTGTTGGTGTTTTTTAATTGTTAACTACCGATGACATCCACCCCAAAAAAAGAGAGTGACAAACAGAAAAGAGCAGATAACATTCTGCCCCCTTTTCGTCCAGCCACTTTACCATTATGTCAGAGGCCTGCTCTTATCAGGGCTGTTGTCGTCATCGCTATTGTGTTGTTGTTTGGTTGTTTTAGTTTGTTGTGTATCTTCGGCTTGCCTATCTGCACTGCACTGCACTGCACTACACTACGTGGACGCGGTGTGCCGATAGCTTGCAGAGTTGATCTCATACTAGCCCCGGCCAACAGCTCTGTCAGTTAACTGTTATTGATGGCAGTTGAAGTACCAGGACCTACATCATGTTGTTATGTTTGTAAAATGTTCTGTTGAGACTGTCTTCAGCCCTGACAAACTCTTAGCATAACATTAATTATGCATTCTTATTTAATGGAGAATTTTTAAAAATCGTCTCCAGTCGGAAACAGTCGTACAGGCAAACTGTTCATGCAGTGTGTACTTGACAGTCACACAGCGATTCCCAGATGGGATCAGTGAGTCAGCGTTTTTAATCTGGATGACCCCAAAGATATCAAGCTGGGGAACGCCCGACAACAGCAGCGACAACAAAACTCATATAATCTAATGATAACAGCGTCCAGTCTCTACTGAGATGTCCTTTCAAGGGATGGGGTGGGGGTGGGGGTGGGGGCTCCCCTGAGGGGTGGCAAGGGCATCCCTTGGAGTTCACATGGGCAGGGCTTGCTGACTCATCTCCGCACAGACATCTTCCGACACAACTGTCAACAGAGCTCCAGGTCCTGTGCGGGAACACGTGTGGACCAGCCTGCACAGAGGGGAAGTCCCCCAGTGACCTGTCGTACAAGAGCAGACCAGATGTGGCCCGTGGCATGGGTGGCATGAGAGTACCCAGCATGCAGGCTGCTATCGAGAGTGAAATGGACTTCACCGGGTAAACCTTTGCCCGCGTCATTCCCAGACTGCCAGAGTGCAGTGCCTCAATTGAGTGCAGTGCCTCAATTGAGTGCAGTGCCTCAATGCAACAAGTGCTTGTGGAGTGAGGGAACGTGTTAGTTCCCTGCATGGAACGGGTCATTACCCTCCCCTCCCTCCCTCCCTGCCTCTCTCTCTGTCTGTCTCTGTCTGCCTGTCTGTCTGTCTGTCTCTCTCTCTCTCTCTCTCTCTCTCTCTCTCTCTCTCTCTCTCTCTCGCTCTCTTTTACTGTGTGAGTGTATGGGTAATTAATTATGATAATTATAATGTATCCCTAAAGGCGGGGACTGATTGTAAAAAAGCACATGGTGGGTGCTTATTCATTATCCTAGAATTAAAGGAATTTGTCATTGTCATTGTCCTCTCTCTCTCTCTCGCTCTCTCGCACTCTCTGTGTCTGTCTCTCTGTGTCTCAGTCTTTCTGTCTCTGTCTCTGCCTGTCTCTCTCTCTGTCTCAGTCTCTCTGTTTCTGTCTGTCTGTCGGTCTGTCTCTCATTGTCTGTCTCTCCCTCCCTCTCTCTCTCCTCTCTCTCTCCCCTCCCTCCCCCTCTCCCCCTCTCTCTCCCTCCCCTCTCCCTCCTCTCTCTCCCTCCCTCTCTCCCCCTCCCCTCTCCCCCCTCTCTCTCTTCTCCCCTCTCTCCTTATCCCCCAGTTATGAGGATTATAACTCTTCACTCTCTACCAGCCTGTGTCAGTGAAGTGGGTCAGCCCAGACAGTGGTTACGCCATGTTGGGCCCTAGCCTCTATGTGTGTGTGTGTGTGTGTGTGTGTGTGTGTGTGTGTGTGTGACTGTGTGTGTGTGTGTGTGACTGTTGTGTGTGTGACTCTGTGTGTGTGTGTGTGTGTGACTCTGTGTGTCTGTGTGTGTGTGACTGTGTGTGTGTGTGTGACTGTGTGGTGTGTGTGTGTGTGTGTGTGGCTCAGCCAAACATCTGCCTGATAAGCGGAGGGACACTCACTGACGCTCTTCAAAATCAGGTCAAAGTCCTAAAGGTCGGCACCATACTCCTCACAAAAAGGAAGGAATATAAGCATGGTCCCTGAGAGATCTTCTACAGACCAGTAACTGATGCTGGAAGGAAAACTCGTGGCTAGAAACACACTTCCCCTGCGGGGATGCCGGGGGGCCTCTCAGTACAAACAGTGTCCCCCACCTTCTGAAATTCTGTCATAGGACTTCCCTCTTGTCAGCCCCTGTCTCTCTCTCTCCTCTCTCTCTCTCTCTCTCTCTCTCTCTCTCTCTCTCTCTCTCTCTGTCTCTGTCTGTCTCACTGTGTCTCAGTCTTTCTGTCTCTCTGTCTCTGTCTGTCTGTCTGTCTGTCTGTCTGTCTGTCTCTCTCTCTCTCTCTCTGTCTGTCTGTCTCACTGTGTCTCAGTCTTTCTGTCTCTGTGTCTCTGTCTGTCTGTCTGTTTTTTGTCTGTACATGGAGGGGTCGTCAGAGAGAGAGTGTTCCTTCCAGCATCAGTTACTGGCCTGTAGAAGATCTCTCAGGGACCATGCTTATATTCCTTACTTTTTTTTTAAGACAGACACACACACAACAGTCACACACACACAGTCACACACACACACACAGTCACACACAGACAGACAGACAGACACACACACACACAGAGGCTAGGGCCCAACATGGCGTAACCAACAGGTCCACCAATCTTGTACAAAAGGTGTTATCTTCAAATAATATGTCCGAGCTTAAATCTTTAGCAATATATATAACGCAGGCTCTAGATAAACGTAAGCAGACTATGAATGAAACGGATCCTATACGTAATAACTGAAAATATTGGTTGGCATTTATCTGGACTTTGGATTATTACTCATGTCCTTTTCATATTCATTCCTATGTTAATATGTTACTTACAATTACCCCCTTTGACTGATGGGCTTGTAGCTTTTGTCAAATAAAATTCGTTCACTCATTCATTCATTCATTCATCCTCTCTCTCTCTCTCTTTCTCTCTCTCTCTCTTTCTTCCTGTCACCTTGTCCTTGTCTATTTTCTGCCGCCTTGGTCCAGTACCCTGTCTATTTCTGGAAAAAAACCCAACACAATTCTCTCCCACGCCAAAATGGGATGAGCTGGGCCTGACTTGTCGGGCACTTAACGGCAGCGCTGCCCAACACATTTTCTCTCATAAGAAAGAAAACGCTAATTGTTGTCTCAGCGTTCGACGAAGAAAGAAGAAGCAGACAAGAGGTAGGTAGGTACTAAGCCCTTCTCCATCTTTCAATCTTCGCGCGTTTTCAACTATGATTATTCCCTCTAACCCTCAAGCAAATATGCAGCATCTACAAAAACGAAAAGCATGGCCAGTGGATAGCTAGCTCAAGTCAAGTCAAGTCAAACACACTTGAATCATCCCATGAAGGGCAATTACAATACTGACAGGCAGATTGATACGTATCGTAATCTCAAAAGACACAAAAAAGCTATATTTCATATTGCTCTTCACCCACACCTCGCGATTTTGCCCATATTCTGTACCTTTGAGGGTTTTTCAGCGAACTCTGCCAAGTCCTCTGTTGTCTGTGTTGCCTGCAAGCCTTCTAACCAAAATGTACATGGAGGGGTCATCAGCATAACCACACTTTACAAAAGGTCATTACCTTTTCGCCTTTCACAACACCAGCTGAGGTCTGGCTATTTCGTCCACCACGATTACACAGAACATCGGTATACCTTGAAGAATGTCCTCCAATGAGCAGAGATTTTTCTGATTTGCATTCTATATATAAAAAAAAAATCCCATGCAGTCACCCCTCGACTCCTCAACGAATTAAGAGAGAAGTCAAAATAAGTCAGAAACATGTATCAGAGGACTGATCACCCATGAATGAGGTGAAAAAGTGGGAAGACTTCTTCATTAAACAAAAAAAAACGAAACAAAAAAGGGGAAAAGACTGGGAAAGCAAAATAGAGAAAAAAAATGAGAGGAAGGGGGTGGGGACTTGTTGGGGGGGAAGGGGGGAGGGGGAAGGGACTTAAGGAGGACGTGGGGGATGGGGAGGGGGAGCAGAAAAAAATGTAGTATAGAAGAAGAAGAAAGGTGTAGGGGTGAGGCGGGTGGGGGTTTGCGCTGGAGAATGGAGGGTAGAGGGAGGCTACTCTTTATATTTAAAGGACTTCCGCATCCACGACAAGAAGCGACAGTGTCATTGGTTCGTTGGTTGGTTCGGTTGTAGTAGTAGTAGTAGAAGAAGTTGTTATTGCTGTTGTTTAAACTAACAGAACGGGATAGCTCAGTGGTCGGGGCACTCGCTTTCCTCAGCCAAGATTAAGCAGCATCGAGCGTGGTTACTAGTTGGATGGGTGACCATTTGCGCGCTTTGGCTTCAGTACAGTCCCCCAGTTCACCCAGCTGTTAATGGGTACCTGCCCTCTTTAGGGTCAGGGAAGGTAAAAACAGCGAGGGAGAGGAGATGGGCGCCGCCCTCAATATGCTGGCCCCTAGAGAAGCCTCGCTCCCCTACGACCACATAGGCTATGGGACACCTTTACCTTTACATTCCATAACTTATGGAGAGAAGTATAGCTTTCTCTTCACTGCATGTGCCTGTCGCCTGCGACCTATAGAGAGGAACGTCAGAGAAGAGGAGGAAGGAGAAGGAGAAGAAAACAAACACTGGAAAGATGTTTCCGTTTCCATCTGTTTTATCTCTGTGACATGGTTCCTTACCTCTGCTGCTGTGGAGAGACTTGGGAATGACAAGCACTGTACACTGAACAGTTATCTATCCATGTATGTTGTTTCTAACCAAGCCGACTGCGATGTTCCCTGCTTGCTTGATTTGTCTGTGTTTTGCTTGTTTGTTTGTATGTGTATAAATATGCTTGTTTGTGTTTGTTTGTAGGTATGGTTTTTGTGTTTGTTTGTTTATTTGTTTGTTTTGATGGGTGGTGGTTGGTTTTTGTATGAATTTGAGATATCGGGATTGCATGCTATTCAAGGGATTCGTCAGAACCTCTCTAGGTCCACCTGATAATAAACAGGGGGTGATGACGATTCAAAGAGCGCACACTGCTTTTTATTTTAACTAGGTCTTGAGAGTGTCTTTTAGTTGGCCATAGGAAAGTCTCTGTTGTCTGTCTTTGCAACCTCCCCCCCCCCCCCCCCTTCCCTTCCCTCCTGTCACCTTTTCCCTCTCTGGTTTGTTTTGTTTTGTTTTGTTTTGCTCTTCTTTTCATGTTGACAGCATTTTTCATGGCGTTTGTTGTCTTCTTTTCTTTCTGTTCTTTTTATCCTTTCTCTTTTTTGTTGTTGTTGAGGGGGTGGGGGAGAGGAAGATACACTCTTGTTCCTTTTCTTTCTTTTCTTTTTCTCCAGTCAACTTGGTAATTTAAATCTAAGCTTCACTGTCAATATGTATTATTAAACGTGGGAAAATACGTTTTCCTCCATCATGTATGATATGATTTGTATATCGTATTGCCAGTGATTTTTTTTATACTACGTTAGGATGGATCGGTGGTCTAGAGGTAACGCGCCTGTCTAGAAAGCGAAAAGTCCGGGTCTGAAGTGTGCGGCGGTTCGTACCCCGTTTGGACCGGAAATTTTTCCCCCATCCATTAGACCATGAGTGGTGGTCTGGGCGCTAGTCTTTCGGATGAGACGATAAACCGAGGTCCCGTGTGTTACACGTAATTATTTAGCGCACGTAAAAAATCCCACGGCAACAAGAGAGTTGTCCCTGGCAAAATTCTTAGAAAAAAGCCACTCTGATAGGGAAACAAATACAGCTGCAGAAAAAAAAAAAGGGTGACAGGGTGGCGCAGCGCTAAGTGGCGACGCGTTCTCCCGCTCTCCCCGGGGAGAGCAGCCCGAATTTCACGGAGAGA
>CM054136.1:3377394-3379894 GCA_028751875.1 Rapana venosa | reverse complement strand
ACTCATTCACCTGAAAAAGGTGTGTCAGTTTGGTAATTCCGTCAGTCGCGTTACGCGATCTTTGTTGTGTGTGGAATTTTTGTGTGAGGAAGAAACTTCAAGTGTGTTTGTTTGGTGGTGGTTGGTGGTGGTGGTGGTGGTCGTCGTCGTCGTCTTCAATTTGAGTCTACAAGTTTAGATTGGCTGCGTGCTGGTGAAATTTCGATGTGGTTTGTGATATTTTTATGGATTGGTAGGCAATCGTGTGTTGTCAACAAACAAGCGTGTGTGTTGACTGTGTAGAATTTCAAGGTGTCGTGGGGGGTTTTTTGAGGGTTTTTTTGTGATTTATAACTAAAATTACAGGTGAGGGATTGGGTCAACTCTGATTATAGATTGTGTTTTGTGATTACTTGCTTGTTTGTATGTTTGTTTACCCCCCCCCCCCCCTCCGCCCCCCCTCCCGACCCCCTCCCCCTCCCTCCCATGATCATAGATGCAATAATAGATAGTTAGTGTTCTGTTGATTTATTTACAGTTTAAAGTCATCAACTTTTGATTCTAGTAAATCAAAGACTTCAACCAAACAACCAACTGTGATCGTCGCGAATTTGAGACGTTTCGGTTCACTGTTTTCGATGTAAACACGGTGCGTGTGGTGTGTGTGTGTGTGTTGTGTGTGTGTGTGTGTGTGTGTGTGTGTGTGTGTGTAGTGTAGTGTAGTGTAGTGTAGTGTAGTGCAGTGTAGTTGTGTGTATAGTGGAGTGGAGTGGAGAGTAGTGGAGTATTGTAGAGTGGAGTGGAGTGTGCTGTGGTATGTAGTGTAGTGTAGTGTAGAGTACTGTAGTGTAGTGTAGTGTAGTGTAGAGTACTGTAGTGTAGTGTAGTGTAGTGTAGAGTAGTGTAGTGTAGTGTGTAGTGCAGTGTAGTGTAGTGTAGTAAGGCGTGTAATGTAGTGTAGTGCAGCGTAGCGTTATTGCAATGTAGTGCAGTGTAGTGCAGCGTAGTGTAGTGCAGTGCAGGGAAGTGTAGTGTAGTGTAGTGCAGCGTAGTGTAGTGTAGTGTCGTATTGCAATGTAGTGTAGTGTAGTGTAGTGCAGCGTAGTGTAGTGTAGTGTCGTATTGCAATGTAGTGTAGTGTAGTGTAGTGTGGTGCAGTGTGGTGTAGTGCAGTGGAGTTAGTGTAGTGTAGTGTAGTGCAGTGTAGTGTAGTTGTAATGTAGTGTAGTATAGTGTAGTCTAGTGCAGTGTAGTATAGTGCAGTGAAGTGTAGTGTAGTGTAGTGCAGTGCAGTGTAGTGTAGTGCAGTGTAGTGTAGTGCAGTGTAGTGTAGAGCAGAGTAGTATAGTGCAGTGAAGTGTAGTGTAGTGTAGTGCAGTGTAGTGTGGTGCAGTGTAGTGTAGTGTAGTGCAGTGTAGTGTGGTGCAGTATAGTGCATTGTAGTGTAGTGCAGTGTAGTGCACTGTAGTGTAGTGTAGTGCAGTGTAGTGTAGCGTAGTGTAGTGCAGTGTAGCGTAGTGTAGTGCAGTGTAGTGCAGTGTAGTGTAGTGTTGTGCAGTGCAGTGTAGTGTAGTGTAGTGCAGTGTAGTGCAGTGTAGTGCAGTGCAGTGTAGTGTAGCGTAGTGCAGTGCAGTGTAGTGTAGTGTAAAGCAGTGGACCAGTTCCCAGAGACAAAACACATCAACACATGGACTTCACACTGTGCTTACCGTCATCATCTCACGTCATTTACATAGCTGCTATTTTTGGAGGCAGACAGGGCAAACGTCAGTCAATGAGAAGAACATGACAGATGAACTCATTAGCATACCTGGTATTTTCCGGTTGTCTTGTCGTGTCTTGTTATGTCTTGTCTTGTTATGTCTTGTCTTGTTATGTCTTGTCTTGCCTTGTTATGTCTTGTCTTGTTATGTCTTGTATTGTCTTGCCTTGTCTTGTTATGTCTTGTCTTGCCTTGGCGTGTCTTGTTAAGTCTTGCCTTGTCTTGCCGTGTCTTGTTATGTCTTGCCGTGTCTTGTTATGTCTTGTCTTGCCGTGTCTTATGTCTTGTCTTGCCGTGTTTTGCCTTGCCTTGTCTTGCCTTGTCGTGTCTTGTTATGTCTTTTCTTGTCTTGCATTGCATCGCATTGTTTATTTGGTTGGGGTTTTTTTGGGTACTCCATTGTACTGTGATGTATTCTACTGTTTGTACTGTATGGTATTGTGTTGCAATCAATTGTGTTGTATTGTATTGCACTGTGTTGTATTGTGTTGTATTGTATTGTGTTGTCCTGTATTGTAGGCCTACTGTTTTGCCTTGTATTGCACTGCATTGCTTGGTATTGTATTGTAGTTATCGTCTTGCCTTATATTGTATTTACTGCAATTTATTGCATTGTGTTGTATTGTATTGTATCGTTTTGTGTACAGCTTTAAGTCACAGCAAGTTTTTCTACGCTAGATTCTGGCTGCTCTCCCCAAGGAGAGCACGTCGCCACAAGAGCAGCGCCACCCACTTTTTTTCTACCTTTTCTCCGTTTTG
>CM054136.1:3289894-3369894 GCA_028751875.1 Rapana venosa | reverse complement strand
CAATGTCGTCGGTAGGAGCTCCGCGCAATGCCGCTAGGGTTCACCATCTCTCTCTGTGTCTGCTGAGTTCTATGACGATCTCCTGCAGCCCTCCTCCCAGACCACTGATCTCTTGGCAATGCAGGATGTTGGTGGTCTACCTCTTTTTCGTCAGTCCTCAACCTTACCTTGCGCAACTGTCGTCTTTAGATTTTATTTGCATGTTGGTTTGGAAGACCAGGGTATCTCAGTCTGCACGTATTGATTTCAACAAACAGTTGTCTTTGCAACAGGGAATTAAGGGCGGGGAATTTTTCGACCTCTCACGTTAACTTATAAGTGCAGCAGACCTATCAGTGTCTTGATTCCCTTGATGTGTAAACACATGCCGAAGATCAAATACGTACATTAAAGATCCTGTAATCCATGTCAGCGTTTGCAAATTCGGTAAGCTGTCGAGACATAAACATACCCAGCATGCATCCTGTAAGTCCCTGGATCGGAAATCTCTGCTGGGACATCAATATAATCACAGTAACAATAAAAACAGACTGCATTATATCTCTACAATCCCGCTCACTACAGTGCTTTCCCATCCACAGGGCGTGGTCGTCTCTCAACGAGGCCCCTCCATCTTGGATCTAGGGGACATCACCCACGCCAGCCTGCAGTCCTCCGCCTCGCTGTTCGCCCTTGGGGCGTTGGGGCAGACGATCGGGGCAGTTGGGGCAGGGCTGCTGCTGGGCCGGCTGCACTCCAGTGCCTTCCTCTTCTGGGCTCTGCTGGGCATGTGCGCCAGCACGGCTGCTCTCCCCTGGTGTCAGCACTACGGCGTCATGGCCGCCCTCTACTGCCTCAGTCTGCTGTGTGTGGGGGGTGTGGAGACAGGTGAGGCAGCACAGCACACACATACACACGCATACACACGCACGCTTTCGCACACATACACACACGCACGCACGCACGTATGCACGCACACACACACACACACACACACACACACACTGTAGTACCTCTGTTTATTATTACAAAATCTGAGTGAATTTTGGAGAGTAGGCCAATGTGTGCCGGTGGGAACGGATGACAAATTTACAAAACTGCATGCATACGGGGACTGGCTATACAAAAACACACGAGTGCTTATTCCATCATCCTCGAAATAAAAGGATAAAATAAAACAAAAAGTAAAACACGAATAAATAAATAAATACAAGTAACACACACACAGAGTATTTCCTCTGCTTATTATCACAAATTTTGTGTGAATTTTGGAGAGCATTAATCAGGCAGTTGGTAGATCTTTGACAATGGATCATGACATCGATCAAGATGCTTAACCTTGCTGCACGGGAGCTGTTCTAATGAGCAGTGGCCGTATAGCCACAGGAACATGCAAGCATGTGGATTCCCTGCTTGTGCGCGCGCACGCGCGCGATTGTGTGTGTGTGTGTGTGTGTGTGTGTGTGTGTGTGTGTGTGTGTGTGTGTGTGTGTGTTAGACTCGACCAATGCCACTCCATCATCTCCTAAGAGTAATTCAGGGAGGCAAGAATAAAATCACATCCTTCACATTGAACCATACCAAGACCTCCTCATCACATCACACGTGCCAGTGTATATTATAATAGAACAAACACTCTTAGATTTGATGGACTTAGATCAGGTAAAAAAAACAAAACGGCTTCAATCTCTCATAAGCCAGATGCATGCACAATATCTCTCAATCTCAATGTCGATTCCATAGAATGTCTTACAACTATATGAGTTAGCATAGCCTAGTGATCAGAGCGTTGTGCTCGTGAGCTGATGGCTGGGGATCGAACCACCGCCGAGGCCCCCGTTCAAGGGGATACCCCCCCTCCCCCCCCCCCTCCCTTGGAATTAATATCAGTACCAACTCCACTCCCCCGAAAGTCCTTCAATGAGACTATAAGCTGAAGTCCCGAGGGCGAATGCACGCAGAACATGAACGCATGTTAAAACCTGTTCCCCCTTTGGGAAAAGTAGGACATTGGGTGCCGGTAGGAACGGATCACCATATTTGTTCTCATGTTTATGTCATGTGTCACGTGAAGACAACATCCCCGAAGTCGAAATGCGGCTACCTTCATAGTGGTAAAAAAAATGGTCGCATGCGCAAAATCTCACCCAGGAACAACGCCAAGAAGAGTATCGTTATAACCTAAACACACACTCCAATGAAACTGTCCACTTACTCATTTCCTTGACACAAGGAAGAACAGACCAGGTCAACTAGGTCTTTGCCCGAGTACAGAGGTGAATGGTTCCTGCCTTTCCTCCACTGCCTGCCTTCAATCTGAAATACAGGCAGACACAGGCAACAAACGTGCCCTACCACTTTCACAGTCATTTCTCTGACATTAAGAAAGCAGCATGAAGACTGCCTCCGTTGCTGTATTCACACCATGTTGTAGGACATGCCTGTACTAATAACACACACACAGTGAAGACTGCCTCCACTGCTTTATTAATATCATGTTGCATTACATGACTGTGATAATAACACACACACCGTGAAGACTGCTTCCATTGCTTTATTAATATCATGTTGCAGGACGTGCCTGTGATAATTCAATTCAAATATTTGTTATCATCTCTAACGTACCTGACATGATGGTACTGACGACCACACAGTGACGACTGCCTTCTGTGCTTTACTGCAGGAAGCTACTCTGAACTCGCCAAGCGATGGGGCAGGCAGGGCAACACCAAGGTACAGCTGCTGCAGTTAGTGTTCGTGGTAGGAGGAGTCGTCTCCCCTGCGATGACCCAGTTTTTCCTCAAAGCCCGGCACACGACATCACCACACGTCAATCAACAACGTCACTTCCGACCAGAATGGTTCCACAGCGTCCACGCCATCTTGGACAACTGACGTTACCACTACGTTAGAAACCGTGTCCAGTTGGAACCAATCCCAGACAGTCAGTGGAAGCAAGGAAGCCACAAGTCAGGTGGAGATGGCCTATGCCATCAGCGGAACCTTGGCCTTCATCGCAGCCATGCCCTTTGTGCTCAGCTTCGCTGTGAGAAAACAACTGCCAAAGTGGGCACCACAGAAACCAGACCTACCACCCCCCAACCGTTCACCAGCTCACGACGTCTGCTTACCCGTGTTGCTGCTCATCGCTGTCTTCATCTTCCTCATCTCCGCTGTGGAAGAAAGCGTGCCCCAGTTTCTCTTCACCTTCATGGTGGAGGAGGTGGGGTGGTCGATGCGCGCGGCCAGTTTGGTCACTTCCTGGTTCTGGGCCGGGGTGCTGCTTGTTCGGGTGGCGGCGTTCTTCCTTCCGGGTCAGCTGGCAGACGAGGTGATCCTGCTCCTGTCCTGCGCTTTGCTGCCCTGCACCCTGGCTGCTCTCCACGGCAGCGTCGCCGTCTTCAGCAGCAACGGGGTGTGGGCCAGTGTCTTCTTCGCTGGCATGGCGGTCTCCCTCATCTCCCCGTGTCTTTCACCTGGATCCACACCAGCCTGGCTCAGCGATCCTCCCTGGTGTCGGTGGTGGTGATGTCTGCGTCCTTGGCAGCCGGCATCGTCAATCCTCTGGTGCTGGGCTGCTTTCTGCACAACGGCCTCTACCGGGGCTTCACTTTTCTTCTGTTAGGGGAGGCGGCGTTGGCGTTGGTGGTCTTCATCGTGCTGTACGTGCTGTCGCGGAAACTGACCGCTGAGTGGCTGACCCTGGCCAGCAGAAAGTCCTTCCTGGTGCCGGGGAAGCTGGAGGAGGTGCGTGCTGAGGAGGACGTTCAGGAGTTACAGCCCCGATAACCAGACTGAAGGAAAGAATAAAGAAGGAGAGCAGACAAGGCTGGGAAAGAAGGAAAGGAGAGAAACAGGAAGGAAGAAAGAGGGAAAGGTGGGAAAGATAAAAGAAGGAAAGCAATGATAAAATTCAGCAAATAGTGGTGGCGGAAAACGAGCACAGGTAACCAGTGACAACAGAACAGAAAGGATGAGGCTGATCAATAAGCAATAGGAAAGAATTGGGTGTTTAAATGTGTTAATGAAAAAAATTATGTGGTGATTGTATATTCGAACGCACAATGGAAAAACTAATAATCTGATCTAATACAGCCCCCCCCCAAAAAAAAAACAACAACCAACAAAAAACAAACAACAACCCCAAAACAACCCAAAACAACAAAAACTAAACAAACCCAAACCAAAAACTAAACAAAAATCCCAGAAAAACAAATACAAAGAAAAAAGAGATTGTACGTTTAAACATTTTTATTCTACTCTTTTCCTATTCCAACAGCTGATTTGAAAATAAGGACTTTTTTCTATCCTATAATGTTTTTCCCCAGCACTAAATTCTGAATGTTATTTATTAATTACGACTGACATCAATACAAACTGTGAGATAGATTGAATCAATCTGTCACCATTTACCACATGGAGGTTGTTGGAGTGTCATGATTCAATCCTGTTAGGATCACATTAGTTTGTCTGTCTGTTCCTAGTCAGGCTTTGAACGGGTGAACTAGCCGAGTGGCTAGAGTGTTGTACTGACAATCTGACATGAACAGAGGGCTTGAGTTTAAATCTCCACTGAGGCATCTGGGTTCAAGAAGAGGAGGAGAGGGGAAGTTTTCTGTACAGATAGCTTTGGTACTGCATCCACATCCCCGAAAGTCATTGGCATGGGCCTGTAAAGAGAGCTACCATTTACAAACCATGCACAGAATCTTGCACACACGTTAAAAGCCCATCCACCTATCGTAAAGAGTGGACCAGCTTATGACTTGTTCAGTGGATGACCCCAACATACCCAGCAAGAATCGTGCTAACTGGGAGGGGAGGGGCTCCGCAGGGCCAACTTGCAGCATCCACTGGCTGACCAGTGGAGTGCAGCGCTCCGTCCTACCTCAGGGAGCTAAGGGGTATGGTTCTTGTGATTCGATTAGCCTACCTCTCGGAGAAGATTTCCCATTAATTTTAGGGACTGGAATTAAGGGTTCTCCTTATTCTTTGATGATATTAGAGTCCCAGTAGAATGATACGATTAAGAGCTGCATCAACCAGCCACCTCTTTTGGAAAAGTCTGTTGGGTTTTTGTTTGTTTGGCAGTAAGGCTGTTGGTGTAAGGGACACTACTCCCAGATGCAAAATTTACCTCCCATCATGTGTCAGCTCTTTGGGGTGATTCTCTTGCTCTTCATCGTCGTCGTTGTCGAACGTTCAGACAGCAACAGTTACTGACTTGCCATATCAGCGAAAATGCATTCCGCTGCCGTAAAGCGCCTGACAAGTTAGGCCCAGTGCATCCGACTTAGGTGTAGGACAGAATTGTTCTCTTTTAAGTCTTTCTAGAAAAAGGCAAGAGATAGGACCAAGAAGCAAGAAAGTGACAAGAAGGAGATGACAGAAAGAAGAGGATCAAGGCAGAAACAAAGAGAAGGATAGGAAAGAGGGAATTCCTAGCACACAGTGTCTGGAAGGTGGTGATGCTGTTGAAACCGACAGGCCCCTGACATGCCCACGGGGAAAGATGCGGGGTAAGTGATGCTGGGGCGGTAGTAGGAAGGCAGCGGGCAGTAGACTACCTAGCAGTCCTGTCAGCTGGTCTTCTTACAGTCTGTACTCTTCATTTTTCCTGGATTATTTTATTCTTGGGGACTCGTCAGCTCGGAGCACTCGCTTTGCCCAGCTAAGATTAAGCAGCATTGAGCGTGCTTGCCAAGTGGGTGGGTGGGTAACCGGTTTTTCTCGCCTTGACTTCAGAACAGTCCCCCAGTTCACCCAGCTGTAAATGAGTACCTGCCTCCTTTAGAGTCAGGGAAGGTAAAGCAGCGAGGGAGAGGAGATGGACGCCGCCCTCAATATGCTGGCCCTAGAGAAGCTGAGGTCTCTGACATCTCGCCTCCCAACGACCACATTGGTTATGGGAACAGCTTTATGTTTTAATTTTACCTACATATGTTGTGTGGTTGTTTTCTTGATTCACAAAACCCTTTTCCGTTTCACTTCTTGACATAAGAACGAAAATGGATGTGGTGGTATATATGTGGAATAATTGGAAACTGAGACCTACTTTAAACAAACATTGAACTGTAATACGAATGAAAATGGGACCTCAAACATATCGCCATATTGTTATCAGTATCAATATTTATGCAATAAAGATGTCTGGAGTCACTTCTCTTCATTGATGTTATACACAAGTGAGAAAACAGTGTGTGTGTGTGTGTGTGTGTGGGTGTGTGTGTGTGTGTGTCCTTATTCCTTCTGATTTCAACAACCCTCTTGTACATCAATGACCAAGGCAAGGAGTAAAGCAGTATAATTTTTGTCCAGAAAATCAGAACCCTGGACCATGGGGTCAATCCCGTTTGAAACCAGACTCCCCCCCCCCCCCCCCCCCCCCAACCTCTCGTAAATAGTAAAAGTGGGGGTTAGGATGCCAATTTTTTGATAAACCACATTCTGGAAAACATTGAATAAAGACCACACCAAAGCTGGTACCTACAGCAACTAAACCTTGCCTTTTACAAAATTATGAATAACAAACTACTCTTACAGGGAAATAGATTAAGTTTTAAAAAATCCATATGCTTTTTATGGGATTCGAATCCGCGCCCTACTAGTTGGTAGGCCTAACCCAAGGTGCTAACCATATGCCACAGTGGCTCATTCCCCACCCCCCCCCCCCCCCCCCCCCGCCACACACACACAATTCAGTATGTTCACACACATATCCACATATCATGGGACAGGATAGCCTGTTTGTTAGAGTGATGCGCTCGTGATCTGCTGACCCGGGTTCAAATCTTGTTTAAGAGGATTCTTCCTCTGGAGTTAACATGAGTGCCAACTCCACTCCCACAAAAGTCCTTGGATGAGACTATAAACCGAAGTTCCGTGTACGAACGAATACAGAACATCTTGCGCGCACGTTAAAACATTTTCCGCTTTTCGGAGGAGTAGGCCATCGTATGCCGGTGGGAGCGGATGACAAAAATTGACAAAACTGTATTTACACGGGGACTGGATGCAATAAAGATGTCTGGAGTCACTTCTCTTCATTGATGTTCTACACTAGTGATCTGACGACCCGGGTTCGATTCGCGTTCAAGGGGATATTTTCCCCTGGAGTTACATCAGTGCAGACTCAACTCTCCCCCAAAGTCGTTTGGATGAGACTATATACCGTGGCCCCGTGTGCAAACGCACGCAGAACACCTTGCGCACACGTTAAATCCTGTTCCGGTTTTCGTAAGAATAGGCCATTGTGTGCCAATGGAAATAGATGACAAAATTTACAAAACCGCATACACACAGGGAGTGGATGTAAAAAAGCACATAAGTGCTTATTCCATTATCCTCGATATAAAAGAATAAAATGCAAATATGTAAAACAGCACATGAGTGCTTAATCCATTATCCTCGAAACAAAAGAATAGATAATAAATGAAATAAGAACCCTAACTGGGTCTCTTGCCATTTCTTTTTTCTGCGTAGCTTGCTTTTAACACCTCATGACTGACCGAGCTCCCATTCCATGCATATCATTTTTATCATGGTGTGTATGCACATGTGTGCATGTCAGGTTGTGTGTGCGTGTTCCCTGTGTGGCCAGGGCTAGATAAAAACAAAAACAAAGGCAGATGCTGTTCGTTTTCCACACTGGCTGATTAAATGATTGACTGATTCAATCCACACCATTCACAACGATGTTCATCATATGTCACATACCAGAGAGGCCATGATTGTATAATCAGGGTAGTGATTTTGATAACGATGAGAGCTTACTATAAAATTTGGCAGCTATACATTTGAAAACACCAAATTTGAAACAAAATTTCAATCGTTCTTCGTGAAACAAAATTTCAATCGTTCTTCGTATCAATCCAGTCGTCAACAAGAACGGGTCACATGGCTACAGGACTGGGGAGGGCAGTGGTTACCATGTAGCAGAAGCACCATCAGAACGACACCCTCAAATGATTCACACACTGAGACCTCAAAATATTATCACGGCGTTTGTTCTGGAACTTGTTTTTAAATGACATACCAACACACAAAGAAAGGCATGCCTGATGCCCTCATGAATTGGACACGGTATCCAATCAGCGGCACATCACAGGTCAGGGTTTCCCAAGAATCTGCAGATGACATTGATGTCAGATGTCCTGAACGTTTCCACGTTAGGGAAGCAGATGCTTGAACAGGGTGGCTGTTCCCTCGCCTTTCAGCCAACGACTAGGGGCACTATTAGAGTGACCCTGCAGTGCACGTCTCTGACCAGACAAGCCGAGCCTGACAGAGCTCATTCTTGTCAAGCTCAGGAGTGCATGCTGGGATATGTTCCTGTCACCTGTATCGCCGGCCATAGCTGGCCTACTCTTCTGATGGATAGATGGGTGTTTAACGTGTGTGTAACATGCTTAGACCGTGGGGGTACCACTGAAGATTTTGCAACCTGCCCCCTCAAACGTGGGGAGTGGAGGAAGCTGGCTGCAGAATCTTCAGTGGTGCCCCCATGGTCCATGTGACTATGGGATAGGTGAAGGTGTGTGAAGGTATCATGCTGTGTGTCCACATCTGGGTATATAAGCTCATCTGAAGAACTTGTGATGATCATGGAAAGCTGTTGGAATATAGCCAGAGCTGTAGGAATATGGAGCCATGTAGATATTTAGCTAGTCTGTATTTCAGCGTTTTGTATCTTTCAGGGTCTACAGTTTGGGCCTGTTGTCATTGTTTCATCAGTTCAATGATGTCCTCACTTACATAATGGCTTCTTGTTTTGTCATAGTCACCTGCCAATGATTTGTTTCACCACCTGTTATGCATGTTTCTTTCAAGTCAGCTCTCATTTCATTTGGTTTTTTTCTCTTTTCTTTCCACACACACAGAGTGAGAGCGAGAGAGAGAAACAGACAGAGACAGAGAGATACTAACACACATACTAGCTGCTGGTGAAAAAAGAAAAGACATTCTGAGTACACTTGAGAATACAGTATATTTCACAGCAAAATACATGCCCATTTCCTCAGAACATTAGAAATCAAATAAACAGAGCCTCCTGCCTAGTCTTTGACATAAAGTCATCCACCATCTTAACACACACATCACCTCCAGCATAAAACAACTTTTATGCACTTTACTCTCCAAACACATCACCCCATAAAATAAAGAAAAACAAACTGAACCAACAACCAAAATCACCCTTCTAGTTCACCAGGAAAGGAAACATGTGAACAGTCAATATCTGACCCCAAACAAGGAAACAAAAAGGAAACAAAATATCTTGATATTTCGTTGCAAGGTGGAATAATTACTATAGTTTTATAAACAATCAAAATCTCAAAATCGACAACCTGACCCCCACCTGTCTAAAATGGCTCCTAGTGGAAAAGTGTTGTCAGGTGTTAAGCAACTTATTTCACGTTGGAGACTCACATGTAACAATGAATCATGAATAAGTACCATCTTTGTAAACAATGCGATAACAGATCAAACAATAACATCTCACTTAAAGTGGTATATAAGACATGGAAATGTCCACCAATAATTTTAATCAATCCCACTGATGACACTCACCGACTGCTCTGACTACAAATTTAATGAAAACACCTTAAAAATATCCCCTGATCAACCATGTTGACTACTGCTATCATAGTCCAGTACCACACAATGATGCAGGAGCTAATGTTCTGGTCATACAACATTCTAAAGGATGCATCATTTTCTTCACTGGTCCCAAGAGTATCTCAACTTCAACCTGTAAAGTACCACCAAAAAAAGAAGTAATATTGTGCAATTTTTTTTATTGTAAAAGTACTGGTTCCTGACTTCAAAAACAAAAAAGATCACAACTTTTAAGACATATCAAGTCACATCAAAATCAACATAACTTTTATCGGCCACAATGAAACATATAAAGTTACATAAAAAAATCAATGTAACTTTATTACCCTGAAATGACAGGTGAGGACTGAGAAGGGACTCTGTGATATGGCAAGACAGATCGCATTTGACACACATTGTTAACAGACGGCAAGAGGCACATTATAAGCAGTTCCCTCATCTATGGCATGAATCTATGCAGTCACATGACACTTACTCTATCCAAAACAGAATATCAAATAAATTAATTAATACTACCAACTAGCAAGCCACAACCAATGCTGTACTAGAGTTAAACGCCCAGAGCACAACTCCATAGTCTTCCAAGACTGAAGGATGCCCATGTCAATCCAAAACAAATCTAAACAAACAGTAATGTTGGTCCATCCCATCCCTGTTCTTTTATGAAAAGAAAAGAAAATCTAAAGGTAGGCGTGTGTGTTAGTAAACAAGAACAATAAAAAAAGTGACCATTTTATCTATGAAGCTAATGAAAACCATGCCCAGTATTCAACTAGAGCTGTCCAAATATCCAAACAAAATTTGGTTTTTCTAGTACACATAAGAAAAAAGACAATAAAAATGTACTGAATTTTATCATTCTGTAACCCTTCCTCACTCAGGTACAAAAATGTACCTCAAAAGTAACAAAAGTGAAATGCTAATGTGCTAATATCACTGAGCATGAACAGACGTAAAATCGAAGACAGCAACAATCGAAAAGTGAAATGCAATATCATATTCTGCTTAAAAGATATATTGACAGCGAAGTGCGACTATCTAAAAAAAAAAGAAGGGATTTATATACCACTACATCTTGTGAAAACAAAATCAAAGCACTTGCATTCAACCCGTTCTTACACATGCAGCCAATAACAATAAACAGTTTTAACAAAAAACAATATTTCTGTTTAAAGGACACAAACTATTCTGAAATGTAATGTGTTTCTGCTTTACGCTACTATGATGATGAACTATAACATTACCTTTCTGCTTTACGCTACTATGATGGTGAACTATAACATGACCTTTCTGCTTTATGCTACTATGATGGTGAACTATAACATTATCCTTCTTTACGCCACTTCTAGAGGGCAGACCATGAACAGCTGTTACGCTTATTCCATTACCCTCTCGAAATAACAGTTCGATTGGCTTAAATAAGGTTTATTCATTAATTGATGAACATAATCAGCATAGCAGCAACAAGAAAGTAGCTTCATTTATTCACTCGTTCGTTTCTTCGTTTTTCACGGACATAGTTCGCCTATATCAATTTCGGACCATTCTGCCTGCCATCTTCATGCGTCGTTGTCAGGAACTGTGCGTTGATGCAGGCGGACGTCACGGTTCACAGACAGTGACTAGGTCTCCCCTCTACTTGAGGCGGGGCAGGATGTAGTGGGCAGCCATGGCCACGATGGGGGCACCAGTGGGGACCCCTGGGAACGGGCCGCTGGACCCGGCAATGTCCAGGTGGGAATAGGGGTACGGCTTGTCCGAGTCGATGCCGTGCTGAAAACAACGTGACGACTCTCTGAATCATGCAAGCGGGCAACTTTCTCCTTTTCTAAAACAATTATTTCTCAGAGGTTCATTAAATCTAAGACAAAAGCGTTGAAAAAAAAACCCCAATTAAAATACAAAATGTTCAAGATAATCATCATCTGAACTGAACAAACGGAGAAAGACGATCATCTATCCTTACAGTCGGAATGCGGCTACCTTCATGGTGGACAAACACAAACACAGTGGCATATGCTACATCTCACTACTGGTGAACCTTGGAGTTCAAGCCCAGGAACAAACAAACAAACCAAAAGAGATGACCACCTTGATATGACTGAGTGCCTAACACTGCACTCAGAGATGTCGTCAACAGGTGAGACAGGTGAGAGGTGCTTGTCATTAGGGACCCTCAGTTTTGCTCTACCTGACCCAAGTTCCAGCTGATGGGTGGGCTCTTTTCAGAGAGGGGGTGGCAGTAGGTGGTGTGTCTCCATCCCCATACCTGACAGCCAGACACTGATCATCATCCCCCAGTGTCTGTGCCTTTCACAGCCACAACCCTGTGGCCGGCTAAGGCCGTTACGAACAGATGCTAGGAGTGAGAGGAACAGTAGGCCTGAAGTTCAAGTGGTGAAAAAACAACAACACTTAAACAAGTAATAAAGTCCGATTTTCTCACTGAATAATAGATAAAGTTGAGCACTTCTACAAGATAATAAAAACATGTTAGCAGTCTGACCCTTTAAATCTTAATAGCTATCATAACCAAACAAAACAAAAACCCAACACACACACTCACTCACACACACACATGCACACACACACACCCACACATCCACACACAGACACACCCCCGGTAGATCAGTCAGTACAACAGAGTTCTACCGTACCTTGTCCATGCCGGAGGACATGATGAGGAAGGCGGAGGGGGTCTGGTGGCCGCGCGCTGTGGCGGTGGAGGGCTGGCTGTTGCTCTGCAGCACGTCCTCGTACTCCGACTTCCCTTTGTGGAATTCGTAATCCTGCACACACACACACACATACACACACACACACAGCTCACACACCACACACACAGCACAACACACACACACACACACACACAACACAGCACACACACACACACACACATGGTAAAAAAAAGGTAAAGGTGTTACCATAACCTATGTGGTCGTTGAGGAGTGAGATGTCAGAGACCTCAGCTTCTCCAGGGGCCAGCATATTGAGGGCGGCGCCCATCTCCTCTCCCTCGCTGCTTTACCTTCCCTGACCCTAAAGAAGCAGGTACCCATTCACAGCTAGGTGAACTGGGGGACTGTCCTGAAGCCTAGGCAGGCAAACAGTCACCCGTCCAGTTGGTAACCACACTCGATGTTGCTTAACTTTAGCTGGGGAAAGCGAGTGCTCTGACCACTGAGCTATCCCGTCCCCACAGAAACCACTACTGAAACAACAGCACAACTGTAACACATAATATACACTACTGGCCCAGGCCAAAAGGCTGTGTCAGTTATTCATGTCAGCTAATTGCCAAGGCCTACAATGAAATGTTATGTTGTAAAATGTTGTGTTGAGATTGCCTTCAGCCATGACAAACTCTTAACATAACAACCTGCACTCTCCTTTTAAAGAGAAAAAATACTCTTTAGTTGGAGTATGGCTGCCTATATGGTGAGGTACTTGAAAAGAGTCACACACACATACTTCTCATCCAGTGTACTTCCTGTCTCACAGTGATTCCCAGGTAGGATGAGTGAGTCAGAGTGCATGTTCTGGGTGACCCCCAGAGTGTAAAGCTGGGGAACACACAACAATAACAACATATGCACTTGACCAACCAACTTATCCAAAAACCCAGCACCCAGACTACCACTCAGCCCATGGATGGGGGAAGTTTCAGGCACAGACAGAGATTCAACCTGGAAATGGATCAAACACATACTGTTCACTTTCTAGGCAGGTGCATTACCTCTAGATGACTGATGCACACAGCACAGGTAAAGTGAATGAACAAATTATTTTCCCATAAAAACGTGTCAAAAGTGATAGCAACAAACACAAAATCACCTCCCTCCCTTAGTCTGTCTGCTTGTTGGGTTTTTGTTTTTCCTTAAGGGAAGAGGGCCAGGTGTTCTGACGTCAGCTTTCTGATGGTAAAATCAACAGTCGCCATGAAAAACGTCAGTCTGACTCACTTCGCGGCGGATGTTGGAAATCTCAAAAGGATCCCCGAACAGATCCCCGGCTTCCTGCAGGAGGAAGGACGTGCGCTGCTTCTTGGCCGGTCCGTTGTCCATCACGATCTGGCAACACACAACACAACTGTGTCACAACACACCCTCCGTCCAAACTACCTTCACACACACAGCATCTAAAGTTGAATGCAGCTGTCAGTTTCCCCGTAGTTCAGCTACTCTCAGCTGCTACCCATTCCATCCCATCCCAGCCCAGCTGGTGCTAATTACAGCAGGAACTAACCACACCTGGACGTGGTAAAAGGAAGAGGTGTGCTAATTTTAGCACTGAGCTCTGGACTGAGTCACGCTAGGTTTGCTCATCATGTAAAGGACTTTAACCACTAGACTGCCTTACCCCGGAAATTTTCCAGGGCTAAACGTGCACCCTATACGCCTACAACCCGGTAAAATTTCCGGGGTGTCGAACCGAAGTAAACAAGCCTGCTTCCTCAACTACAGTTAAAGGGAAAGAACTCCAAAATTAATGGAGGTCACTCTCCTGTTGATTGGCAACATCCAGCTGCAAAAACCGTAGCAAAAACAATCATTTTTTAGCTCGGATTTTGTGTTTTTATGCATGACTGCTTGGGAAGTTCGTGTTCAAAATGGCTGACACTTCTTGTTGAAGGCATAAATAACTTTACACAGCTGTAAAAGTGGCAAATAAAACTGTAGATTTACCTAACAGTGATGAAAACGATCGTGTATGATTTAGCTGATCCTGCACTAAAAAAAAAAGAATGAGATTTGGCCTAGACTATATTTGACGTTATTGAGATCGGGGGTACTCAGAATGACAGTGGTGATAGAGAAATCGTATTTTTGGTCAATTTTTTTACATTTTAAATATATTTTTGGAAGGAAATATCATGCTAACTAATTTGAGCTTGCCTCGAAGTAATCTACGATATATATACTGTCATTGGGCAGACTATCAGGACTATTCATGTAGGAGTTTCTCTGAGTAAGAGGGATATGAACATAGCAGTGGTACATAAGAATTTTATTCCCTGGCATATAGGGTGCACTTGCACTGGGCAGTTAAGAGGTTAAAGGTGGAACAGAGTTACAGCTGCTGCTGAAGATCAGAGGGAAGAAACTGGAGGGAGAGAGAACCGCAGTGTTCAGAGAGGAAGGCCAGCGTTAACAAAGGGTTTCGACCCTACATCACTTACAGAAGAACTTTAGCCCAAAACAAAATCACAGCCACCATGACAATGAGAAACATTCTGACAAGGCAAAGTCCTGATGGGAGGGAGGGTTGGTGGGGGGGGAGGAGAAGGAGAAGAGAGAGAACTTGGATTAAAAAATGTTCACACAGTTGGGTGGGTTTTTTTTAATGATTCGGTTGGAAAGAAAAAGAAATTATGGCAAAGCTACTTAACATAAGATTACTGACACACACTACAATATTACTGCCACACATTCATCAAAATTGCCCCTGACCCCCCCCTCCACAGGCAGCCATATTGTTAGAGCCTGAGCAGCGACTTCCTAAATGCCACTGCATCCCTAAGCTCACTCCCTGCTGGCATGGAAACAAGCCTCACCTGTCCCTGTGTTACTATGTATTATAGGCCCCCATATGCCCGGGTCTGCTCCACACTGAAGACAGCAAGCCGCCTGTACTCTGTTCCTACAGTTTACCTCTCCGCTGACTGAGCTGCTGACTTTTTTATTTAGTGGCAAGAACCATGCAGCAGTGTTACAATGCCTATGAACTGTGCAATTACTGACCAGTCTATGTGTCATATGTCAAGTGTCACATGTCAACAAAACAAAAACCCCATAAGTTTAAAAATTCTGTACTTTTTGCACATAAAGGTACAAAATTCACTAGATTCTCCCCATATTTCATTCAAAGTCAGTTATCTTGATTTGCTTCTTCCGGAAAATTGGACTTTTCTGCATGGTTAACCTTTTCCCTGCGGGTAACTCGCTATAGGGTAACCAACCATCTACTAACCCTTCCCTTATCCTCGATATAAAAGAATAAATAAATAAAAATATACCATCCCTATCACCCACTACTGGGTTACAGTTGCATACAAATGCACACAGTGCACGAGTGCTGGGAAAGAGGGGTTCTCTCCCTTAACCCCTCTTGTTGGATTCTACAGAGCTAAACTGCTTGTAGATTTTGAATTCTTTGCAGGTTTTCTACCCCCAACTGACTTACTTTACTCCTAAGACAATTGTGTGTGTGCATGACAAGCTATCAAACTGAAATTTTGCCACTAGCTAGTACTTGCATTAAGGCACAAGTCTATGTGTCTGGTCACCAGATGTCTTGTCATTGTCACCTTATTTGACACCAATTACAGGTAAAAGTATGGTATATATGATAAAACAGCAAATCCTGCATGGATTTGACAATAGCTCATGCACGTTAGTGTCGAATAAGGAACTGATACCCAGCTGATGTGTTTACCAATGGTTATGTGCAATAGTACTTCAAGGATGTGTCACACAATGTCCTCATAGCACCTGTTGTTTTATGGTATGTCTCGAGGAGACAGAAGTTTTGTTTAACTATTTTTTCTTTTGAAAACAAGTCATATTCAATCAACATGTGACCTTTATACTGCAGTTCATATCTGCGTGTGCAACCACATGTTTGTTAAGTGTACAGAAGTGTATTATTGTACATGACTGTCACCAGTGTCACAGCACAGGTGTGACAAATTCGAAACAACACAGAACTTCTGTAACCCTACAAAATTTTAATGTTGGTAGTCTCTAAAGTAGTCGTAGTGGTGGCACAGGGTCACAGCACATCACAAAAAGCACAAATTATAGATGTGTGGGGGTTGTACCCATTGCTGTCACCTGTCGTACCGTGGCAGATCAGAGACCTATTTTATTTTTCTTCTTGCTATTTTCGTTATCGGCATATCTGTTCGTTTCTGCCATTGCAGTTTCAAAGCAAAAGTGTGGTAATAATGAGAAAACAGTCAAAAGGCATCATTTTCAGGCGTCTATGCCGCGGACCGGTCAGGAGGTCAAATTTCTCCACAGTGTGCGTGTAGCACAGGTCAGGAATGTGCCGTGTAGCATGTTATTTTCTGGCTCACTCTTCTCCCTGACTGCAGCATTTCCTTCCTCCTCTTCCTGGTAATCGTTTAATATCGGACTCACTTAACCATTCTCGTTCAAATGTTTCTACTTCCAAAACAAAAACATTCAATTAATCGTCTCACTAATCAGATGAATCGTCTTCTACTAAAGAAAACGCCTTTTTTTTCGCCACGCTGCACCATTGAAAAGCATTCTCATTGCTGGCTGTTATTTCTTCCTTCCCTCCCCACTACACGCATGTTAGTGGTCTAAATTTATCCCTGGCACCGTCTGACACCCTCCCTGCATCGCCCCACCAATTTTCAGACACACTGTGTGAAAACCACGAGGTCTGTGTGTGATGGAAAAGTACTGCCCACGTGGCAGCACCAACTGTCGGCTGCGGTCGTATTGGAATCTAGCGGCGGCCTCCGTTACTGTCGGCTGCGGCTGTAACGGGGACAAGAGGGTTAACGTAGGGATAGTGTTATCACAAGATTGGCTATTAAATTTTTTAAGCAATGTTAAAAAATTGTGATGTATCATGTATGAAAATCATGTGTCTGCTTGACGTTGAAGATAAAAATGTTTCTGATGAAAATAAGGTAGAATATGATATGAAATGGATTCACAAGTGGTTAAATTTGATGTGGCAATCAATGCCTTCAACCAGCACTACCTATGATTACATGGTCACTTTGGCAATGGCGTACATACAATGAATGTAGTCTGGTGGCTGACAAATTCAGGAACAGCAATCAACCAAACACACAACAAGTACAACATTCATTTGAAGGTTTGTTTTCCAGAGCTCTTGGGATCCCCAGCAGGCAGAAGGGGGCAGGGAGATAATCCAGGGAGGATGGAGGTGTACTTACGGAGTAGTGAGGTCCCATGGCTCTGACAGCATGACCCGTCAGGGTGGCGATGGTGAACAGCTCTGGGTTCACAGCCTGTTCCGCCTGCAACAACATAAACAACAAATGTACTGGTCTGAACAGACCAACAGGTACGACAGCCTCTACTTTTTATCTTATTTTACATGTTGACAGAGAAGAAAAACATTTTTTCCTGTTGTTGTTGCTGTCTTCAATTTAACGTCTGTTCACTCTAAGTAAGTACACACAAGTGTAATAATTATATGCATGCACACAACACACACTTTCTTGTCTCTGATCCCTCTCTCTGTCTTGTGTATGAGCTCTCTCTCTCTGTCACTCTCCCTCCATCTGTCTCTCACACATGCATAAGTTTCCAGCCAAGCTTACCATTTCTTTGAATTTGCAGAGGACGTCAGCCATGACCATGCGGCCCTCAGCGTCTGTGTTGCCCACACGCACACGCTTCCCCGCGCGGGAGGTGATGATCTCATCTGACACGTAGCTCTCTACACACAGGCAATGAAGATACCATCCGCTGAAAATGTCACCATGGCATTCTAACGAACAAAATACTTAAGTCATGTCACTGAATAGGTCAACGGTTAGTTTACCAAAATCTTTGACCGATTAAAACCTACCAACACGTTTTAATGGTTAGATAAAGATTATTTTCTCAAAATATTTGACTCAATAAAACCTACACAACACATTGTATTGAATAATTGAGCGCTTTGATTAGTTTTTTTGCAAGATTTAGCGCTGTATAAATTCCATGTATTATTATTATTATTATTAATAAACCAATGATTAGTTTACCAAACCATTTTCTTGAAATAAAACCCATCAAACCATTTTATTGGATAAACTAATGACAATTTCATCAAAGCGTTTAAAAACTTCAAACCATTTTATTGGATAATTCAATTGTCATTTTTTAAAATAAACACACAAAAATCACAGAGGAAAATATCCCAACAGAAAGGAAGAAGCAAATGCTGTCAACTATTTCACAGAGAAAACATGGAGGAAGAAGCAAATGTTGTTAACTATTTCACAGAGAAAACAGAGGAAGAAGCAAATGTTGTTAACTATTTCACAGAGAAAACAGAGGAAGAAGCAAATGCTGTCAACTATTTCACAGAGAAAACAGAGGAAGAAGCAAATGTTGTCAACTATTTCACAGAGAAAACATGGAGGAAGAAGCAAATGCTGTTAACTATTTCACAGAGAAAACAGAGGAAGAAGCAAATGCTGTCAACTATTTCACAGAGAAAACAGAGGAAGAAGCAAATGCTGTCAACTATTTCACAGAGAAAACATGGAGGAAGAAGCAAATGCTGTCAACTATTTCACAGAGAAAACAGAGGAAGAAGCAAATGCTGTCAACTATTTCCCAGAGAAAACAGAGGAAGAAGCAAATGTTGTTAACTATTTCACAGAGAAAACACGAAGAAGCAAATGTTGTCAACTATTTCACAGAGAAAACACGAAGAAGCAAATGTTTTCAACTATTTCACAGAGAAAACACGAAGAAGCAAATGTTGTCAACTATTTCACAGAGAAAACAGAGGAAGAAGCAAATGCTGTCAACTATTTCACAGAGAAAACAGAGGAAGAAGCAAATGCTGTCAACTATTTCACAGAGAAAACATGGAGGAAGAAGCAAATGCTGTCAACTATTTCACAGAGAAAACAGAGGAAGAAGCAAATGCTGTCAACTATTTCACAGAGAAAACAGAGGAAGAAGCAAATGCTGTCAACTATTTCACAGAGAAAACAGAGGAAGAAGCAAATGCTGTCAACTATTTCACAGAGAAAACATGGAGGAAGAAGCAAATGCTGTCAACTATTTCACAGAGAAAACAGAGGAAGAAGCAAATGCTGTCAACTATTTCACAGAGAAAACAGAGGAAGAAGCAAATGCTGTCAACTATTTCACAGAGAAAACAGAGGAAGAAGCAAATGTTGTCAACTATTTCACAGAGAAAACATGGAGGAAGAAGCAAATGCCGTCAACTATTTCACAGAGAAAACAGAGGAAGAAGCAAATGCTGTCAACTATTTCACAGAGAAAACAGAGGAAGAAGCAAATGCTGTCAACTATTTTACAGAGAAAACAGAGGAAGAAGCAAATGCTGTCAACTATTTCACAGAGAAAACATGGAGGAAGAAGTAAATGCTGTCAACTATTTCACAGAGAAAACAGAGGAAGAAGCAAATGCTGTCAACTATTTCACAGAGAAAACATGGAGGAAGAAGCAAATGCCGTCAACTATTTCACAGAGAAAACAGAGGAAGAAGTAAATGCTGTCAACTATTTCACAGAGAAAACATGGAGGAAGAAGCAAATGCTGTCAACTATTTCACAGAGAAAACAGAGGAAGAAGCAAATGCTGTCAACTATTTCACAGAGAAAACAGAGGAAGAAGCAAATGCTGTCAACTATTTCACAGAGAAAACAGAGGAAGAAGCAAATGCTGTCAACTATTTCACAGAGAAAACATGAAGAAGCAAATGCTGTCAACTATTTCTCAGAGAAAACAGAGGAAGAAGCAAATGTTGTCAACTATTTCACAGAGAAAACAGAGGAAGAAGCAAATGCTGTCAACTATTTCACAGAGAAAACATGGAGGAAGAAGCAAATGCCGTCAACTATTTCACAGAGAAAACATGGAGGAAGAAGTAAATGCTGTCAACTATTTCACAGAGAAAACAGAGGAAGAAGCAAATGCTGTCAACTATTTCACAGAGAAACAGAGGAAGAAGCAAATGCTGTCAACTATTTCACAGAGAAAACAGAGGAAGAAGCAAATGCTGTCAACTATTTCACAGAGAAAACAGAGGAAGAAGCAAATGCTGTCAACTATTTCACAGAGAAAACAGAGGAAGAAGCAAATGCTGTCAACTATTTCACAGAGAAAACATGGAGGAAGAAGTAAATGCTGTCAACTATTTCACAGAGAAAACAGAGGAAGAAGCAAATGTTGTCAACTATTTCACAGAGAAAACATGGAGGAAGAAGCAAATGCTGTCAACTATTTCACAGAGAAACAGAGGAAGAAGCAAATGCTGTCAACTATTTCACAGAGAAAACAGAGGAAGAAGCAAATGCTGTCAACTATTTCACAGAGAAAACAGAGGAAGAAGCAAATGCTGTCAACTATTTCACAGAGAAAACAGAGGAAGAAGCAAATGCTGTCAACTATTTCACAGAGAAAACATGAAGAAGCAAATGCTGTCAACTATTTCTCAGAGAAAACAGAGGAAGAAGCAAATGTTGTCAACTATTTCACAGAGAAAACAGAGGAAGAAGCAAATGTTGTCAACTATTTCACAGAGAAAACAGAGGAAGAAGCAAATGCTGTCAACTATTTCACAGAGAAAACAGAGGAAGAAGTAAATGTTGTCAACTATTTCACAGAGAAAACAGAGGAAGAAGCAAATGCCGTCAACTATTTCACATAGAAAACAGAGGAAGAAGCAAATGCCGTCAACTATTTCACAGAGAAAACAGAGGAAGAAGCAAATGCTGTCAACTATTTCACAGAGAAAACATGGAGGAAGAAGTAAATGCTGTCAACTATTTCACAGAGAAAACAGAGGAAGAAGCAAATGTTGTCAACTATTTCACAGAGAAAACATGGAGGAAGAAGCAAATGCTGTCAACTATTTCACAGAGAAACAGAGGAAGAAGCAAATGCTGTCAACTATTTCACAGAGAAAACAGAGGAAGAAGCAAATGCTGTCAACTATTTCACAGAGAAAACAGAGGAAGAAGCAAATGCTGTCAACTATTTCACAGAGAAAACAGAGGAAGAAGCAAATGCTGTCAACTATTTCACAGAGAAAACATGAAGAAGCAAATGCTGTCAACTATTTCTCAGAGAAAACAGAGGAAGAAGCAAATGTTGTCAACTATTTCACAGAGAAAACAGAGGAAGAAGCAAATGTTGTCAACTATTTCACAGAGAAAACAGAGGAAGAAGCAAATGTTGTCAACTATTTCACAGAGAAAACAGAGGAAGAAGCAAATGCTGTCAACTATTTCACAGAGAAAACAGAGGAAGAAGCAAATGCTGTCAACTATTTCACAGAGAAAACAGAGGAAGAAGCAAATGTTGTCAACTATTTCACAGAGAAAACAGAGGAAGAAGCAAATGCTGTCAACTATTTCACAGAGAAAACAGAGGAAGAAGCAAATGCTATCAACTATTTCACAGAGAAAACAGAGGAAGAAGCAAATGCTGTCAACTATTTCACAGAGAAAACAGAGGAAGAAGCAAATGCTGTCAACTATTTCACAGAGAAAACATGGAGGAAGAAGCAAATGCCGTCAACTATTTCACAGAGAAAACAGAGGAAGAAGCAAATGCCGTCAACTATTTCACAGAGAAAACAGAGGAAGAAGCAAATGCCGTCAACTATTTCACAGAGAAAACAGAGGAAGAAGCAAATGCTGTCAACTATTTCACAGAGAAAACATGGAGGAAGAAGCAAATGCTGTCAACTATTTCACAGAGAAAACATGAAGAAGCAAATGCTGTCAACTATTTCACAGAGAAAACATGAAGAAGCAAATGCCGTCAACTATTTCACAGAGAAAACAGAGGAAGAAGCAAATGCTGTCAGGGGATTCTGGAGGACCAGCGCTCCACTCACCTTCCCCCACACTGTTGCGCACAAACGGCATCCCCCCCACCACCCGCAGACCGGCCGGCTTCAGCTCCGCCAGAATCTGCAACCACGCGACACGGAGTTCGTCTGCTGAGTCATGATGACCTGGCTTTCCTTTTTTTTGGGGGGAGGGGGGTAGGGGATAATTATGTGGGCAGGAGTTGGATAGGGTCAACCAAACCCCTGTTTGTTGGGGCTTCTGTTTTGCCTCGTCTGTTTTAATCATTTGTGGATGAGGTATCTTTAATCACTTCCTTATGATTATATAGTGTGAGAGAGAACTGAATGTCATTAGACATGTTAAATATCCCATAATTCATGTCAACTAGCCAAGAATATAATATATCTCTTGTGACACATACATGCATATAATATACCTCCCCCACCCCCCATCCAGCTACACACCAACCCATAACATTCTCTCACACACGTACACATACACACTCACTCACTCACCCCACCCCCACAAACCCCAACACACACATACACACAAACCCCAACACACACACACAAACCTCAACACACACACAACACCAACCCCAACACACACACAAACCCCAACACACACACACACAAACCCCAACACACACACAAACCTCAACACACAGACACAAACCATCAACACACACAAACCCCAACACATAAAACGATAAGTGCTTATTCCATTGTCCTTGATATACAAGAATAAATTAAAAATAAAATAAATAACACACCCCCACATCCCCCACTCCCACCCAATTCCACCTGTTCTGCTTTTCGGAAGAGTAGGCCATTGTGTGCTGGTGGAAACAGATGACAAAATTTACAAAACCGCATACACACAGGGACTGGATGTAAAAAAGCACATGAGTGCTTCTTCCATTATCCTCGATATAAAAGAATAAATAAAAAAAAAAAAATAAAAAAAATAAAGGCTCACCTTGAAGAATCCAGCCACAGCAGCGGCTCCACACTTGTCCCGGTGCATCCCTGCCATGACCCCTCCTGCCTTGATGTCCGCGCCACCCGTGTCATAGGTGATGCCCTGCACCCACACACCTCCTCACAGCTCACCCCCCCCCCCTCCCCCTGCACCCACACACCTCCTCACAGCACCCCCACCCCTGCACCCACACACCTCCTCACAGCACAGCTCACCCCCCCCCCCCTTGCCTGCACCTACACACCTCCTCACAGCACACCCACCCACCCCTGCACCCACACACCTCCTCACAGCACCCCCCCCCCCCCCCCCTGCACCCACACACCTCCTCACAGCACCCCCCCCCCCCCTGCACCCACACACCTCCTCACAGCACCCCCCCCCCCCCCCCCCCCCCTGCACCCACACACCTCCTCACAGCACCCCCCCCCCCCCCCCTGCACCCACACACCTCCTCACAAGCACCCCCCCCCCCCCCCCCTCACCCACACACCTCCTCACAGCACCCCCCCCCCCCCCCCCCTGCACCCACACAACCTCCTCACAGCACCCCCCCCCCCCCCCCCCCCCTGCACCCCACACACCTCCTCACAGCACCCCCCCCCTGCACCCACACACCTCCTCACATCATCACCCCCCCCCCCCCCCCCCCCCCCCCCCCGCCTGCACCCACGCACCTCCTCACATCACCTCACAGCCCCCCCCCCCCCCCCCTCTTTTTCTCGTCTTTTGTTATTCCATATTGTTCTTCATTTGTCTTGGCTGTTATTCTTGTCCTATGTTTAGTCTTGTCGCTGTTGTTGTTGTGTATGTATATTTGTGTTTGTTTGATTGTTTATTTCCTTGTTGTGGTTGTTCTTGTTGATTCATTTTTGTTGTTGTTTTAATTCAGTTGTTTGTAATGGTTGAAGGTTTGTGTGTATATGTGTGTGTGAGGGGGGGGGGGGGGGGGGAGGGAAGCAGTTGGTGTGGGTTTTTATTTTTATTCTGTTTTGTCTTCTTTGTTTGTTTTGTTTGGTTTTTTTTTGTTGCTTGTTTGTTTGTGTTATGACGGATATTTTTTCAAGATTTGGAACTATTTGAATTGTATGGTCTCATATTTTCTGGGTTTATTGTTTTGTTTTAATTCCACATATGCATATTTATTGGTTTTTTTGTTTGACTTGTATAGTTTACCATAGATTAGGTTTTTTATTCTATGTCTGCATATACATTATCTTTTTTTCTCGCTTTTTTTTTCTTTCTTTAGATAGATGGCTTGATGAAAAAAAGCAAATGCACTGCTTATTCAATGTACCATCTGAAAATAAAAGTTTGACTTTGACTTTGACAGCACAGCTCCCCCCCCACCTCCTCACAGCACCCCCCCCCCCCCCTTGCACCCCCCCCCCCCCTCACCCACACACCTCCTCACAGCACCCCCCCCCCCCCGCACCCACACAACCTCCTCACAGCACCCCCCCCCCCCCTGCACCCACACACCCCTCACAGCACAGCTCCCCCTCCCCCCCCCGCACCCACACACCTCCCACAGCACCCCCCCCCCCTGCACCCACACACCTCCTCACAACTCCCCCTCCCCCCCCCCCTGCACCCACACACCTCCTCACAAGCACCCCCCCCCCCCACCCCCTGCACCCACACACCTCCTCACAGCACCCCCCCCCCCCCCCCCCCCCCCCCCCCCCCCCCCCGCACCCACACACACCTCCTCACAACAGCCCCCCCCCCCCCCCCCCCCTGCACCACAACACCTCCTCACAGCACCCCCCCCCCCCCCCCCCCCCCCCCGCACCCACACACCTCCTCACAGCACCCCCCCCCCCCCCCCCCCCCTGCACCCACACACCTCCTCACCACCCCCCCCCCCCCCCCCCTCTTGCACCCCCCCCCCCCCCCCCCCCCCCCCCTGCACCCACACACCTCCTCACAGCACCCCCCCCCCCCCCTCTGCACCCACACACCTCCTCACAGCACCCCCCCCCCCCCCCCCCTCTGCACCCACACACCTCCTCGACAGCACCCCCCCCCCCCCCCTCTGCACCCACACCACCTCCTCACAGCCCCCCCCCCCCCCCCCCCCCCCCTCTCGCACCCACACACCTCCTCACAGTACACCACACCTCAACCACCTTCACATTACCCTACTGACTACATGCCATACTGATATCATGCTAAAATATCATGCCACAATAACATCATGCCACAATAACATCATGCCATACTGACATCATAACACTATGCCATACTGACATCATTCCTCGTTACTTACAGTGCAACAGCGGTCTACAGGTATCACACCCATTAACAAAACAAGAAGTTGCAGGTTTTATTTCCGTTTCAATCTGAACTTTTCCCCAAACCACCAGACCTTGTCATCTTTTTGCTTTGGTCAGGTAGAGAGAAGAACAAGTTACTTGATGGTTTTACCTTGCTCACATGTGATTTTCTTTTTTATTCTCTGTTTTGTGGGGGACTCCCCCCCTCTCTCTCTCTCTCTGTTTTCTGTTCTGTTATGCTTTGGTTTCTTATGTTTTTCATGGACCAGACTGGGAGGGAGAAAAAGGTTAATCGTTCAGCTTTACCTTGCCGACCAGAAAGAGGGTCTTGTCGATGGGGCCCTGCCCTGTGTACTCCAGCATGACCAGCCTTGCCTGGTGTCTCTTCACCACTGAGGAAAGACACACCGCGCACACAGTCTGCATCAACATGCATAATGACGAGGGGCAGGGCAGCCTTGAGGTACGAGCACTGAGCTCACAAGCTGACAGCCCCAGTTCAAGTCGCTACTGAGGTTAGTTTCCCCTACTTTAAGCGTCTCTCAACTGCTGTCCATCCCATCCCAGCCCAGCAGGGGCTAATTACAGCAGGAACTGACTGCACTTGGACTTGGTGAAAGGAAAGGTCGGGTGCGCTCACCTTAGCACTGGGCCCTTGACTGAGTTATGCTGGATTCTTGAACTGTGAGGTCTCTGTCTGAGGAAATGTCCCTCTGGAGTCAACATCAGTGCTGACTCCAGTCCCCCAAAAGTCTTTCGGATGAGACTATAAACTGAGTTCTCATAAGCGAATGCATGCAGAACATCTTGGGCACATGTTAAGATCTGTCCCACCTTTCAGAAGAGTAGGCCATTGGATGCCAGTAGGAATGGATGACAAAATTTAAAGAAAACAAATGCAAACTGGCGTCGTGTTTAGACATCATCCCAAAGTCAGAATGCAGCTACCTTAATTATGATGGGCTAAAGTGGTTGCATTGGCAAATCTCACCATTGGTGAATCTTGGAGATCTAGCCAAGGAAAAAAAATCATAACAGAACCACAGTGCTAGCATCTTCATAATCATAATCCTTGTTATTTTTTGTTACTGATATTCTACATATTATCATCAATTAACTTTGTTTTTTTAATTAAACTTTTCCTTCTGGTATCGCTGAATGCAGCAGCCAACTCTGTGCCGTGTGCGTGCATGCGTGGGTGCATGCATGTGTGCGCGTATGCATGTACATGTGTGTAAGAAGAAAATAAAATTCACAGCAGAGAATTTCTAAAAGCCATGTCCCACAAAATAACACACAGACAAAACAAAAACCACAATAGTAGCAAGCAAGAACACTTGCTTTAATATTAAAAAACTGAACTGAAGATGGCATCCTGCACAAGTTGGCTCAGAACAGACACCACTAAACACAAATGAAGTGACCCAGCAGCAGTGCAGGGCCCCTCTGGCTGGTGGCCTCACTGTGGCCTAACATTGATATCTCCCTGTGGACTTCTGACCCCAATGATGCGACATGACAAAGCTAGCAATGGCTGAGGGGGAAGAGATGGAGATGGGCAGCATGGCAGCAGCAGCAGCAGCATGACAGCAGCAGCAGCAGCATGGCAGCAGCAGCATGACAGCAGCAGCAGCATGGCAGCAGCAGCATGACAGCAGCAGCAGCAGCATGACAGCAGCAGCAGCAGCATGACAGCAGCAGCAGCATGGCAGCAGCAGCACAGCAGCAGCAGCATAGCAGCAGCAGCATGACAGCAGCAGCAGCAGCATGACAGCAGCAGCAGCAGCATGACAGCAGCAGCAGCAGCATGACAGCAGCAGCAGCAGCATGACAGCAGCGACAGCAGCAGCAGCAGCAGCAGCATGCAGCAGCAGCGCGCATGACAGCAGCAGCACAGCATGACAGCAGCAGCAGAATGACAGCAGCAGCAGGCAGCAGCAGCATGACAGCCAGCAGCAGACGCAAGCAGCAGCAGCAGAGCATGAGCAGCAGCAGATGGCAGCGAAGACAGCAGCAGCAGAATGACAGCAAGCAAGCATGCAGCAGAAGCAGCAGCCAGCATGCAGCAGCGCAGATGACAGGCAGCGCATGAGGGACCGCATCACAAGTACGCATCACAACAAAACAAAAGCTTGATGAACAATTAGCATGAAACAAACAAAACAGAACAGCAAAGCCTCACGCATGAGCTCTGTTGCACGGCGAGCCAGAGGAACCCACTATCACAGCCCTGTCCTCACACTGTCACCTGCATAACCACAACACACACAAATATCACTCTTCTCGTAACTTGTTCACCTGCATAACCAAACAACAACACAATATCACTCTTCTCTTCAACTTGTGCACCTGCATAACCACAACAACACAATATCACTCTTCTCTTCAACTTGTTCACCTGCATAACCACAACAACACAATATCACTCTTCTCTTCAACTTGTCCACCTGCATAACCACAACAACAAAATATCACTCTTCTCTTCAATTTGTGCACCTGCATAACCACAACACAACACAACACAATATCACTCTTCTCGTGAACTTGTTCACCTGCATAACCACAACACAACACACCACAATATCGCTCTTCTCTTCAACTTGTTCACCTGCATAACCACAACACAACACAATATCACTCTTCTCTTGAACTTGTTCACCTGCATAACCACAACAACACAATATCGCTCTTCTCCTCAACTTGTTCACCTGCATAACCACAACACAACACAATATCGCTCTTCTCTTCAACTTGTTCACCTGCATAACCACAACACAACACAACACAACATCGCTCTTCTCTTCAACTTGTTCACCTGCATAACCACAACACAACACAATATTGCTCTTCTCATGAACTTGTTCACCTTCATAACCACAACACAACACAATATCGCTCTTCTCTTGAACTTGTTCACTCCGTTATGAAATTATACATACTGTTCAATAAGGAACGAGCGAATGAATGAGTGTACGATTTCCACAATATCAGTGTTCTTTTCTACTCTCAGTTATACATTCAATATGTACACTTGCTGAATGAATGAATGAATGAATGAACAAATGAATATAGTAGTGAAGGAATGATTTATTAAGTGTATAAAAAATATTCTCCACAACATCAGTGTTCACTTCTACTCTCAGTCATACAAAAAGACTATAGACACATGTTGAATGAATGAATGAATGAATGAATGCATGAATGGATAAATGGAATGAAAGAATGAACAAAATGAATAAATTCATGTATGAATAAAGGAATGATTTACAAAGAACAATAATAAAAACATAACTTCACACTCATTATTTACTTATTCTTTTATACTGAGGATAATAGAATAAGCACTCATGTGCTTTTTCAAAAACCAGTCCCTGTGTATGTGCGGTTTTGTAAATTTTGTCATCTATTTTTCCACCGGCACACAATAGCCTACTCTTTCGAAAAGTGGAACCGGATTTAACATGTGCGCAAGATGTTCTGCATGCGTTCGCACACGGGCCCTCGGTTTGTAGTCTCATCTGAAGGACTTTTGGGGAGAGTGGAGTCTGCACTGACATCGACTCCAGGGCCAAAATCTCCTTGAACAGGATTCAAACCCGGGTCATGGATTGTGAGCGCAATGTTCTAACCACTAGGTTATCCCACTCCCCTGTTGGAAGAGAAAGAAGCCAAAGACAGAGTGGTGAGGACAGGGAGGGAGGCGGTGGTAAGTATGATGGTGTGAGCTGGGAGAACATACAGAAATGCACTTTGCCCTGGGTTGGGTTGGGTTGCGCGTTGTGTTGCACTGTAGATTAGGTTGGGCTGGGTGGTTGGGTTGGATTAGCTAGACTTGTACTGTTTGTATTGTATTTTTTTGTATTGTGTTGTGTCGTATTGTGTTGTAGTGCAAAAACTGTAAAAAACCAACACCCAACAAACAAAAAACAACCCCCAAACAAACAACAGGGAACCAAATGTACTGACAAGAACATGTTTTTGATTACACTAGTGAAGATGCACTCTTCCCCGGGAGAGAGGCCACAATTCATGTCGAGTCTGCCATGATTGAAAAATGACACAATACAATACAAATCAATACACTACAAAACAACATGAAACAATACAATGCAACACAAAAACAAAACATGTGATATAATACAATGCAATATGATACTCTATAATAAACACAATACAATCCAATTCAGCACAATACACAATCATACAAAACAACACAACACGCACAAAAGCCAAAAGTAAAACACACAAGAAGACAATACCACTCAATACACAACAAAACCCCAAACAAAACAAAACAATACCGCCCAAAGCTGTGTCCCACTCTACGAAGGCATGTTTACCTGCACAGAGGAATCTTCAACAACACAACACAGCACAACACAACACAGCACAACACAACACAACACTGCACAGCACAACACCGCACAAAGCTTTTCCCCCACTCTGTGAAGACAGCTTTACCTGCACACAGGAGCCTTCAAAGGTCTGCTGGATGTATTCAGCCGCTCTGGGCGCTGCCATTCGCTCGGGATCCGAACCCCCAATGTCCCGTGTCACAGTCCTGCACACACACACGTGTCACCACACCTGATGGCTTGCTGGGGGCCTTACGGCAGCACACACCACACTGTCTGTCGGCTGATTGCTGGGGGTCTACACAGGCCTTGTTTAAAGAGGACTAGGCCCTCACTGGGCTGAATACGGATCACCATCTCAAAAACAGAAATTTGAACTTTACAGAAATGAAATTTGAATCAGAAATACATTTGATGATCTTATCACCTCAAAAAACAGAGAAATTCCTGTAAACTTTACAGAAATGAAATAAAATTTTGATTTAAAAAAAATGCATTTAATGATCTGTAAAGACATTACAGGAAATGCTTGTATTTCGAAAAACAAGACAAAAAACATGTGTACACTTTTGCATAGGTGGAGGGGAAGAGGACAGATGTCATTGCCGACAGTATTGTCAATGCTAACGTCAATGAACGCCAAGTATCTTTTGGTGTTTTGTTCCTGTTTTTTGTGTGCTTTCTTTCTTGGTTTTTTTTAAAAAACATTTTTTTATATTTTTATTTTATCTTTTTATACAGTATGAACATGATAGAATGGGTGATATTGTAACCTGATATAATTTGTCTGTTCGACATTTTGGTTTTTGTTTACTTCTTAAAAAAACCAACTTTTTAGTCTAAGTGTGTGCATGTGCATATGTGTGCGTGTGTGTTTTGCAGTGTATCGATTTATTGGGTTTTTTTCTGATGGGTACATTTTATTTTTAACGGTTGTAATAATGTTGCAGTTAAATATTATGGTTAAGTAATTTTTGTTCCTAGATTCATGGCTTTATGAAAACCAGCAAATGCATTGCTTATTCAATGTTACCATCTGGAAATAAAAATTTGATATGACTTGACTTGATTTGACACACACCCCCTCTCACACACACAAAACACCACAACAAAACAACACAACACACAACACAACACAACACAACACAACACAAACACAACACACCACCAACACACACACACGTCCATACCTTCCTTTTTCCAGAGCATCGACCACCTCGATGCCTTTCTTAGGGCCTCCCTCGGCCAGCCCCCCACACATCACACCCAACACCTCCGCTTTCCTCCTCCGATCTTCACAAGCCTCGCGGATCTCCAGGGGCTAAGGAAAACATTCAATTGATACCAAACCTGTCAAGAGCTGTTCCCAAGATCTACAGAAATGCTGAGGGAAAAGCCACTCTTATTCGGAAAGAAAGCACACATGCAGACAAGAAAAGGAAAAAGAAAGGGTGGCACTGCTCTGGTGGTGACGCGCTCTCCCTGGCAAAAGCAGCTCGAGTTGCGTGTGGAGAAATCTTCTGTGACTTAAAAAGTATGTGTGGTTTAAACTGCCTGAATCAAGATTCAAAAACACAAGAACCAACTTGATGACACCAGTCCTGCAAAGAAGAGTAGTGGTGATGAGAGAGCAAGGCAGGCCAGAAAAATTCTTTATGGACAACATCACTGACAACATTACATACAGGAGCAAAGACCATGTCGCCTGGCGATCCTCAATGATAAACCATTGCAAAAAAAAATGTTAGATAGCTCTCTAAGCTTGATTGAAAAAAAAAGTTACCCCCCCTCCCCCCACCCCCTTGCAACAGGACTCCACCCTTTCTCTACCCTATTGCCTGCATTGTCACCCCACCCCACCCCACCAAAACCACCACCAACAAAATGAAATAAAACAACACATACACAGTCCTCCCACACAAAAATGACCAAAAGAGACGCGACACCATATCAGAGAATAGATCAATGAGAAAGAACATGAACAAGAAAGAAAGACAATGAAAAAAACCCACTACAAAAACACCCATCCATCCAAACAGAACCTGGTACAGTCACATCCTCACAGCACAGATACATGAACACAAGCTTCTGTTCTCTCTCTTTCCTGCTCTGTGTAATGAAAAAAAGTGTCTGAATGCTTATCTCTAATCCTTGAAAAACAATTATAAAGATCATTCTCTCTCTCATTCTCTTTCTCTCTGTCTGTGTCTGTCTGTCTCTCTTGCTGTGAACCACACACACACACCACACCAACACACACACATACACCAACACACACACACATACACCACAACACACACACACACACCACCCACCAACACACACACACATACACCAACACACACACATACACACACACAACACCACACATACACCAACACACACACACATACACCAACACACACACACATACACCAACACACACACACACCACCCACCAAACACACACACATACACAACACACATACACACCACCCACCAACACACACACACACACACACACATACACACCAACACACACACACACATGCAGACAGACTCACCACATACAGGGCATGCAACCACCCACACAACACACTCACCAATCACCACACCACACACACCACACCACCCACCACACACACACACCACACCACACACACACCACAAACCCACCACACACCACCACACCAACACCACACCACACCACACCACACACACACACATCACCCACACACACCACCACAACCACACCATCCACACACACACACACACACACACACTCCACACACAACAACACACACCATGCCAACACCACAACCCCAAACACACACACCACACACCACACACACACAGCACACCACCACACCACACACACAGCAACACACCACCCACATGCACACACACCCAAAAGACGACACAGCACGCGCCACGACCAACAGCCAAACCCACCCACACCACCACACACCACACACCACCACACCACACACCCACGCCACCACCACCCACACCACCAGCCACACCACCACCACACACACCAGCCACACCACACCACACCACAACCACACCACACCACACCATGCCAACCACCACACCACCACCACCCACACAACACACACCAAACCAGCCACACCACCATGCCACACCACACCACACCATGCCACCACGCCCACCCATGCCCCACACCACACCACAAGCCACGCCACCACACCACACCACAGCCACACCACGCCACGCCCACACCATGCCACACACCACACCACACCACACCACCCACCCACCACACCATCACACCACACACACACCCACCCACACCACACCCACCACACACCAGCCACACCACACCACGCCACGCCACACCACACCACGGCACGCCACACCACACCACACCACACACACCACACCACACCACATCTGCATCAGTCCTGCTTCAGCTCCCAGAAACAAACCCCTTTACTGACAGCTTACCTGTGCGATTCAAGCTCACAGTCTGGATGTTTTTCTTGTTCCCTTTGTTTCTTGGCTAGATTTCCGAAGTTCACCAATGGTGAGATTCTGAGTATGGGACCGTTGTTTTCACCCCCTCCATTAACCTTTTCTCTATGGGTAACCTGCTATAGGGTAACCAACCATCTACTAAACCTTCCCTTTGTATCACACTCTATTGGGTTACAGTGGGATACAACTGCGCACAGTGCACGTGTACTGGAAAAGAGGGGTTCTCTCCCTGAAGGTAGCTGCATTCGAACATCAGGGATGAGTGGGTTTGAGAATGTCCACTGAGCTCTTAGGGCGGAACAGCCTTAGGAGACGAATAGCCAAGTCTCCTGAGCATCAAACTCACGACCTGAAGGCTATGAGGACATAGGTTCAAGTCCTGCTACACTTTCCTTTCAAGGAGATTTGTTTCCCTGGAACATTAACCTCTTAACTGCCGAGTGCAAGCGCACCCTATATGCCAGGGAATAAAATTCTTAAGTACCACTTGCTATGTTTATGTCCCTCTTACTCAGAAATTAGTAAATGAATAATCCCAATAGTCTGCCCAATGACAGTATATATATCATAGATTGCTTTGAGGCAAGCTCAAATTAGTTAGCATAATATTTCACTACAAAAATCTATTTAAAATGTAAAAAAAAACAAAAAATACACTTTCTTCTTCACCACTGTCATTCTGAGTACCCCCATATCAATAACATCAAACATAAGTCCAGGCAAAATCTCAGTAATTTTTTTTTTTTAATGCACTATCTCCTGAATCATACATAATCATTCTCATCACTGTCAGGATTATCTCAACTTTTATTTGCCACTTTTTCAGCTGTGTAAAGTTATTGATACCTTCAACAAGAAGTGTCAGCCATTTTGAACAAGAACTGCCCAAGCAGTCATGCATAAAAACACAAAATACAAGCTAAAAACCATTGTTTTTGCCATGGTTTTTGCAGCTGGACGTTGCCAAGAAACAGGAGAGTGATCTCCACTAATTTTGGAGATCTTTCCCTTTAACTGTAGTCAGGGAAGCTGGCTTGTTTACTTCTGTTCAAAACCCCGGAAATTTTATGGGTTGTAGGCGTATAGAAGGCACATTTAGCCCCGGAAAATTTCCAGGGTGGGGCAGTCAAGTGGTTAAGACAGCAACTATTGTTGTCTGTCATATGAGTGAACATGTGTTATGCTGCTGTTAAGTGCCTGAAAAGTCCCAGTGCATTTCCCAGTGACTTCAATAAATGTATTTTCTCTTGAGGGGGTGGAGGGAGTGGGGACAGAGAGATAGGAAATAGCAGACAGTATTTTGTTGACATTTTTATATATCCTATTGAAGGAAGCTTTTGAGGATGAATTTTTGTAGATGGTAGCTGATAGTACACTTGCGTACACATGTGTAGTAGACTGTGTATTTGTGTCCCTCTAATAAATGAAGACAGTAAGTTAAACAAACAAAAACCCCACAAGAAAATGAATAAAAATATAAAGAACAAGATGGAAAAACAAAATGGGAAGAAAGAGAACTTGACAGAAACAACCACCTCCAACCAACCCTTACCGTTTGATCCCTTTTCCTGCTGCATCGGCATATCGTCGCACATCATCGTAGTCCCTGTTTAATGGACCGGTTGGTGAGAATATCTGAAAGATTAAATATTGATTTGTTTGTTTTGATTACTAAGACTGATATAGAGAAATATAGTGTACAGCCCAGGTGTGTGAATATATGTGTGTAAGAGTGTGTGTGTGCATGTGTGTGTGTAAAAATGTGTGTTGAATGTGTGTATGTGTACTTTTTTCACATATAAATTGCTATCTTTATTTTCAATACACCATCTGGCTGGATGAACAGAAAGACAAAATAGTCTAATAACATGAAAAGACTACATATGAAAAACACTTAACCACGGCACTTGCATTCTACTATTCTATTACATCAAACTCACCTTGAATAAGAAGTTCAAAAGATAAGAAAGAAAAATTGCTAGTGCAAGGTAAAGTACAGATGCAGTAAAGGCCTTATATACAACTCTAAATGACTTTATACATAAAATAAATTTTTAAAGATTTGCCTTTAATTTTTTTATAAAACAAACAAATAAGAAACAACAAAAAATCACCACACCAAACAAACAAAACACAAAATAAAATGACATAATTATTGCTTTCTCGCTCTCATTTTTTCCCATCCACGTCATGTTAGAACAAATCATTCCCACTATATTACTCCAATTCTTAATAACTGGTCAGCCAAAACTAGGACTGAATAACCTGTCATGTTAAATGTAGTGGGACTGGAGTGACCGACATAGGAGAAGCAACACTTGAAACTGGACACCAGAATAAAGATAAATTGAAGTACGTCTTCTTCTTCTTCTTTCAATGCTCAGACAGCAACTTTTGTCATATGAGTGAAAATGTATTGTGTTGCCATTAAGCTCCTGTAAGTCAGGTCCAGTGCATCCGACTTCATGCTATGTTTATGTTTCCATAACTCACCAAATAGGGGACAGGATAGCTCAGTGGTCGTAGCACTCGCTTTCCCCCAGCCAAGTTAAGCAGCGTCGAGCATGGTTACCACTTGGATGGGTGACCGTTTGCACGCCTTGGCTTCAGTACAGTTCCCCCAGTTCACCCAGCTGTAAATGGGTACCTGTCCTCTTTAGGGTCAGGGAAGGTAAAACAGCGAGGGAGAGGAGATGGGCGCCGCCCTCAATATGCTGGCCCTAGAGAAGTGAGGTCTCTGACGCCTCACTCCCCTATGACCTTATAGGTTATGGGACACCTTTACCTTTTTTTTTAACTCACCAAATGCTGACAAGAATTAAAGGATCTTTATCACATTTGATCTTCTGCACACATCCATCCATACATACACATCGGGAATTAAGGCACAAGAAGATCTGCATGAAAATGTGACCTGGGAGACCATAAAGATCCCCACCCTTAATTCACCAGACACCCCTACCAAGATCTGAACCCAGGAACAAGCAAGCAGTTGTACATTGTAAGAGGACGGGGTCTTTAGCATTTCTCACCAGCCTTCCTGAGGGCACAACGTCAGTCTGGATGATAGACACTTCCTTCTCTATGTTCTTGTTGATCTGAAACACATACATATATCATCACACATTATCCTTCTCTATGTTCTTGTTGATCTGAAACACATACATACATATATCATCACACATTATCCTTCTCTATGTTCTTGTTGATCTGAAACACATACATACATGGTGTGGATGGTGTGGATCGGTGGTCTAGAGGTAACGTGCCTGTCTAGAAAGCGAAAAGTCCGGGTCTGAAGTGTGCGGCGGTTCGTACCCCGTTTGGACCGGAAATTTTTCCCCCATCCATTAGACCATGAGTGGTGGTCTGGGCGCTAGTCTTTCGGATGAGACGATAAACCGAGGTCCCGTGTGTTACACGTAATTATTTAGCGCACGTAAAAGAACCCACGGCAACAAGAGAGTTGTCCCTGGCAAAATTCTTAGAAAAAAGCCACTCTGATAGGGAAACAAATACAGTTGCAGACATGAAAAAGAAAAAAAAAAGGGTGGCGCTGCGCTTGTGGCGACGCGCTCTCCCGCTCTCCCCGGGGAGAGCAGCATGAATTTTCACGGGAAATCTGCCATGACTTAAAGTGGTATGAAATGAAATCTGAGCGCTTTGATTTGTTGCTTTACAAGATTCAGCGCTATATAAATTCCATGCATTATTATTATTATTATTATTATATATCATCCCACATTATCCTTCTCTATGTTCTTGTTGATCTGAAACACATACATACATATATCATCCCACATTATCCTTCTCTATGTTCTTGTTGATCTGAAACACATACATACATATATCATCACAGATTATCCTTCTCTATGTTCTTGTTGATCTGAAACACATACATATATCATCACAGATTATCCTTCTCTTTGTTCTTGTTGATCTGAAACACATACATACATATATCATCACAGATTATCCTTCTCTATGTTCTTGTTGATCTGAAACACATACATACATATATCATCACAGATTATCCTTCTCTATGTTCTTGTTGATCTGAAACACATACATACATACATCATCACAGATTATCCTTCTCTATGTTCTTGTTGATCTGGAAAAACCAAAGCACTCTTAATGTTCATCGGTTGAGTTATGCTGTTAGAAGAAAACTTGAGGACATGTATAAAACATTTTGGATCTACCAAAAGAAAGAGTTTGCAAAACTAAAATTTTATGATTTTGCTACCAAAGAATACAGATTGGAACCATACTTAGTAAACTATGAAAACAAAACTCATAAGAAGACATATTGTAAATTTCGCACAAGCTGTCACAATTTAATGATAGAGAAAGGAGACACCAAATATATCCAGAGAGGACAGAAAATGTAGACACTGTAACAAAATTGAAGATGAATTTCATTTACTTGATGAATGCATTTTATATGATGAACTCAGAAATAATTTGTAATTAAAAATCAAAACGAAAGACAAAGAACGCAAAAACTGTGTACATAAATTAAGTGACATAATCACAGTTGATATATATCAAGCAGATATCATCAGATATGTGTATGAGTGTTTTGAAAAGAGAGAAAAAGAGAAGTAAAATACAACATGTTTTTAGTGTACATCACTTTTAGCCAAAATAGATAATAATTATAGTTGATGTTTTTGTTGTGTCAAATAAGTCTACATGATTTAAATGGCAATAAAATATTCTGAATCTGAATCTGAATCTACATACATATATCATCACACATTATCCTTCTCTATGTTCTTGTTGATCTGAAACACATACATACATATATCATGACATTATCCTTCTCTATGTTCTTGTTGATCTGAAACACATACATACATATATCATCACACATCAGTGCAGACTCCACTCTCCCCAAAAGTCCTTCGGATGAGACTATAAACCGAGGCCCCGTGTGCGAACGCACGCAGAACATCTTGCGCACACGTTAAATCCTGTTCCTCTTTTCGTAAGAGTAGGCCATTGTGTGCCGGTGGGAACAGATGACAATTTACAAAAACCGCATACACACGAGGACTGGATGTAAAAAAGCACATAAGTGCTTATTCCATTATCCTCCATATAAAAGAATAAAAAATAATAAAAAAACATTATCCTTCTCTATGTTCTTGTTGATCTGAAACACATACATACATATATCATCACACATTATCCTTCTCTATGTTCTTGTTGATCTGAAGCACATACATACATACATCATCACAGATTATCCTTCTCTATGTTCTTGTTGATCTGAAACACATACATACATACATCATCACAGATTATCCTTCTCTATGTTCTTGTTGATCTGAAACATACACATATATCATCACAGATTATCCATCTGTATGTTCTAAACACATACAATATATATCATCACAGATTATCCTTCTCTATGTTCTTGTTGATCTGAAACACATACATATATCATCACAGATCATCCTGCTCTATGTTCTTGTTGATCTGAAACATACAATATATTTCATCACAGATTAACCTTCTATATGTTCTTGTTGATCTGAAACACATACATATATCATCACAGATTATCCATCTCTATGTTCTTGTTGATCTGAAACACATACATATATCATCACAGATCATCCTGCTCTATGTTCTTGTTGATCTGAAATACATACAGATTATCCTTCACTATGTTCTTGTTGATCTGAAACACATACAAATTATCCTTCACTATGTTCTTGTTGATCTGAAAAAACAAAGATTATCCTTCACTATGTTCTTGATCTGAAAAAACAAAGATTATCCATCACTATGTTCTTGATCTGAAAAAACTTAAAGATTATCCTTCACTATGTTCTTCTTGATCTGGAAAAAAAAGATTATCCTTCACTGTTCTTGTTGATCTGAAACACAAACATGTATCATTACTCAGCATCTACTTGTTGATCTGAAACATGTATTGTCACACATTATCCTTCACTATGTTCTTGCTGATCTAAAACACATATAATTGAGAGAGAGAGAGAGAGAAAGAGAGAGAGAAAGAGAGAGAGAGAGAGAGAGAGAGAGAGAGAGAGAGAGAGAGAGAGAGAGAGAGAGAGAGAGAGACAGACACACATAGAGACAGACAGAGGAACTGACAGGCAGACATACAGACATACAAAGAGACAAAACAGAAGGGGAGAAAGGGAGAGAGATGAGAGAGAGAGAGAGAGAGAGAGAGAGAGAGAGAGAGAGAGAGAGAGAGAGAGAGAGAGAGAGAGAGAGAGAGAGAACCCAAGCTTTCTTTGAACAGCATTTTATTTTTTATTTTATTCTTTTTATATCAAGGATAATGGAATAAGCACTCGTGTGCTTTTTTACATCAAGTCCCGGTGTGTATACGATTTTTGCAAATTCTGTCATCTGTTCCCACTGGCACAGAATGGCCTACTCTTATGAAAAGCACAACAGGATTTAACGTGTGCGCAAGATGTTCTGCGTGCATTTGCACATGGGGCCTCAGTTTATAGTCTTATCCGAAGGACTTTTTGGGGAGAGTGGAGTCTGCACTGATGTTAACTCCAGGGGAAAATATCCCCTTGAACGGGAATTGAACCCCGGTCGTCAGATTGTGAGCGCAATGTTCTAACCACTAGGCTATCCCGTCAGAGAAAAAGACAGAGAAAGCCAGAGAAAAAGAGAGACAGAGCTGAGAGACACAGACAGACAGAACAAACTAACCAATCCAATCATTTACAGCCCCGCCGACCATAGAGGCCATACCAGGACTGTCACCTCGTCAAATAACCAATCCAGCAAAACACAGTTCAGTACAGCACAGCCATAATTCAGTATCACGACAGTAGAGTAACTCAGTCACTGTAATGTTCAGCCATAAACAAAGGCACCAGGAAAGTCGGTCACCTTGGCGAAGTTGTTGATGGCCTGTGCTAAGGGCTGCAGCTGCTGGCTCCCTGCCAGTTTAGCCGTGGAGTCCGTGACCACCACCACGCCATCGTAGTCCCCCGATTTCACGTTGTCGCACGCAACAAGCTTCATCGTTCTGTTCACACATGCATCAGAACGGGTTGGGTTGTGATGTGATGTGGTATTTCTATGTTGTATTGAATAGGATTGGATTGAGCTGTGTTGATATTGCACTGCATAGTATTGCACTACCTTGTATTGTATCAAGCTGTATTGCATTGTAATTTGTACTGTACTGCATTGTACTGTATTGTATTGTAAAGCATGTCAATGTTTTCATAGCTTTGTACTGCATCACATTGTATTGTATATAGAATTAGTATTGTATAGTATTGAACATTAATGCATCATTAATTTGTATTGCAGCATACTGTATTCCACTGCATAGTACTGTACTGTAATTATGTAATGTATAGTATTGCATCATTTTAATAATAATAATAATAATAAATGGAACTTATATAGCGCTGTATCTTGCACAGACAAATCAAAGCGCTTGCACTCAACTCATTCTTACACAGTCATGCAACCATTTTGTCTTAAAGCACATGGTATTGCACTGTGCTAATAAATTTTCTCTGCATGAAACCTGGGCTGCAGCTCTTTCCAGAGATGCACATTGCGAAAATACAGTACCATTCTGTTTTGTTTGTTTTTTCTTGGGGGGAAGGGGGGGGGGGGGACTTTTTGTTGTTGCCATAAGTTTCTTTTACACTTGTAGCATTCTAAGCAGTGATGATCCATTCATCATTTATGTTAAACTACATAAAATTCTGTACTACAGTTTATTATTGACTATGCCCCAACACCCTTCTCTTGTTTACACTATCTTTGATCTTCCCTGATACCCTTCATTTGTCTCCATCCACACACACACATGCGCACACACACACACACACATGCATACACTGACAGACACGTGTGTACAAATATAAGGTGGTACAAACCACACACAAACAGAAAAGCCGATACAAAATCATACTTGATACATCAACAGAGGAGTGATAGTTTTATTTCATGACTGGAATAGAAAAAAAACCCCACCTAAGTATAGATGATTTTAAAGATTCTTGACAAGAAGAAGCTGGAAGGAAAACCAAAATAAAGAAAGCAGCAATTTCCACGAGGATGACGCCTGGTATACAGTGCTGTGAACATGACTATGATCCAATTTTTCATGAGGGGATAGGGAAGTAGGGCGTACTGCTGGTATTCTGGAAGAGGGTGTGGTCTGCTTAGTTGTTATCACAAAGCTTGGTGTGTGCATTTTCTTTCTTTCTTTTTTAAAATTTTATTTTAGTACCCCTGATATGGATAAGCTTTACAAAGCCAATGTAAAAATATCACGTCAACTGCACATGCTCCATCAAGTCACACAAAATGACTCTAGAAATCTATAAAACACACAATGCCACAGATGTCAACAAAACAGTCAAATCTGAAAAATCACCTCCGCCACATTGCTGGATAGAGAACCAGTGGTGGAGGAAAACATGGATACGGCTGCAAACTGACAACTGAACAAGACAGCTTTCATTCTGGGAGGTCAGGTGTACAACAGCAGTCTTCCAAGTCATCACTGTAGAAGTGAAAACAGAGTGAAGATCGCTCATCTGGCAACCTGGAAAAGCTCACGTTTCAAGATTCAAGGGATATTACTCCTGTTTGCTCTCCCGAATAATTTACCATTGCTGGACAACAGAAGATAAAAGCGGGCTTCAATGGAAGATACAATCATATGGACAGCCCTAGGCTAGCGCACCTAGACCTAATGTTTCCTTACGTTTGCGGAGTAGGCTCTAAATCGGATATCTCTGCTGGGACTGTATTATAACCGCCTAACAACAGGTTCTGCCTAAATAAGCCTAATGAACTGTGTGTGTGTGTGTGTGTGTGTCAGGTCAGGGTGTTTCTCCTGCTATTGATAACCATGTAAACCAGTACTACCTGTTCCATGTGGGGGAGCCAACCCCACCCAAAAAAACAGTCAGGAGAGGGATGGGCTCCACTTGGCTGTACTTGCCTTAAGACTGTCTAGTTGCATGCCACTATGGCAGTTGGGAAAGGAGGGCTTGCCTACCTAAGGTATGCAAAGTCTGGACACCAGCCGAGGCTGCCGAGGAAACCTAAATGGTTCAACGGAGAGAAGGGCGGTTACAGCAATGGGCTGTGGAGGGCACAGGGCAAGTTGAGGTTCTAAAGATAACTTGGCCATCCACTGCATCCCGTTTCATCACCAGTCGTCTTGAGTCATTCTTGCCACTGGACAAGGTGGTCTTGGACGAGAGAGTGAGGTCGACGTCGTGCAACTCTTTTTTACTTAAAACAAAATCATTGCACAACTCATCATTCATCCATCATCAAAAGCCCTGTGGCAACAGGCAAGCAGCGAAGCGACAGATGTGGGTACACTGGCAGTGGTAGTTGCAACCCTGCACACAGGTGGCTCAGGCTATTAGGGTCGCTACCTACTGAATGGAGCAGGGGTTTCGGCAGCCGTCTGAGCGACTGAGCATCCCTCTTCAGGAATGCACTGCTCACCTCCTTAGCATGAGGAAGGGGCTAGAAAAGGTGCCCTAAACATGGCCTGCTCCACATCACCCTGGCTAGCTTACCGCGGCTGGCGGGGACCCTGCTCATGCGGTGGAAACATAGTGGAAAATCAGAAAAAAGAATAGGATACAGTGTCTGAACCTTGCTAGTTGGAATGTGCGAACACTTCTTGACAGGAACGAGAGCACAAGACCCCAGAGACGAACAGAACTTATCGCAAGCGAACTCGCCAGATACAACATCGACATTGCTGCCCTTAGTGAGACCAGGCTAGCAGGCGAGGGCGAACTATGCCAACGAGGCACAGGCTACACCTTTTTGAGTGGACGTGGGCCTGAAGAGAGACGTGAGGCTGGAGCTGGCTTTGCAGTAAGAACAGCGCTTGTTGGCAAGCTGGCTGGACCCCCAAAAGGAATGAATGATAGACTTATGACGATGAGACTCCCCTTATCTCATGGGAAGAATTTTGCTACCCTTGTCAGTGCTTATGCTCCCACCATGACAAATCCTGAGGACATCAAAGACAAGTTTTATGAAGACTTGAATGCTGTTATTGCCTCTGTTCCCAACGCAGACAAGCTCATCATCCTTGGTGACTTCAATGCCAGAGTAGGCTGTGACAGTACCGCGTGGGAAGGTGTGATTGGAAAGCATGGAGTTGGCAACTGCAACAGCAACGGCCTACTGCTCCTCCAGACTTGCGAGGAGCATGACCTACTGATCACAAACACGACTTTCAACCTCCCTACACGTAACAGGACATCATGGATGTATCCCCGCTCTAGGCACTGGCATCTTATTGACTATGTCATCACCAGGATGAGGGACAGGCAGGATGTTCGTGTCTCAAAGGCCATGTGTGGAGCAGAATGCTAGACAGACCACCGTCTCATTGTCTCTATGCTCAGGTTGTGTGTCCAGCCCAGGAGACGGCCACAAGGCGTGAAAGCACCAAAACGCCTGAATGTCAACAAGATGAAGAACGACACAGTCAAGCGGTCTCTTGCTGCCGCCTTGGAGGAACGCCTAGAGCCCATTGTGCTGGATAGCCAAAACGTGGAATCAGCATGGGGAACACTCCGTGAGATCGTGTATAACACAGCTATGGAGTGCCTCGGCCCTACTTCCAGGCGACACAGGGACTGGTTTGACGAGAACTGTGAAGAGATCACACACAGTTATTGGAAGACAAGCGCTGTGCCTATAAAGCCCACCTTGATGACCCAACATCAACAGCAAAGAAAGATGCACTGAGGAACAAGCGTAGCACCATCCAGCTAAAGCTCCGTCAGATGCAAGACTCCTGGATCAGCAATAAAGCAGATGAAATCCAAGGATATGCTGACAGGAATGACATGAAGAACTTCTATGATGGACTCAAAGAGATCTATGGTCCCACCACATCAAGATCACCACCTCTCCTCAGTGCACATGGGTCTACTCTCATCACTGACAAAGACAAGATCCTTGAAAGATGGGCTGAACATTTTGACAATGTTCTAAACCATCCTTCCACCATCAACGATGAAGCTATTAACCGCCTCCCACAAGTTCCAGTCGACGGGACGATGAGTGCCATACCAACCTTTGAGGAGATCCAGAAAGCAATTCGCCTGCTGTCCAGTGGTAAAGCACCCAGCACAGACTCAATCCCAGCTGAGATCTACGAAGGGGGTGGCAGAGCACTGACTGAAAAACTTCATGAGCTCTTCCAAGTCGTATGGCAGCATGAGACACTTCCGCAAGACTTCAAAAATGCCTCCATCATACATCTATACAAGAACAAAGGAAACCGCCAGGCCTGTGACAACCACCAAGGAATATCCCTGCTGTCCATCGCAGGCAAGGTCCTGGCCAGAGTACTGCTGAACTGGCTCATAGTCCACCTTGAGCAAGACCTTCTTCCAGAGTCAATGTGGCTTCCGGAAAGATCGCAGGACTATCGACATGGTGTTTGCTGCCAGGCAGCTCCAAGAGAAGTGTCAGAAACAAAACACTGACCTCTACTCCACCATTGTTGATCTGACCAAGGCCTTCGATACTGTTAGCAGAGAGGGTCTATGGAGAATCATTGCGAAGTATGGCTGCCCAAGAAAATTCATCGCCATCGTACGTCAGTTTCATGATGGTATGCTGGCCAGAGTACAAGACAACGGAGAGGCATCTGAACCCTTCCCAGTCACCAATGTAGTGAAGCAGGGCTGTGTTCTTGCTCCCACCCTGTTCAGCCTCATGTTTTCGGCGATGCTGTCAGATGCGTTCATAGATTCGGGTGTTGGTGTCAGCATCAGGTACAGGTATGATGGATCACTCTTCAATCTCAGGAGGCTTCAAACAAAAACCAAGGTCTCAACAGATATCATCAACGACTTCCTGTTTGCTGATGATTGCGCCCTCAATGCTGCTTCTGAAGCTGACATGCAAGACAGTGTTGACAAGTTCTCTGATGCTTGCGACAACTTTGGGTTGACAATCAGTACCAAGAAGACTGAGGTAATGCACCAACCAGCCCCAGGGAAGCCCTACGTTGAACCAAACATCTCCGTAAATGCACATAGACTCAAAGCAGTGGACAAATTTACTTATCTTGGCAGTACCCTCTCCCGCACAGAAGCCATTGATGATGAGGTCAACACCAGACTCGCCAATGCAAGCGTTGCCTTTGGCAGACTCCGAAAGAATGTGTGGGACAGGAGAGGCATCTCAACAGAAACCAAGATCAAGGCCTACAAAGGGGTAGTGCTCACCACCCTGCTCTATGGCTCAGAGTCATGGACAGTCTACCAACGCCATGCTAAAAAGCTGAACCACTTCCACACCACCTGTTTGAGAAAACTGTTTGGCATCAAGTAGCAGGACAAGATCCCAGACACTGAGGTGCTCACTAGAGCAAACCTTCCCAGCATCCACACCATCCTGATGCAGACCCAGCTTCGCTGGGCAGGCCATGTAGTTCGCATGCCAGATCATCAGCTCCCCAAGAAACTTCTGTTTGGTGAACTTCAGCATGGAAAGCGCTCCCAGGGAGGCCAGAAGAAACGCTTTCAAGGACACTCTGAAAGCCTCACTGAAAGCCTTCAACATTGAGATAAAAATCATGGGAGCAGGCAGCAATGGAGAGGCCACAGTGGCGAGCAGCTATACGCAGTGGCGCCAAGGCCCACGAAGCAAACAGAATTGCGACAGCTGAGCAACGCAGGCAAGACAGGAAAGATAGAGCCTCCAAGTCTCCAAAAGCAGCCACTATACCCTGTCCATACAGCTCAAGAACTTTTCAAGCGCAGATTGGCCAAATAAGTCATCTTCGCACCCACAGAAATGGACCCTCCCAATCCCAGGATGAATAGATGGTCATCATCGATCCCGATGGACGAAGAAGATGGTGTGTTATAACTGTAATTGTTATGAGCATATCATATGTTCGATGTGAGAAAACAAATCACTTCTTTATACAACTAAATGTGGATTTTGTAATAGTCTAATACTGAGCCACTTACATGAAATTTGTTTGTTTGGTGTTTATTTTTGCTGTCAATAAAATTTATGCTAACAATATTCAGGGTTTGCTGATGGTAAAATGAGGGATTGCTCTCTTTGTTTTAATGTAAGCTTAAACACTTAGGTCTGTCACAGTATAAACAAGCTTTTCCCAACAAACCACAACTGAAACTATTTCTTAGATTGTTGATGCATGAGCTAATCATTACTCACAAACCTCCAGGATGTAAATGCATGTCTGCAGCCTTTTTCAACAGACAGAGGAAGAGGAAAAAGTGTCCAGATAGTTTAGAACAGCATCACCCACTTTGAAGTCCATGTACTTTTGGACAGTTTATTAGTCCTGCATTACAATATATGAAAGATTCATTGTGGGGATTAACAATTAGCTTAGTCAAAAGGAAGTATTCCCTGATCCCAATGCTGACTAAAAACACAAATTTAAACTGACCATGTAAATGAATAGAGTCCCGTGAATATTGAAAAAGGTGTGAACTTTAGACAACAAGCTTACATATCACACACACAATCACTCCATTGAAAATGACTTTATAGTCAAAGTTTCAACTGTTTTATCAAGAAAATTCTGCTCTGGTTTGCTTAATTTCTTGTTAGAAAGATGGGATCTGCCCATTTCCCTCATGCTGTAAAGTCATCATCATCATCAATGCCTTTGTGCCTTATTGGCACGTAGGGCAGCAACAAATGTTCTCCACTCCTGTCTGTCCTGGGCCAGCTTCCGAATGGTTCCCCAGGTATGTTGGAACGTCTTCAGCTCTGTTTCGACAGTCCGACGCCAAGCGTTCTTGGGTCGTCCTCGTTTGCGTTTTCCCTCTGGTGTCCAGTGGAGGGCTGTTCGGGCGATGTTTCCCCGTTCCCGACGGCAGATATGCCCTATCCATCCCCATCGCCTATGCATGATGATGTTGTCCATGCTTTCTTGGTTGCAACGGGCAAAAAGTTCTTGGTTGGAGATGGTCTCAGGCCAGAAGATGCGCAAGATTCTTCTGAGATTCTTCGTGTGGAATGTGGATAGTTTGTCGAGGTCACTCTCAGTCATCCTCCAGCACTCCGAGCCGTACAAAAGGGTGGAAAGTACACAGCTCTGGTATAGTCTTAGTTTGGTTCTGGTGCTGTACTGGGACGATTTCCACACATTGTTCAGATTTCTATAAGCATTTCTTGCTTTGCTAATCCGGTTCTTGATGTCGCTGCTTGCTCCGCCGTCATGCCTAACAGTGCTCCCGAGGTACGTGAACTCTTCAGCTGTTGGTAAATCTTCTCCATTCACTGTGACCGGTGAGGGGTTCTGAACGTTCAGTGTCATCACCTCTGTCTTCTTCTGACTGATTTTCAGGCCTCCTTGCTGTGCGAAAGTGCTGAGACGGGATGTCTTCTCTTGAATGTGATGGTGGGTATGTGAGAGCAGTGCCAGATCGTCGGCAAAATCTAGGTCTTCAAGCGTTGACAAGGGGGTCCATTTGATGCCCCGTAACTGGTCAGCTGTTGTCTGTCTCATCACCCAATCAATTGTCAGGTTGAAGAGTAGTGCTGACATGGGGCAGCCTTGTCTGACGCCGGTTTGTACACTGAAACTGGTTTTGCTGTTTCCTACTCTGCACGTGAAGTTGTTGTAGAAGCTCTTAATGACTTGGATAATCTCCTGTGGAATTCCATATGCTCGGAGTATGCGCCATACACTTTCTCGATGAATGCTGTCAAAGGCTTTTTCAAAATCTACGAAGTTGATATACAGCTGTCTCTGCCATTCCGTGCACTGTTCGATGATGTTGCGCAGGGTGAAGATCTGGTCTATGCATCTTCTTCCTGGTCGAAAACCTGCCTGTTCCTTTCTGAGTTGTTGGTCCACTGAGATTCGTCCGATGATGATCTTTGCCAGAATCTTGCTGGGAACAGATAGCAGAGTGATTCCTCTCCAGTTGTTACAATTGTTCAGGGCTCCTTTCTTTGGGATCTTCACGATTACTTCTTCTGTCCAATCTGCTGGTAGCTGTTTCTCCTCCCATATAGCTGCAATGCTGTAAAGTGATCAGGGACTTATCTTCACAATTCTATGCTTAAGTTTGCTGTTCTTTAGTTTCCCTTTTTAAATCTTTCAAATGTTTCTTGTTTTGTTTTGGCTGCTTCTACTGGCTGGGGAAATTCTTCAATTTTATTATCTTAGCAAATATAAATTTCTTTAGGTAGACATCAGACATGCATACATAAATACAATTCTTTCAGCATATATGTGTATTTCTTTAGAGTAGATATTAGCCATTAGGCATGCATACATGTACATAAGTTATTGCAGCAAATGCTTTATTCCTAATGGATAATATTCACCATGTAATGCTTAAGCTGTTACACTCATAAAATAAAATAAAAAAACTCACTCATTCTGCACATTGTAGCAAAGCCTTTATTCTTAAGGGATGATATTCGCCATATATGCTGAACATATTACCTTCAGAAAAAAAACTTTGAATAATTTTGTTCTCCCTCAGTGCACACACATGACAATGGATTCATTGAGAGCTATTCCTGTGTTCAATTTAATCAGCAGAGCTGAATGTCCCGTCAGGAACTATGACAGTACCCCTATCTAAACTGAAAGTAATAACCACCAGAAAAGAACTGCACTTTGCAGCATCCACATCAATGTATAGAAATGACACCTGTCACACATAAGCAACAGTTTGTATGTTGTAACTACAACTCAAAGCTCCCAACACATTTCAACTATTTGGTATGTCCAGCAGGCCAAACATCTCGCGTCAAACCTGCCTCAAATGATATGAACATCTTATAAACTTTGAGAAGGCATTGCATTCTCATATACTGTTCTCTTTATACTCTCTTTACAACACAAATACAAATTTTATAAATTTGATAAATACCCCCCCCCCCCCAACACACACACACAAATCAACAAAAAACTGAAACAAAACAAAATGAAAGTAATTTTTTTTTAAATGACAGATAGCATACAAAAAACCAAACAGAAAAACAACCACGCCAAACCAAAAAACCCTCAAACCAAACCAAACTCAAAACCAAAAAACTCAACAACTTACGGGGATATACGGATAAAACAGAAGATTTACTCCTCAAGACAAGGTGGATAGGTCGTCTAGAGGTAACGCACCTGCCTAGAAAGTGAAAAGTCTGGGTCAGAAGTGTGCGGTGGATCGATCTCCATTTGGGCTTAAAACATTTTCCCCATCTGGAATGGTAGTCTGGGTGTTAGTCTTTCAGATGAAATGATAAACCGAGGTCCTGAATGTTTGTTTTTTGTTGTTGCTTTTTTTGCTGCCTCATCTTCTATGACGTCCCCTGTCCTGCTGTTCCCACGCCGCTCATTCCAATTTCCCCGCCACAGCCATACCCAGATTTGTTATGTCTCATCCTCAGAGTTGGAGGTCCGCAGGGAGCCCATCACTATCAGGCCGCTGTGGGGCCACCAGCCAGAGGGGCCCTGCACTGCTGCTGGGTCACTTTGGTGGTGTTCAGTGGTGCCAGTTCTGAGCTAACATACCCAGGACACCACCTACTAAGCCCCCTACTAACGACAGTATTAGCTCAGTCGCGGAGCCAGACTGAGTGAGTTGCCCACCCGAGGTGGCAACCACCACAACGTCCCTCCAACGACTGTCCCCCGTGAACCTCCAATCCCAAAGGCCCTGACACAAACTCGCCACAGGCACAGAAGTGTATGGGCAAACCGAATCTGAGGTCACCATGAGACCAGAGCAACTGGGACCACCGAATCAGAGGCAATTTTTTTTATATTGCATGATGATCAATGACAATGAGGATGACATAATTATGCTTCTGTGGAAGTGCATATGCTTTGAGACTACTTGATAGGGTTGTACTCTACGCTTACTATCATATCCCGGTGTCAACCGGGCCCGAGAGATACAGACACCTGCAGTGTTGATCAGGTAATTTGAGCAACACTCTCAAACTCGCATCCATTAAGTGGATGAAGCTTGACTGTGTGGTCCCAGTCTTCCCACTGAGCCCACAGCACACTCACTCTGGGTAGGAGCCGGCCGGAATCCGAAAAATCCCTATGACTCATAGGAATCGAACCTGCGACCTTCCAGTCCGTAACCCAAGGCACTAACCACTGCACCATGGCGGCTGGTGAGGTCCTGAATGTTGCACATAATTATTTAGCGTACATAAAAGAACCCAGGCAACAAGACAGTTGTCCCTGGCAAAATTATGTAGAAAAAAGCCACTCTGATAGGGAAACAAATACACATGCAGACAGGAAAAGAAAAAAAACAAATAATGGGTGGCGCTGTGTTCTCACAGGTGAGAACAGCCTGAATTTCATGCAGAGAAATCTGTGTTACTTAAAGTGGTATGAAATAAAATAAATAAAATAAATGAGTTAATTTAGCATAATCTTGTCAGAAGCAAAACAACTGCAACAACACAACAACACAAACAACACACATTATAACAAAAGAAAAAGAATCTGCAGAAAACTACCACTTACAGCACAGGAGAAGTCTGTGATGGAACACACACACACTCTGAGCACATGAACCCTTTTACAGCCACGTACCCTACAACTGCTATTATATAGCATATCACATCATAATGTAACATAATCTAGTAAATAATTTAACGTAAGCTAATAATAAACATGTCTACATATCAAAAGCTAAGCAATAATAAAAACAGAGCCAGGCTGGCCAATAAAGCCACATGGTTAGGGTGATAACCAGCTGCTGTCACACAAGGACAAAATGGATCTTTTTTTCCCTGATGAGGGTTTTGGTAGTCAGGCTGTCTCTCCCTCTCTCTCTGTCTGTCTGTCTGTCTCTTTAAGTGTCTGTGTTTCTGTAAAAGTGTACAATGAAAAACTTGAACAACAAAACCCCTCCACAACCCCCCCCCCCCTTCCCCCAGTAACTTTCACAACACACACACCACAGCTATCCATGTATTGCACAAGAACAGATCTACGTACTCTTAAACGCATGATTTATCTTGATGCTCAAAAGGCACAGAGCTGAAGTTACAGATAGTTTTCATTGCATTCAAAATAATAATAATAATAATAATAATAATAATAAATGGAACTTATATAGCGCAATATCTATGTTATGTAAAATATGTTATTTCTGGCTGTGGGCATATTTTGCCAAGGTTATTCCAATTTTACTGCCCTGAATAAAACAAATTTTAAAAAACAAAACACCCAAAACACATGGTATCCTACAGCAGACTTTTCATTACACATCTGTTTCCAGAGCTTCACCCCTCCCCCCTAAAAAGCAAAACACAAAAGTAAAAACCCAATTAAATGATACTTAATGAGACACAATCTCTCTTTGAATTTTACGGTTTGTTCATGATATGGGGGGAGAGAATTAATATCACTAGAAATAACATGGTTAAGCTTGTCAGGTTGCCATTTTCCCACTACATTTACAGTTTCATACGTGACACCGTGTGTGTGTGTTTGCATGCATGGGTGTGTTCAATATGACAGAATCAAAGTATTCAAGGTCATTTTTTTATGGCAGACATCAGACAAGACCCCTCATCATTTGCTATTTCATTCTTGAATATTCCTAATACCTTGCAGTTGCACTCTGCCAATGTTTGCCCTTTTTCGTCCTAGTGATATATACAAACTATACCTTTCTCTTCCGCTCCAACTTTAAAGTAAAGGAAAAAAATATGTATTGACAAACTACACACTTGTCAGATTCTATATTCCCGCTGGCATGTTCCAGATGAAACACAGTACTTGGGGATCTTTTTCCCAAAACACTTTGAAACAGATTATCTTCAGCAAAATAAGATCAGTAATGCAGTATACTGGGCAAAGTAGCTGCTTGTCTGCACGGCATGATAAGGCACAGTGAGAGCATGCATGCATGCAATTTAAAAGGGCGCAGCACCTATACTCCCAGCAGATGAAGAGTGATGGAAGGAGGGGGGGGGGGGGGGGGGGGGGGATAAGGAAGGTAAGGACTAGGACACTCAACTCAAAGAAATGATGTGAGGCCATGCAGGGGTGTTAAGGTAACAATTTATTTCATCCACCACACACAGCTCAAGCAGTAGTTTTCCAGTCTATGTCCCTTTTCAAGTTTCACCAGAACACAGCCACTCTAGCTGGAAGAAAAATGGTGCACCAGACAGCAAACAAGAGAATTACTCTAAAATGCCACACACACTCTCTTACATTGGTTTAGTTGTTAATTCCTAAAGACCAATGGATACACTAGGAAGCTGAAAGTAGCCAATCCTAAACATACATCAGAATCAGCTGACAAATACATTTTTAAGCTAAGATCAACCAATATTCTGACTACACAACAAAATCTGCTGATTCACTGGAGAGAAAGGGGGGGGGGGGGGGATGCAATTCAGCATGTAAGAAGCCCCACAAGCCTGTTGCATAAGATCAGCTGTGGCAAGCTCTAACTTGCCTAAGATGATTATCACACTAGCCTACTGTCCCAAGTAGGCAACAATACTCAACTTGACACACTTCCACAATGCATCAGCCTGTACACAGAGAGGACCCTGCTGTAACTGATAAAGGGACTGTAAAACAAAGGCTGAACCACCAGCCCTGGGGCTTTGTGATACACTTAATGACACAAGTCACCAATTCTCTATGCCTACAGTGATAAATTACACACTTGGGAGGACAAGAGCAAGACAGTACAGACCTAAATTTCTTTCTGTAGAAAAAAAATTCAAGTGGATTAAAAGAAATCCCAAACTGCAGCCACCAGTATACAAACAGACAGGAAGCACATTGTAGCAATATCCCCAAGCTTTTGTAAGGAGCGTATGTCCCTATTGTGACCAAGGCAAACCAGGAAGTCTAACCGAGGTGAATAGATTCTTTCTAGAAAGGGGGGCACGGAGGGGTGGGGTTGGGGGGGGGGGGGGGGGGGGGGGGGGGAGAGCAACCCCCAAAGTGCACACTGTAATGTAGAGTATTACAGTTCACAGATCTATATTATCAATGCTTTGGAACAGTAAATGGAGCGATACTTCAAACGTGTAGCAACAAAATCCAAATCATAAAAAGTAAGCAAGCACCAGTTATCTCAGAGCATTAATTCATTCATCAGCCACACAGAACTCTGCAGACAAACAAGACTGTAGTATATTTATTTCATTGTGAAATTGTGATGCTGAGGAGAAAATTTAATGTGACAACACTAGCAATGAAAGATTGGGGATAAATGAAAGAGGGAAATAATGAAAACAGCGATGAATAGGACAAGGATAATCATAATGTGTTTTTATATATATATATATATATATATTATATATATATATATATATATATATATATATATATATATATAAAACAGCTTCTAAAACAAATAATGTGAAAACAATGACAAATAACACAGATACATAATAATATCTCCCTCTAAGTGTGTGTGTGTTATTTAGTTACACTGTTTGTATTACATGTATATATCTTTTCCTTGTTTGTACTAGTACTGCAGTTATCTATACACACACTGCACTGTCCTGTCAGTGAGCATGTAATTGTAAATGTAATGCTTCATCAGCATAGTTACACAGGAATCCCAACAACCCTTTCATCTTCAGAGAAGCATGTGCCTTCGAATTCCATTCAAGTACAGCTCTGGATAAATCCTTGCTGATAAATTATCAAGACAGCTGAACTAACTGAACTCAGACAGCAACACTGACACAACAGCTGGGTAGCATGAGAAGGACAGTAGACTTGTGAGGAGACATGCACTGACATGTATATTCTATACATACATGAATTACACAGCCACGTACGGACATGTATATGTATATATATATATATACATATGTTTGTTTATTTGCTTGTTGTTGTTTTTATCTTTTTTGTTTGTTTTATTCAGTTGTTTGTATGGTTGGACATTTTGTGTGTGTGTAGAGGGGGGGGGGGGGGGGGGGGGGGGAGTTGGTCTTGTCTTTTTTATTTTGATTTGTCTTCTTTGTTTTGGTTTGGTTCTTTGTTCCTTGTTGGTTTGTATTATGGTGGATATATTTTCAGGAGATTTTTTGTTTGTTTGATTTGTATGGTTTAACATTGTTCAGGGTTTTTTGTTTTGGTTTTAATTCTATGTATGCATACATATATTATTGTCTTCTTTGTTTGATTTGTATGGTTTATCATTGATTAGGTTTTTATTCCATGTCTGCATATATATTATCTTTTTCTCTTTTCCTTTAGATAGATGGTTTGATGAAAAAAAAGCAAATGCACTGCTTATTCAAGCACTATCTGAAAATAACAGTTTGACTTGACTTGACAATTGACATGCATGCACGAACATGCACCACACACATCAGATGTCTATGTCTTTGTATGTGGAGATCATATTTCTGATACTCATATCATATTTCATTTTGAGTGCCCTATTCAGGCTATTATAAAACCTTTTTTTACTTACATGTTCTGAGTAGTCTTTGGAAAACATATTTGAAATTTCAAAGTTAGCATTTGCCACTGCCAGATGTTCATTGCATAGTCCACTTGAATATTTAGTTAAATTATTTGGATTCATGTTTCCACACTATTGAGTTTAAATTTTCCTCCTGTTAAGAGTAGTATTTTTTTCCCAAGATTTTTTTATGCATAAAAATACCAACACTGAGCCAATTTCTCTTTTCACTCCTTCCTCTCCATTCTTTAAAATACGGATCAATGAAAGAATCATAGCCCTTGTTGAATTTCGAAGGGTGGTGTGTGTGTGTGTGTGTGTGTGTGTGTGTGTGTGTGGTGTGTGTGTGTGTGTGTGTGTGTGTGTGTGTGTGTGTGTGTGTATGCCTGTGTCACAGTATCGCCAGTGTGTGTCTGGTTAACGAGTGTGTGTCTGGTTAACGAAGCTGTTAACACAGACCTGCCACCAGTAGAGTAACTAGCCTAACAAGGAACACCAGTATGCTACACCATGTTCACTGATTCACGTCCCCATTCACACTACACAAGCCAAATCACAACTTAAGTGCTATATATAAATGCGATACGCGCACAAGTATATCATTTCCATATATGCTGTGCATTTGAGGCATGATAATACCAATCAAAGAAAAACTGTCAGTGTATTTTATAATACTTTTTGTTAACAGGGATGCACTGTCAGTTTACGGGTACTAGGCTCACACGCACGCCACTTACCCTGCCGCTGCCATCTTCTGCTCTCCAGGTCATGTGACGTTGTCCGGGTCATGTGACTAAAAGTAGGGAGAACTGTATGGTAGGCCTAACAAAATCATCGTGTACCAAATCCCTTTTGCTTTTTTCTTGGAATAGTCTGAATGCCCTATTGAGATTTATTTATGTATTTATTTCATTCTTTTATGTCCAGGATAATGGAATAAGCACTTGTGTGCTCTTTTGCATCCAGTCCCCGTGTGTATGCGGTTTTGTAAATTGGCATCTGTTCCTACCGGCACACAATGGCCTACTCTTACGAAAAGCGGAACAGGATTTTAACGTGTGCGCAAGATGTTCTGCGTGCGTTCGCACACGGGGACTCGGTCTCATCCGAAGAAGAAGATGAAGAAGAAGAAGAAGAAGAAGAAGAAGAAGAGAGAGAGAGAGAGAGAGAGAGAGAGAGAGAGAGAGAGAGAGAGAGAGAGAGAGAGAGAGAGAGAGAGAGGAGAGAGAGGAGAGAGAGAGGATGAGGAGAGAGAGAGAGAGAGAACAATAACAATAACAAATTCTTTTATTTCGAGGATAATGAATAAGCACATATGTGCTTTTTTACATCCAGTCCCCGCCCGTTAGGGATACATCTTAATAATAATAACCCAATACTTATACAGTCTCACAATAAAAACAAGGGAAATAACCTCTTTCAAAACAGCTCCCCCCACAACAACCACCCCCCCCCCCCCAAAGCAAGCAAATAAAAAAGAGTGAGAGAGAGAGAGAGAGCGAGAGAGCGAGAGAGAGAGCGTGTGTGTGTGTGTGTGTGTGTGTGTGTGTGTGTGTGTGTGTGTGTGTGTGTGTGTGTGTGTGTGTGTGTGTGTTTTGCAGTGTATTATATTATTGTTTTCTTCTTTTTTTTCTAACTGATACATTTTATTGTTAAAGGTTGTAATAATATATAGTTCAATATTACCATGAAGAACTTTTGTGCTCCTAGATAGATGAAAAAAGGCAAATGCATTGCTTATTCAATGAACCATCTGGAAATGAACATTTGACTGACTCTTGACACACACAGATTGACAACTGTATAATGATATGGGCACAGCCTGTAGCACATGGAAGCTGACAGGAAAGGGCTGATGCAGGCACAGCTATACTCTCACTACCAACATATTTCTATGACAGCTCCTAGCTCGTAAATCTCCGGTGGGAAGTTAATATAACCGCAACAATATCAGTTATCCATTAGAGAAAAAAGCTGTTCAAGAATTAACGGCTTTGCCCAGCCCCATTCATTTTTCAAACCAGATTGCCATTCAGTCTGTGCCATTTAAGGTACCAGATACATCAGCACTGTATTGTATCTACCATATCGTATAGCATGGTAACGTATAGTGTCGTTTTACACCTGCAGTCATAGCAGATTTCTCATCTTGAAATTCAAGCTTTTCTGCAAGGAATGACAATACCATCAAAGCAGCACCCTCCTTTCTTTTTTTTTTTTGGGGGGTGTATGTTTGCTTGTATTTCGTTTGCCGTTTTGTTTGCTACGGTTTTAATTTTTTAAAAAGTATTTATTTTAATGTTTGTGTATGAACAGCCATCCGTATGAGACTATCCCGCTTGGGGACGGGATAGCTCAGTGGTCAGAGCACTCGCTTTCCCCAGCTAAGGTTAAGCAGCATCGAGCGTGGTTACCACTTGGATGGGTGACCGCTTGCCACCTTGGCTTCAGGACAGTCCCCTAGTTCACCCAGCTGTAAATGGGTACCTGCCTCTTTAGGGTAAGGGAAGGTAAAGCAGCGAAGGAGAGGAGATGGGCGCCGCCCTCAATATGCTGGAGAAGTTGAGGTCTCTGATGTCTCACTCCCCTATGACCAGATAGATTATGGGACACCTTTACCTTTTTATGAGACTAGTACGAAATTTTTGAAACAGAAATTTGTTGGGTACAAATCTTCTTTCTTGGGTTAAAAAAAAATGAATGACTATTTTGATCGTTTGATTACACTAACCAATCAACATGATCATGATCGGACGTTTCCCACAAATCGAGGTTTTCTTTAGGAGCTGGGATTGGATTGCTATTGACACCACCCCTACACTCTCTGTGACGTCACAGCAACACTTTCCGAAAATAGCTGAAGTGATCTGTGGCAAAAGGCGAGAGGGGCCTAGGCCTACACAACATGCTGTAAATCTAATTATGCAGTTCGTGTTTCTTAATGTCAATATATTCAAATATCTGTGGTGTCAATCCATGAATAAACTACGAACGGTACAGTTTATCACAGAATCCCAAATATCAAGACTTGTTTGTATCAACAGAGAAGTATAATCGTTGTTGATTCTCCCCTCAAACCAATACCTTAGCTAGCTCGCCATCCCATTACCTAAAGGTCTGTAGTCATGCCAATAACAATTATTATGACAACAATAATGAGCATAATAATTTTTTTAAAAACCCGATGAAACTGAAGTAATTTTGAAGAATGAGAAAGCCGGCTGCAAAGAAAGCTCGTCTTTTTTGCCTAGACCAGCTTTATGACTTTCGATTTCTACGCTTTCTTGTTTCATTTACAGTAACCTAAACTGAACACGAAACTTGTTCTTTTTTTTTTTAAACAGAAAAGAAATAATAACAAAATAATAAGAAAGTTTTAAACTTCGTTTGAAGGAATGGCCTAATCAGCTAGTCAAGAGAGGTAACACAGAAAACTTTAGCCCGAGAACAGCGGAGGAAGTTACGTACCCTGCCTCGTAATGTGACATTCCATAAGGCCCTAAACCCCATCAGCCCCAGTCATCCTGTGTTTACCACATAATGTACCCCCCCCCCCCCCCCCCCCCCCCCATACCACACACACACACACACACTTTTATTGCCTCTGCTCATCCATCCCAGATCCATCTTATGAATATAGAAGGAAGGTGGCAGGATGGTTAAGACGTTTGCCTGCCAACAAGTAAACCGTGAGGTTCTGGGTTCGATTCCCAGCCTCGCCCTTTCTTCCCAGTTTGACAAAAAAAATCGAACTAAATGTCAAAGTCCTTCGGATGAGACTATAAACCGCGGCCCCGTGTGCGAGCGCATGCAGAACATCTTGCGCACACGTTAAATCCTGTTCCGCTGTTCGAAAGAGTAGGCTATTGTGTGCTGGTGGGAACAGATGATAAAATAAAATAAAAAACCGCAAACACACGCAAAAAAAAAAAAAAAATCATCTGAGCGCTTTGATTTGTTGCTTTACAAGATTCAGCGCTATATAAATTCCATACATTATTATTATATCCACTTGTTCTGCCATTCTCTTCCTTTTAAATGATTACGTACATGTGATTTTCTTTTGTATAGATCTATGAGATGTGTGTTGCTGCTTTTTTGTTTTGTTATTCTATTCATGATTATAAATATTGGCTATGGCTTTTTATCTCTATACTTTGTCATAACCTTATGATTTGATTTGATTTGATTTGGCGTTTCTGTATTTTTTCCATGATACAATCCCCATAAAGGTTGGGACTAGAGTAAATGTAATTTTTTTTTTAAAAAAGCATACAAATGCTTATTCATTATTCTCAGATATTCTTGGAATAAAAAGGATTTGTCTTGTCTTGCCTGCCTAGCTACACAACATGGAGCCGAGGTTTAAAACTAATTCTGAGGTGTGTTGTTTTTGCAGGCCATCTGACCCACATGAGCAGGAAAGAGTGAGTGAGTGAGAGAGTGTGAGTGTGTGAGTGAGTGTGTGTGAGTGTGTGTGTGTGTGTAAACACAACAGAAGCCTGTAGTGTTTCATAGATTAGTTTGTATTCAAGGGAAACAACTGTCACGTGGTCATTATTATTCATCTTTATGAGTTACATACCTTTTTACTATACTATGGTATTCGATCATCAAGCTAACGAACGATCATTAAACTTTGGTCGCTCTATCATAACTGAGTTTGTTTACATCTATCGATGTAGCGAATGAATCGGATCACAAACAGTACAAACATCACATTGGCGACGAGGATGGTGAAGGAATTGGCTACAAACGTCATTTCTTCAAGCTGAATCAAGATTGAAATTATCGTATGTACTGACTCAGTTAGTCTATGATTAAGTTAAAACGAACTTTTCATGGCTACTGCACTTCCCACGTATCCTCCTTTCGACTGTTCTTCAGAAGCAAGAGCTATCCGATGGCAGAAATGGGTATCAAAAAAAAAAAAAAAAAAAAAAATTTCATTGGTTTTCCATGTATCAATTTATAAATTTTGTGCACCAAACTTCATTTGAACTAGTAATTCAAAAGTCTACATTAACTTTGCTACCATCTTGGAGAGGAGAAGGAGGAAAGAGTTACAAGTATAGCTGATGAATTAAGAAGTTGAACAATTTATTTAGAATATCATCATCTCAGATTCAAATGTTAGTATATCATCCATCAAATGTTATTGGAAAATTATCTGATTATCTCCGTTCAATTTTTCAACCATTTTTCATCCGAGGAAGGAGGTGATGTAGTGTTTCATAGATTAGTTTGTATTCAAGGGAAACAACTGTCACGTGGTCATTATTATTCATCTTTATGAGTTACATACCTTTTTACTATACTATGGTATTCGATCATCAAGCTAACGAACGATCATTAAACTTTGGTCGCTCTATCATAACTGAGTTTGTTTACATCTATCGATGTAGCGAATGAATCGGATCACAAACACTACAAACATCACAAAGCCCATTCACATTTTTAAACACACTCACTATCTATCTATCTATCTATCTATCTATCTATCTATCTATCTATCTATCTACTATCTATCTATTTATCTATCTATCTATAATGTGTGTGTGTGTGTGTGTGTGTGTGTGTGTGTGTGTGTGTGTGTGTGTGTGTGTGTGTGTGTGTGTGTGTGTGTGTGTGTGTGTGTGTAATCTCTTATAACAGTATGAAAATACAGACAGAACAGATAAAATAAATAGAATATCCTTCACTATCTACATGTACATCATAGTTGGGTTTTTTGTTCATGTGAACGACGTCAAAACTACAAAGCATCTACAACTGAACAGAGAGGCTCATGTCACACGTTTTATGCTCCTCTCTGATGTAGCGCCAGCCTTGATAATTATAGTTCTATGGTTGACCACAAGTATGACAAATAACATCACAACTCAGCATATATATATATATATATATATATATATATATATATATATATATATATATATATGTATATATATATATATATATATGTATATATATTATATATGCTTTACTGCAAATTCCACGAAGAACACGTTTTGTTTTGTTCCAATGTATTTTTTTACATCCTTTCAATAAAAAAATTGTTTTTCAACAGATCTTATCACATTGATCCGAAGAAACTTGTCTAAAACTGTCCTAGTTTGAAAAGCTTGCAACTGATCAAGTATAAACTGTTGGTTTTAAACTGGTCTTCAGTTTTTGATGCAGTATCATCCTTAATATACTGCTCATGGTCAGCCAGGCTAGTGACGAGTGAAAAACCCCAAACAATTTAAAATCTGGTTTTACAAATATGCATCACTTTTTATCTAGAGAGTGAAACAGGACATTCTCGACCGTTTCAGTGGATAGACCTAAAGTAGAATTTGTTATCAAACAATGGAAACATGACCGAGATTGCTTAACAGAATTAGAAAAAACAATGCTTCAGATCTTTACATCTATTCAAATCATTTGTTGTGCGTAGTATTTTTTCCTTGAAAGCTTTTCAAAACATTTTTTCGGATTACTGTATGAGAATGTGAACAAAATGTCTTGCTTACTGATATATATATGGTTCAAATTATCCACCTAGAATAAAGCTAATTAAAATTTTGTTTCGATTTTCACACACACACACACACACACATACACACGCACGCGCGCGCGTGCGCGCAAATGCCCTTCAAAATATGTTGTGCCAGCAGCTATCAATTTCTCAGCCAGCTAAACAATAATAGAAATTTATTTTATCAATGATAAACTTGCGACTTTCCTAAACCTTAACATTACTAGCAAGAGCAAAGGAAGAACATGCTATGCAGCTAAGCTGATGATTTTCAGTTTAAAGAAATACCGCTTCTAACATATTGCCAGTGACTGTGTCGAGACCCACAAAGTATGTATTGGTGAACACTTTACAGGAAATTGCATTACTTCATGGCTCATCTTACGGCCATAATTGAGAACATCTTTTCCATCGAGATGTATTTGCCGTATGAATTCTGATACCAAGTGCTTTCGAAAACATCCCCAAACTGTCCATACAGTATAGTACCACTGCTGATCTAGTTTCTAAAACGCCTGGTTATTTATCATCCCAGCCAGTTTTATGAACTCATGCACATCTCGACATCAGACCTAACAAGTTTGATAGCAATATTAACAACTGCTCGAACCCAGTTTTCATAAAAATGATGGTTCAAACAAAATTCATTAGTTCAGAAACAACTAGCACCAATACACGAAATAAGTACAAGCAATGCTTACCAGTACTCTTAACGTCAAAACTGATGATGCAGTTCAAAGTGATGTTGCATCATTTTTCACTTTGGGAACTAAGATTTACATTAAAATTAAGTAGTGTTTGAATGTACTAACAAGTACACATCTTGCACACGTATGCTGAAATTTCTGGCAGACATTTTGAAACATCTGAATTTGTCAGTTGTTTTGTGTATATTTGAACCGATTTGAGTACATTTGAATGTGGGTGTGTGTGTGGGGGGGGGGGGACAAAAAGAAAAAGGGCAAAGATAGAAATACAAATAAGGTGTACATGCATCCAAGACCTTGTGCACATATTCCACACTTGTAAACACACAGTCAGTCATGAATGGGGATTCTGACCACAGAGAGTGTCAAGTTTTATTCTTGGTTTTGTGATTGTTGTACTCATTTGTATTAAATGCCTTCAAGTTTTGACAACGCTTTCAAGTAGTTCTGATTTTTAAAGAAATATTTCAGCTGCCAGCCGGCTACCCAGCCCTACTCCAGCCCCTGTTGGCTGAAGGGGAGGCAGGCTTTTCCCAAAGCTGACCAGCAACACAATGACCGACCCACTGACTGCTGTCCAATTCTAACACCATCATTTGAAATATCTCAGACCACACCAATGTGTTCATTCCAATCTGCTTTTTTAAAACTCAGAAGTGACAAAAGTGTATCCCCTGCCATGTTCTATATACAGACAAAGTACAGCCTCCCTGGGGGACCAAGTAGCCTGGTTGTTCAGAGTGATGCGCATTGGGCTCGTGATCTGCTGTCCCGGGTTAAAATCTCTGAAGTTAACATCAGTGCTAACTCTACTCCCCCCAAAATCCATCGGATTTGACTCCTGTGTGCGAACGCACGCAGAACACTTTGTGCACTCATTAAAACCCGCTCTGCATTTTGGAAGAGTAGGCCATTGTGTGCCGGTGGGAATGGATGACAAAATTTACAAAACTGCATACACACAGGGACAGAATGTAAAAATGCACACGAACGCTTATTCCATTATCCTTGAAATAGGTGAAATAAATCAAATTTTTAAAAAGTGCAAAACACCACCTCCTGGGTTTAGGAAGAGGAAGCTGTGTGAAGCTTGTACTTTTCCCGGGGAAGAAAGTCAGTTGGACAGTCCAGTGCCAGTGGCGTGTGCTCACCAACTGATATTTACACTCTTGAAGGCATGATTTTATCAATTTTGTACGAGGTTGTTATAAAATAGGGGAAACACGGATGCAATAATACTGGTTACTGGAAATATCTTTGTTGCTACATGTCTGAAGGAACATACAACCTATTATCCACATGTTTAGATGGACAAGCTTACATTTCCTCATAGGTATCATGACAATTATATAGATATCACAATTTAAGTACCATGACATAATAGGTATCACATACGAAATAGGTATCATGCACATGTAGGTAAAACCTTTATCATCTGAGGTATTATATGGTAAAATCACAATCGTGTCATATACGTATCATCACATACACTACAGGAGGGTCAGGCAAACAAAGAGGAGGGCATTAACTGCATTACGGGTATGCCAGATACCAAGCAAAACCGTTGTCACGTTCAGGTATACAGGACAGGCTAGGGACACGCCCTTCAGGTGGTTAGGATCAAAACCTGACACAGGCAACAAGCTGTACACAATTATGCTGTCCATCTGAAGGTGAAACGTGGGCACTGCTTGGAATGGTTACATGAAACAATCACATGGAATGGTTACATGAAACAATCACATGGAATGGTTACATGAAACAATCACATGGAATGGTTACATGAAGCAATCACATGGAATGGTTACATGAAACAATCACATGGAATGGTTACATGAAGCAATCACATGGAATGGTTACATGAAGCAATCACATGGAATGGTTACATGAAACAATCACACAACTGCCCACATAGAAAGTTTCAAGCCTCCAAAATAAATACTGAATCAAATACTACCCCACCTAACATTATTGACCATGTAGACTAAAAAAACAAGTAATTCATTCAGGAGAGGACAATGTTATGTTTGGAATGAAATAATGAAAAGTTTGATTGGGTCACACTTAGCAGTATCATTGTGCTTGCTGTTTATGCAGAAGAAGAAAACTGAAGTCAAGCAACCCATTGGTGGAAGAGAAACCGCACAAATAAGGGACGTCCTTTACAGCTGGGGAACACATCCGGGCCCAGACAGGCCAATGCTGCACCAGCAAAACCGTAGTCACTACAAACTTTAGCAGCAACAATGTCAGGCTATGTTGGAATAATGATCTTTAGGTCAAGTGGGTAACACAACGGCTGGCAATACCTAAAGTCTACAATGAAAAAAAGCCCAGGCATAAGCAATAGACTACTCCGCTTTGCACTCAGTACTAGAAAAATGAGAACATCCCCCCAAAAAACCCCACAAAAACACATAAGCTTTTGGCAATAAGTCCAAGAAAAATCAATGTTTCAGTACAAAAAGTCAAAGAAGGGATCGACAAGAAAAACAGCACGAAAGAGGCCTGGGCTTTAAATAAGACTTAATATCATAAAACAGTTCTTGCTGAAAAGCAGTTTTTGTTCTACCTGAACACAATGATTAAAAGCAAAAAACCCAACAAAACCCCATCCCCACATTAATACAGCCAAGTGCATTATACAATTGCTTGGAAAACAGTTTATGAACCACTAAAAATAGACACATTCTAAACATTTTCTAGTTTTACACAGCCCAAGTTTCACGAGGAACACAAATAACATCAAGAAGAAAGGCTAACAAAAAACACAACCTGCTCCACACTGCATCATCACAGTGATCAATACATTTCACAACATATTGGAAGTTTAGCAAACACACATTTGAAGTAAAGTTCCAAGCTTGCAGAAAAGCACAGACAGTACACAGGTTGGACAAATAGAGAGACAAGAAACCATGCAGCACTGATTGATAAGCCTTTCACTTGAGTCTTGCCACCAGCCAGGTGTTTCGTGGGAAATCCAACCTTATACCTCCGCTCATTTCTTTTGTTTTCTCTCATACCTTTTACAGGTATACTTAATTTCGTAGTTTAACACAAAACAAACCACATCGTGAGACCTTTTCCCCACTTTTAGATTGAACCAAAAAAACACCAAAACCCACACCAAAAAGCAAAAAAGACATAGTAAAGCAAAATTCAAGAAGGAAATAAGGTAACAGGATACACCAATACAAAATGCCCGCAATCATATACACATCATAAAATAAAAGGCAAATATTTTCTAATACCAGATTTTGTCAAATAAATGGGGGAGATGCCTTTCTAATGCATGGTTGTTAACATGTACACAGAATTTGAAAAAACAAATACTGCAATTTTCTTTTATTGCGATATTTAATGCTTTCTCCACATCGACCCTTTTCAAAATAATGACTTTTTTTTAGTCTATTGATTATAGCTACAAATCCAGCAATTTAACACTTTTCCATGGATTACACACATACAAGGACAACTGAGTTCATGCTATTTCCTAACTGCTATTTTCCACTTAGGTGGTGATGGTAAAGATGTTCCTGTAACCTATGCAGTCGTTGGGGAGCGAGGTGTTGGAGGCCTCGGCTTCTCCAGGGTCCAGCATATTGAGGGTGGTGTCCATTTCTTCTTCGCTGTTAAACCTTCCCTGACCCTCAAGCTGGTGAACAGGGGGACTGTACTGGAGCCAAGGCAGCGCGCGAACGGTCACCCATCCCCTTGGTAACCACCTAACCTTAGCTTGGGGAAAATGCGTCTGACCACTGAGCTTTCCTGTCTTCTATTTCCAGTTAACACCTCCCAAACCACACACACACACACACACGCACACGCACACAACACACACATTCACACACACACACACACATTCACACTGACCCGAACATACATTCTACCCTCTTTAGCAGCGTCCTTTTCTGTGATGCATCCTCACTTTCTCCTTTTTCCAATGATCATGCATTCTAAAACCAGCAAACCCCTACTTCCGTTTGTAATGATACTTTCTACCAAAATATACTGCACTTGAAAATTATCCAATCAGGCATTCTTTAACCACTGCCCACTATTTCCGTTTTTAAATAGATTTCTAAAATGCGCCCCCTTAAAATTATTATTCAATACTATATTTTAAAACTAGCACCCTCTATTGTTTTTCAATAAACTTTTATTACATGCTCCCTGCCTTCCCCTGAACCTAATCAGAGCTGGACTGCCTGCCTCCTGCCCCCAGTCATCGCCTCTTTCCCCATCCCTACCTACCACCACATTCTAACACCACCACCCCTCTCCCTAGCATCCTTTTCCCTAAAATGTCAGCATCCCTCCTCCCATCAACACCCAAAGGAAAATGTTGATCCACCGAGTCACAATAATTATACCCCTTATCCACCGGCCTTTGTGTCCACACGCGGGGCCAGGGTTAGACTTGAGGTTAGTGTTAGGATTAGAGTTAACGGGTAATAGCGGGTAGGGGGTGCCCGTCAGCTGGTCGGTCTGACTGTTAGAATGCGCGTGGACACAAATGCCTGTCAGACAAATGGTATGTAGCTGTAGACAATGGTACAGAGTTCGCAATAGTACCGAGTTTAATCAAATCAGAATCACCAGTTTTATCAACAGCTAAGGTTGTGCAGTGGACTTCAGTGTTTGGCCAAAGATTAAAAAAAAAAAAAGTTGCATTCATTACAAAAAAATCATCCATTAAGTCCAATGTAAGAAAAAAGACTATCAGCTAGCCCTCTTCCTCCCGCCCCCCCCCCTCCCGAAACTGCTCTAAATGTGCATCAGTGCCCCTCCTGAACACCCACCCCTTTCCCATCCCCGCCTCTCCTTCCAGCTCATTGTTCCTCCCCACAACATTACTACCCCTTTACAACACATGAACATGCGCGCGCGCGCGCGCACACACACACACACACACACACACACACACACACACACACACACACACAGTGCGCATACACACACCACCACCTTACTAAAAAGTTATTCAATGCTTAAGTTTTATGAAAGACAAACTAACGTATGATTCAAAAACCAAAACCACTGGCAAGTCATCGCCACAAGCTTGTTCACAATACAAAAAACTCGTTACAATTCTGCTGACATCTATCTGAGATTTGAGCTCTATTTGAATATAATTTCATACGACATTTTAGCACATATTTCTACTCCAGCCAAAATCGATGGCTATATAATTACAATTTCTATCTTTGACGTTTGATACTTCGCTGCCCAACGACGGTATAGGTTACGGAAAGCATCTACCTATTTTCCAGAAACTGAACAGATTTTCTCTTTAAAAAATTTACCGAGCTTTGACAGTAATAAAGCATACAGGGGCAAATAATAATAAAAGAGTACTTTTGCAACCAATAAAATACATTTTTTAAATACAAAAAAATTAAAAAGCAAGCATCACAAATATTTGCCATTTTGCCCTACAAACAAACAAAATAAACGCATTTAGACATATGTGAATTTCTCAAACATTTCATCAGATTCATTTTAAAAAGAAAAAAAACACCTTGTAAACGAAACATCTCTCCAGTCCTAAATCACTGAAACTTATGTCAAGACCTGAATATTTTCTCAGTAACCATTAGATTTTTTTTAAAGGTCATCTCATTACATTTTTTTCAAACACTTTAATGTAGTTATGTCAGAATTGAATATTTTCTCAAGCAATCTTGATCAGATTCCACCCCCCCCCCCTCCAACCAACCAACCACACAACACAACTTTCACAAGCTATCATCTTTCCCACGAGTAGCAAGGGACATGCACATAAATTCTTGACTTTAATCTGACGAATCAAAAAATAATTTGTTTAAATTTTTATTTCACCACCTTCCCTCCATGGTACTTTGTATACATAAATGCTGACAAAAAACGAGCACATTGCCAGTAAGGTGTTTCTCTATTGCTGCTTCGCTCTCTTTCCCTCAAGTATTTTATATACTTCTAAGTCTTGAAACAAAGCATGGAATCAAGTTTCTAAAACGCCTGGTTATTTATCATCCCAGGCCAGTTTTATGAACTCATGCACATCTCGACATCAGACCTAACAAGTTTGATAGCAATATTAACACTGCTCGAACCCAGTTTTCATAAAAATGATGGTTCAAACAAAATTCATTAGTTCAAAACAACTAGCACCAATACACGAAATAAGTACAAGCAATGCTTACCAGTACTCTTAACGTCAAAACTGATGATGCAGTTCAAAGTGATGTTGCATCATTTTTCACTTTGGGAACTAAGATTACATTAAAATTAAGTAGTGTTTGAATGTACTAACAAGTACACATCTTGCACACGTATGCTGAAATTTCTGGCAGACATTTGAAACATCTGAATTTGTCAGTTGTTTTGTGTATATTTGAACCGATTTGAGTACATTTGAATGTGGGTGTGTGTGTGGGGGGGGGGGACAAAAGAAAAGGGCAAAGATAGAAATACAAATAAGGTGTACATGCATCCAAGACCTTGTGCACATATTCCACACTTGTAAACACACAGTCAGTCATGAATGGGATTCTGACCACAGAGAGTGTCAAGTTTTATTCTTGGTTTTGTGATTGTTGTACTCATTTGTATTAAATGCCTTCAAGTTTTGACAACGCTTTCAAGTAGTTCTGATTTTTAAAGAAATATTTCAGCTGCCAGCCGGCTACCCACCCTACTCAGCCCCTGTTGGCTGAAGGGGAGGCAGGCTTTTCCCAAAGCTGACCAGCAACACAATGACCGACCCACTGACTGCTGTCCAATTCTAACACCATCATTTGAAATATCTCAGACCACACCAATGTGTTCATTCCAATCTGCTTTTTTAAAACTCAGAAGTGACAAAGTGTATCCCCTGCCATGTTCTATATACAGACAAAGTACAGCTCCCTGGGGGACCAAGTAGCCTGGTTGTTCAGAGTGATGCGCATTGGGCTCGTGATCTGCTGTCCGGGTTAAAATCTCTGAAGTTAACATCAGTGCTAACTCTATCCCCCAAAAATCCATCGGAATTTGACTCCTGTGTGCGAACGCACGCAGAACACTTTGTGCACTCATTAAAACCCGCTCTGCATTTTGGAAGAGTAGGCCATTGTGTGCGGTGGGAATGGATGACAAAATTTACAAAACTGCATACACACAGGGACAGAATGTAAAAATGCACACGAACGCTTATTCATTATCCTTGAAATAGGTGAAATAAATCAAATTTTTAAAAAGTGCAAAACACACCTCCTGGGTTAGGAAGAGGAAGCTGTGTGAAGCTTGTACTTTTCCGGGGAAGAAAGTCATGTTGGACAGTCCAGTGCCAGTGGCGTGTGCTCACAACTGATATTTACACTCTTGAAGGCATGATTTTATCAATTTTGTACGAGGTTGTTATAAAATAGGGGAAACACGGATGCAATAATACTGGTTACTGGAAATATCTTTGTTGCTACATGTCTGAAGGAACATACAACCTATTATCCACATGTTTAGATGGACAGCTTACATTTCCTCATAGGTATCATGACAATTATATAGATATCACAATTTAAGTACCATGACATAATAGGTATCACATACGAAATAGGTATCATGCACATGTAGGTAAAACCTTATCATCTGAGTATTATATGGTAAAATCACAATCGTGTCATATACGTATCATCACATACACTACAGGAGGTCAGGCAAACAAAGAGGAGGCATTAACTGCATTACGGGTATGCCAGATACCAAGCAAAACCGTTGTCACGTTCAGGTATACAGGACAGGCTAGGGACACGCCCTTCAGGTGTTAGGATCAAAACCTGACACAGGCAACAAGCTGTACACAATTATGCTGTCCATCTGAAGTGAAACGTGGCACTGCTTGGAATGGTTACATGAAACAATCACATGGAATGGTTACATGAAACAATCACATGGAATGGTTACATGAAACAATCACATGGAATGGTTACATGAAGCAATCACATGGAATGGTTACATGAAACAATCACATGGAATGGTTACATGAAGCAATCACATGGAATGGTTACATGAAGCAATCACATGGAATGGTTACATGAAACAATCACACAACTGCCCACATAGAAAGTTTCAAGCCTCCAAAATAAATACTGAATCAAATACTACCCACCTAACATTATTGACCATGTAGACTAAAAAAACAAGTAATTCATTCAGGAGAGGACAATGTTATGTTGGAATGAAATAATGAAAAGTTTGATTGGGTCACACTTAGCAGTATCATTGTGCTTGCTGTTTATGCAGAAGAAGAAAACTGAAGTCAAGCAACCCATTGGTGGAAGAGAAACCGCACAAATAAAGGGACGTCCTTTACAGCTGGGGAACACATCCGGGCCCAGACAGGCCAATGCTGCACCAGCAAAACCGTAGTCACTACAAACTTTAGCAGCAACAATGTCAGGCTATGTTGGAATAATGATCTTTAGGTCAAGTGGGTAACACAACGGCTGCAATACCTAAAGTCTACAATGAAAAAAAGCCAGGCATAAGCAATAGACTACTCCGCTTTGCACTCAGTACTAGAAAATGAGAACATCCCCCAAAAAACCCACAAAAACACATAAGCTTTTGGCAATAAGTCCAAGAAAAATCAATGTTTCAGTACAAAAAGTCAAAGAAGGGATCGACAAGAAAAACAGCACGAAAGAGGCCTGGCTTTAAATAAGACTTAATATCATAAAAACAGTTCTTGCTGAAAAGCAGTTTTTGTTCTACTGAACACAATGATTAAAAGCAAAAAACCCAACAAAACCCCATCCCCACATTAATACAGCCAAGTGCATTATACAATTGCTTGGAAAACAGTTATGAACACTAAAAATAGACACATTCTAAACATTTTCTAGTTTTACACACAGCCCAAGTTTCACGAGGAAACACAAATAACATCAAGAAGAAAGGCTAACAAAAAACACAACTGCTCCACACTGCATCATCACAGTGATCAATACATTTCACAACATATTGGAAGTTTAGCAAACACACATTTGAAGTAAAGTTCCAAGCTTGCAGAAAAGCACAGACAGTACACAGGTTGGACAAATAGAGAGACAAGAAACCATGCAGCACTGATTGATAAGCTTTCACTGAGTCTTGCCACCAGCCAGGTGTTTCGTGGGAAATCCAACCTTATACCTCCGCTCATTTCTTTTGTTTTCTCTCATACCTTTTACAGGTATACTTAATTTCGTAGTTTATACACAAAACAAACCACATCGTGAGACCTTTCCCCACTTTTAGATTGAACAAAAAAACACCAAAACCCACACAAAAAGCAAAAAAGACATAGTAAAGCAAAATTCAAGAAGGAAATAAGGTTAACAGGATACACCAATACAAAATGCCCGCAATCATATACACATCATAAAATAAAAGGCAAATATTTTCTAATACCAGATTTTGTCAAATAAATGGGGGAGATGCCTTTCTAATGCATGGTTGTTAACATGTACACAGAATTTGAAAAAACAAATACTGCAATTTTCTTTTATTGCGATATTTAATGCTTTCTCCACATCGACCCTTTTCAAAATATGACTTTTTTTTAGTCTATTGATTATAGCTACAAATCCAGCAATTTAACACTTTTCCATGGATTACACACATACAAGGACAACTGAGTTCATGCTATTTCCTAACTGCTATTTTCCACTTAGGTGGTGATGGTAAAGATGTTCCTGTAACTATGCAGTCGTTGGGGAGCGAGGTGTTGGAGGCCTCGGCTTCTCCAGGGTCCAGCATATTGAGGGTGGTGTCCATTTCTTCTTCGCTGTTAAACCTTCCCTGACCCTCAAGCTGGTGAACAGGGGGACTGTACTGGAGCCAAGGCAGCGCGCGAACGGTCACCCATCCCTTGGTAACCACCTAACCTTAGCTTGGGGAAAATGCGTCTGGACCACTGAGCTTTCTGTCTTCTATTTCCAGTTAACACCTCCAAACCACACACACACACACACACGCACACGCACACACACACACACATTCACACACACACACACACATTCACACTGACCCGAACATACATTCTACCCTCTTTAGCAGCGTCCTTTTCTGTGATGCATCCTCACTTTCTCCTTTTTCCAATGATCATGCATTCTAAAACCAGCAAACCCTACTTCCGTTTGTAAATGATACTTTCTACCAAAATATACTGCACTTGAAAATTATCCAATCATGCATTCTTTAACCACTGCCCACTATTTCCGTTTTTAAATAGATTTTGTTCTAAAATGCGCCCCCCTTAAAATTATTATTCAATACTATATTTTAAAACTAGCACCCTCTATTGTTTTTCAATAAACTTTTATTACATGCTCCCTGCCTTCCCCTGAACCTAATCAGAGCTGGACTGCCTGCCTCCTGCCCCCAGTCATCGCCTCTTTCCCCATCCCTACCTACCACCACATTCTAATACCACCACCCCTCCCTAGCATCCTTTTCCCTAGAATGTCAGCATCCCTCCTCCCATCAACACCCAAGGACAAATGTTGAGCCACCGAGTCACAATAATTATACCCCTTATCCACCGGCCTTTGTGTCCACACGCGGGGCCAGGGTTAGACTTGAGGTTAGTGCTAGGATTAGAGTTAACGGGTAATAGCGGGTAGGGGGTGCCCGTCAGCTGGTCGGTCTGACTGTTAGAATGCGCGTGGACACAAATGCCTGTCAGACAAATGGTATGTAGCTGTAGACAATGGTACAGAGTTCGCAATAGTACCGATTTAATCAAATCAGATCACCAGTTTTATCAACAGCTAAGTTGTGCAGTGGACTTCAGTGTTTGGCCAAAGATTAAAAAAAAAAAAAGTTGCATTCATTACAAAAAAATCATCCATTAAGTCCAATGTAAGAAAAAGAGACTATCGCTAGCCCTCTTCCTCCCGCCCCCCCCCCTCCCGAAAACTGCTCTAAATGTGCATCAGTGCCCCTCCTGAACACCCACCCCTTTCCCATCCCCGCTCTCCTTCCGCTCATTGTTTCCTCCCACAACATTAACTACCCCCTTTACATACACATGAACATGCGCGCGCGCGCGCGCACACACACACACACACACACACACACACACACACACACACACACGTGCGCATACACACACTCACCACCTTACTAAAAAGTTATTCAATGCTTAAGTTTTATGAAAGACTAACGTATAATTCAAAAACCAAAACCACTGGCAAGTCATCGCCACAAGCTTGTTCACAAGAAAAAAACAACTCGTTACAATTCTGCTGACATCTATCTGAGATTTGAGCTCTATTTGAATATAATTTCATACGACATTTTAGCACATATTTCTACTCCAGCCAAAATCGATGGCTATATAATTACAATTTCTATCTTTGACGTTTGATACTTCGCTGCCCAACGACGGTATAGGTTACGGAAAGCATCTACCTATTTTCCAGAACTGAACAGATTTTCTTTTTAAAAAAAATTTACCGAGCTTTGACAGTAATAAAGCATACAGGGGCAAATAATATAAAGAGTACTTTTGCAACCAATAAAATACATTTTTTAAATACAAAAAATTAAAAAGCAAGCATCACAAATATTTGCCATTTTGCCCTACAAACAAACAAAATAAACGCATTTAGACATATGTGAATTTCTCAAACATTTCATCAGATTCATTTTAAAAAGAAAAAAAACACCTTGTAACGGAACATCTCTCAGTCCTAAATCACTGAAACTTATGTCAAGACCTGAATATTTTCTCAGTAACCATTAGATTTTTTTTAAAGGTCATCTCATTACATTTTTTTCAAACACTTTAATGTAGTTATGTCAGAATTGAATATTTTCTCAAGCAATCTTGATCAGATTCCACCCCCCCCCCTCCAACCAACCAACCACACAACACAACTTTCACAAGCTATCATCTTTCCCACGAGTAGCAAGGGACATGCACATAAATTCTTGACTTTAATCTGACGATTCAAAAAATAATTTGTTTAAATTTTTATTTCACCACCTTCCCTCCATGGTACTTTGTATACATAAATGCTGACAAAAAAACCGAGCACATTGCCAGTAAGGTGTTTCTCTATTGCTGCTTCGCTCTCTCCCCTCAAGTATTTTATATACTTCTAAGTCTTGAAACAAAGCATGGAATCAATTCTTGCAGGTTTTCTCAAGAAAACTTCTACAAATGACAGAGCTGTGACAGTAATACAAGCATAAAGGAGCAGATTATCACACAAGTATTTTCTTAGTTTGGTGAACCTCGGCCCTAGCCAGGACTGCATGACTGACATTTCAAAGATCAAGTATGAGAGTAGGGATTTTTTATATAACCTGGATTTGGGCAGGCAGCGCAACATCAGGTGTGGCAACAAACTGTTGACCTCCTCCCCACACCATGGAAACCTGTGTAAAATGAAATGCCCGTCTGGAGGTGACTTCAAATAAAAGCGCCTGGTTCTTTTCTCTGCAGTATGTGACAGCTGCTGGTGATGGTCAGCTTCAGTGGCTCTCTTCCACTTCAAATGGTACCCGGTAAAACGCTGTACATCACAAAGTGAAAAACCAGATAATATGGAAAAGCGAAAACAAAAAAGGAAACAATAAACAGAAAAACAATGAACATTTCATTACAAGGATGAACAGAATTAAAGACTAAACCAGGAGAGAGAGGTTTGCAAGAAAAGACTACCTGTGTAAAAAAAAAATAGTGTAAAGAAAGAGAAAATGAGTAAGAAAAGAGTTAAGAAAAAAACATACAGTGAACAATTGGCAAGTCTGAAGTACCAAATCTCTCGGAGTTAAAAAAATAAAAATAATGATAAACACAGTGGACAAGTGACTAACAAAAACAGACTGGACTGGAAAAGTATCTGGTCAGAAAAAAGGCAAAGAATGGCCATACAATTGCAAAATTCCTCACCTTTCTATTATAAAAGGCAGGTCTTGATGGCTGCCATCACACATGTCAGGTCACAGCACTTCATTCCAGACACACAGACCCTGAAAGCAGTAGGTAACAGTAACACTGAACACTCTACTTAATATACTGGCTAGAATCACATTTGATTTTAAAACAGATTTCAGTCACAGATGTTCATTGGCCTTTCACGATTTTGTCAAAATTTGAATGTAGCCAATCTACAGTGTCTAGAATTTTGAATATATATGATAGACCATGAAGTACTTCCAACTAAAATATTTTTAAAAACATAACTTGCAAACAAGGAGGAACTTCTTTCTAAATGGTATTCCTCATTACAGGTGTGCACACTACCATATCTACAGCAAGTAAAAACTTCAAGCGCTTTACAATAAGACATCTCTCAGAAATGTTACCTGCTACAAACAGACAAAGCTGACAGGTATGTACTTACAAGTGCTAGGCCATGAAGCAAGTCTGCCCCCAGACAGCCTGCCCCACTGGTGAAGAGGCAGCTCCATGTGATCCCCATGACTAACCACCCGTTAGGACCCATGTATCAAAGGACAAGGAAGAGGAGGTCTACATTTATCCCAAGGAAATACTTTTGAAATGGAGTGATGGAGTCCACCCCTGTGTCAAAGCTTTTGTAGGTGGAGACACTTAGATCAATGTAAGGAGGAGGGATTTATTCCGAGGAAATAATTTTGAAATGGAGTGATGGATTTTACCCCTTCGAGTATGAGCGCAGTATCAAACAAAGCCTTTGTAGGTGGAGACACCTAGATCAATGGATAAAGCGGAGGAGGAATTATTCCGAGGACATAATTTTGAAATGGCGTGACGAGTTCACCCCTATATACCGCAGTGTGAAAGCCTTGGTAAGTGGAGACACCTACATCAAAGGGAAGGGAGGAGGAGGGATTCATCACCATGAAGTAAGTTTGAAATGAAGGGACGGATTCCCAGTCCTGAATGACCACTGTACATGTCAAACAAAGCCTTTGGAGGTGGAGACACCTAGCTAGATCACTGGACACCAGCACTGCTCTCCTCTCAACTACTCCCCCCTTTTCTTTGGCTTAAAAAAATCTAATTTGATTTTGTTTATTTTATTTTGTTTATTTCTTTTAATTCTGTTTTATTATATTCCATTTTATGCTTTATTTTGCTTCATTTTGAATCAGTTTTTGCTCTTATTTTATCCGATTTATTTTGTTCCTGTTTACTTTTGGGGGAATTGGCTTTTTCATTTTATTCCAATTTTTTTCCTATTTTATTTTCATATACATATATGTATGTATATTTATACATATATACACATATACGTACACACACACACCACACACACACACACACACACACACACATATATATGTGTGTATATATATTATATTACACACACACAACACACATATATATATATATATATATTATATATATATATATATATATATATATATATATATATACACTTCATTTTATTTTGATGCTTTTAGCAAGGAGCACAAGTTTGGTGTCCAGTGATCGTTCAAAGGTAAGCGCACCTGTCACAGTGTCCGGGTAATTCCACAGAAAACAACCCAAGGCTGACTGACACCTCCACTGTCAAAGTTTGGTTACAGCGAAAAGAAATAAAAAGGTGAGACCAGTGTCACTTCCAATGAGCATGGTAGACATTTAGCAAGTTCTTTTGAGCATGGTTGCCATGTTCTTTTTTTGTTAGCATGTTAGACATTAGGCATGTTTTTGGACGTGCCTACAAATCGACTGTTTTCAAGGCAGCAGCTCTGTGGCCAATGATGTTGGATGTCTACCTCTCCTTACAGTTTCATGTTCATCTCGACTTTCTGTGATTACTCACAGAGCTCTGTGTTCCCCCTAAAATCAGTCATAATTAGAGTCCCTGCCATAGCTCTAGCTCAGATGCTTTAGGATCTGGGAGCATACAACAGGATCCAGTAAAAGGATGAAACACTGCATAATAAATAACCCTACTCTAAAGCCGAAAATCTCAGATTAAAAAAAACTTTGCAATTCTAATGTCCCTGATCCCGAGACAAAGTCCCACACCCTGCAGCAGGGTTTTAGTCAGCCGTTTCCTCTATCCTCCATTCTTTAGCCTTTGACGACAAGGGCCTAACCCGTTAAATTATCGTCATGTCTCACAGTGATCCCCAGTGACAAGGTCCAAAATCACTGAAATATCTGGCAACAAAAAAGACCCATGTATGTGTAAAGAATAATTATATGGCATTGCAAAGTGTGCACATATATTCATGCATGTGTGTCACAGAGAGAGAGAGAGAGAGAGAGAGAGAGAGAGTGAGTGAGAGAGAGCGCTGTGTGAGAGAGAGAGTGTTGTGTGTCTGTGTGTGCGTGCGTGCATGCGTGCGTGCTACATTATTATGGTGCTTTTAATTGTAGCATAGTTTTCAAAGTCGAGACAAAATTCAAGCTGTTCTCCATGGGCCTTGGAAGAATGATAAGACGCCACAAGCACACAACCACTTATCAGACTGTTTTGCCATTACGTCGTGCAGTTAAAGGTGTCTACAAGTTAAACATGAACATTTTGTCAAAGGTTTTGGGAGCTTTTGCAGGTTGACATTCTGATCTTGTACGCCAGCAATCTCAAAGTGTGATCGATTTTACAAAAACACTCGTGCCTCTAGTCTTTTCCACACTACATCTCCCACACCCGCTCTCTGCTTTCTGTATTTCACAGGACTATCTGTGTAAGGTAAAATGTACATTCATGCGTGTGCGTGGGCATGTTTATGTGTGCGTGCACATGTATGAACATGACTACTTGAACAGAATGTATTCGAATACAATGTCAAATTCTTTGCAAATGCCTTTTAAAAAAATCATACTCACAATTATATAATGGTTAAGTTAGCATATCACTCCCGCAGTAGCCATGACCTTCACAGCGGCAAGATGCTTGTTGCTTGAATTCAGTGTTTTTCCAGGGTTTTCCTGTGAACATCAACACTTCCTTAGTTCTGATAAAGTACATTCAAATTCATCAGTGATAAGCGCTGTATAATCTACTTCAGTTTTCATTGCATCCCATGCCTAACCCCGAGTGTAGTGTGTGCGCGCGTGTGTGTGTGTGTGTGTGCATGTGTGTGCATGTGTGTGTGTGCATGTGTGTGCGAATTCTGCTTACACACGATTGCAATAACCCTATCACCCAACTTTTTCTTGTACAGGCATGTGTCAGTAGATTTTAATTGATATGGCAATAATCTGAACAAATGAAACATTTGCAATGGAAACGGTGAACACTGTGTGTGTGCGAGTGGGGCGCGGGAATGTGTTGTGGGACAGGGGACATGTTCAACTTGCGACACTTTTTAGGCACAGTATCAATTACCAGAGTTATGTGAACTAGTTATGCTGCATGGTATGTTTATATTGGAATTGGTTTGTATGTTTCAAGTAAAAATAATCAAGTTTAAAAAGTGTCTATTAAGAATTTGTTATCTAAATTTCATAACCATCTTTTAATACAGTTGGATGACATTTTACGTCTTTGACTTTAGTCAGCAAAGAATGGGGTGCACCATGCCGCACTTTGAAACCTGATGTACTTTTGTGAAACCGAAAAGAAGAATCATAATCACGGGTTTTCCCCCCACAAAATTGACAATCAGCAGGTACTATCATGTACAGCCCTGTGAGGGCACCAGTTGCATTGTATTTTGTTCCCCCTGTATCCCTTTCATAGCAACCGAGTCCAAACAAAGTTTGGATTTATCTTGGTGGGGTCACTGGGCTCTATGAAGTTGGTTTCAGCTTCAATGTAGGCTACTGCATGTTATCACACGCGCAGCTTAAGTACTTTTCTTTGCTACCTCTTTGATAAAACTGGAGTTCTGCTTTTCTCAGAATTTAATGCACAAATATAAAAAGTTTTGTTTTTAAACCCCGCAGTCACCTATCGACTTCCGGTGACTTACTGTGCATGCACTAGCCTAGGGCCTAGCCTTACTTCCCCTTACTGTGCACGTGCATCCACTAATTATTCCATTTGACACTTTGTAGTCTATTTCTTGTTCATTTAGTCAACACGCTCGCACCTTCCTTTTTTGTGCAAAAAATCTTATCTGTAAAATACTTTCTGTATAAGCCTCTATTCTCAAAGGTTGAAACTAAGTGTGCTGGGAAAACGTTCATTTCAACCCACAAACATACAATGAAATGTATGCTCTGAATAAAAATACCTACCCTAGTACGGACTGAAATGAACTGCCTGTGGACCAGCAGCTCCATTACATTTGGAGTTTAATGGAAAACTTTAAAGGCTATAAACGGCAATGCCCATCAGTCAAGTCACAAGCTGAAACCACCTAGCTAGCCACTAGGTCCGCGCGCCTCAACTCTGATAGCTAGTAACTGCCTAATTTTTCCCCAGCTTATTTTTGACCAGTCACGCTGACAAGGTTAACGTAGGCATTTCCCTCCAGGATGCTTGCAAAACTACACGCAATATGCATGCAACCAGCAGAATCTTCACATTATCTTTTCTCCCATCCAGATGTTTTGGGAAATGGTTTCCCTCTCTTCCCTGCTAGCTGTTCATCACAATAGGCCCTCACAGCTGTTCAACATAATAGGCCCTAACAGCTGTTCAACATAATAGGCCTTCACAGCTGTTCAACATAATAGGCCCTAACAGCTGTTCAACATAATAGGCCCTAACAGCTGTTCCAACATAATAGGCCCTCACGCTGTTCAACATAATAGGCCCTAACAGCTGTTCAACATAATAGGCCCTCACAGCTGTTCAACATAATAGGCCCTCACAGCTGTTCAACACAATAGGCCCTAACAGCTGTTCAACATAATAGGCCCTCACAGCTGTTCAACATAATAGGCCCTAACAGCTGTTCAACATAATAGACCCTAACAGCTGTTCAACATAATAGGCCCTCACAGCTGTTCAACATAATAGGCCCTAACAGCTGTTCAACACAATAGGCCCTCACAGCTGTTCAACATAATAGGCCTTCACAGCTGTTCAACATAATAGGCCCTAACAGCTGTTCAACATAATAGGCCCTAACAGCTGTTCAACATAATAGGCCCTAACAGCTGTTCAACATAATAGGCCCTCACAGCTGTTCAACATAATAGGCCCTAACAGCTGTTCA